>JAVDPK010000068.1:1030108-1070103 GCA_034780415.1 Cichlasoma orientale
GTGTGTGTGTGTGTGTGTGTGTGTGTGTGTGTGTGTGTGTGTGTGTGTGTGTGTGTGTGTGTGTGTGTCTTCCAGATACAGATGGACAAACTTGCGATGGCTAACCAATGGACATAGCAGTGGTGGACAAGCTGAGAAAGAAGACTGTAGTTATAGATGTAGCAATACGAAGTGATAGCAACATTAGTAAGAATGAACATGAGAAGCTCAAGAAGGGCTGAGAGAAAAGCTAGGGAAGATGTGGAAAGCGAAGGTAACAGTGGTCCCTATGGTAATCAAAACACTTGGGGCAGTTCCCAGTTTGGGGGGTCACAGCCCAGAGTCTTCTAATCTATCACTATGACGTCTTCCTCTGCTTGTCCACCACTACTATGTCCAGTTGGCTAGCCATCACCAGTTTGTTCATCTGTATCTGGAAGTCCCACAGGATCTTAGCTTGGTCATTCTCAACCACCCTTGAGGGTGTCTCCCATTTTGACCTCGGGACTTCCAGGCCATATTTGCTGCAGATGTCCCTGTATACTATGCCAGCCACTTGGTCATGACATTCCATGTATGCCCTGCCTGCTAGCATCTTGCACCCTGCTGTTATATTCTGAATTCTCTCAGGGGCATCTCTGCACCTGGGGTCTTGCTTTGTGTAGTAGACCCCAGTCTTTATCAATCCTTTGCTGAGAGTTTCAGCCACTTCTTCTTAATGCCGGTGGTTCATGCCGTGCAAGGACCTGTCCCTCCATGATGAGTTGAGGGGTTCCTGTTCTTGTGCCTCTTCTTTCTCGGGTTTTTTCTATGGGATTCCAAGGTACTAGTAGCTGTCCCAATGTCTGCAATGTTGCCTTCGAATAGTGCAAGCCTGTCAGTTCTGACTACCTTCCCATTCTCTGTACCATTTAGCTACCAAAGAACACTACAAATGTCATTTGACTTTCTCCAGTCAGCATCTCCTTGGTAAATCCTGCAATTGATAGTGACTTGTGTAGTTGACTTGAAGTTGGCTTCTAGTGTTGTTTTCCACATCCCCATTGAAATCCTGGGGAAGGCTCTTATGGTCCTGTTGATCTTGTATAGTTCTAGGCATTCCAGGATCAATGTGTGAGGCACTGAGTCATGGGCTTTCTTGTGGTCAATCCAGGCAGTGCACAGGTTGGTCAGTTTGGTCTTACAGTCTCAAGTGACTGCTCTGTCTACCAGTACCTGGTGTTTTGCTTCTTTAATGTTACTGCCAATTCCTTCCTGGGACCCACTCATGTTTTGAGGTATGTGCCCGTTCATCTTAGCCACTATGATGCCTGACAGTAGTTTCCATGTTGTGCTGAGAGAGGTTATTGGCTGCTAGTTGGACCGGTCCCTTCTGGAGATCCTTGGGGATCAGGACTGTCCGGCCTTCAGTCAGACATTCTGGCTGTGTCTTAGCCTCTAGCAGCTGGTTCATTTGCGCTTTCGTTCTCTAGCCAGTTGTTGTGGAACATATCAGGGCCTGGTGCTGTCCAACTCTTGATATTTGAGACTCTGTCTTGGATGTCTGCCAGTGTGATTATTACTGGGTCCTGTTCTGGGAGGCTGCTGTGGTCTGCTCTTAGATCCACTAGCGACTGAGCATTGCTGTTATGTGCTATATCCTTCTCCCATATGCTCTTCCAGTAGTGCTCTATCACCAGCCTTGGTTTATTCTCCTGGATTCTGTCTCTGGTATACCTCTTCAAGCAATTAGCCAAGGTTGTGAGTCTTTGCTTAGAATTTTCTAACATCTCAGGTATGGGCAGCTTGTTGTACTGCTTAGGCACCCCTTTCTTCATCTTCTGCAGTCCTGATAGCTGCCTTGACCTTGGTCACTAGTCTCTTTCTCCATGGAGAGTACTGCTCCTTGTGGCTGTTTATCTTATATCCAAGCAATGATCACCATTGCTGTGATATAGATCAGCTGGTTGGTTTCAGTGATGTTCAAAGTAGGGATTGTCCGTAGTGCTGCATTCACATGTTCTAGTAGACTGTCAGAGGGTACTTCACGTAGTCTTGGTAATCGGCCATGGACTGTCCAGGCTTAGCCATGATCTTCTCTTTCAGGTGAGCTGCTCTCGCGTTCAATATACCAGTTGTTATTGGGGTATGGTACCCAATCTCAGATTGTGGGGATGATGATATCTTCCCCACAACCTGATGTTTTTGCTCCCTCTTGCCGTAACATTTGTGTTGTATATCATCGATCTCTCATTGCGATAGCAATTGCTTCTTGCGGATGTTGGAAAACTAAGCTACTAGTGATATACTTTTATACCTTGGAATCCCACAGGCAAATGGGAACCAAGAACAGGCCACTAGAAAAGCTGCAACTGCCAAGTACCTACAGAGAGTGAGGCAAGTCCTGAGGAGTCAGCTGAATGGGAAGAACAAGATCTGGGCAATCAACACCTATGCCCTGCCAGTTTTCAGATAGCCAGCTGGGATAATAAACTGGCCAAAGGAGGAGATAGAAGCCACTGACATCAAGACAAGAAAGCTCCTTACCATGCATGGAGGGTTTCACCCAAAATCCAGCACCCTGAGACTGTACACTAAGCGGAAGGAAGAAAGAAGGCCGAGGACTAGTGAGTATCAGAACCACTAACCTGGATGAAACAACAAAGATCCATGAGTATATCAGGAAGATGACCACAAAGGATCATGTGCTTAGAAGGTGAGAAAGAACAGGAACCACCATGGAGGGACAGGCTTCTGCACAGCATGTACCACTGGCAGATAGAAGAAGTGACTGATATAGAAAATCCTACCAATGGCTGGAGAAAGCTGGACTGAAAGACAGCACATAGGCATTAATCATGGCAGTACAGGAACAAGCTCTAAGAATAAGATCAATAGAGGCTGGGGTCTACCAAAGAAGGCAAGACCCCAGGTGCAGGCTGTGCAGAGATACCCCTGAGACAATCCAGCACATAACAGCAGGGTGCAAGATGCTAGCAGGCAGGGCATACATGGAACGCCATAACCAAGTGGCTGGCATAGTATACAGGAACATCTGTGTCGAGTATGATCTGGAAGTCCCGAGGTCAAAATGGGAAACGCCCCCAAGGGGTGGTTGAGAATGATAGAGCTAAGATCCTGTGGGACTTCCAGATACAGACAGACAAACCTGTGATGGCTAAGCAACCAGACAGAGTAGTGGTGGACAAGCAGAGGAAGAAAGCTGTAGCAATACCAAGTGATAGCAACATCAAGAAGAAGGAACACAAGAAGCTCGATAATACCAAGGGGCAACAGAAGTGCTAGAGAGGATGTGGAAGATGAAGGTAACGGTGGTCCCTGTGGTAATCGGGACACTCGTGGCAGTTCCTGCAATCTGCTGGAGCCACCCTCCCAGTTTGGGGGGGTTCTGCCAAGTCTTCTAATCTATTACGATGGCCGCCTACCTCTGCTTGTCCATCACTACTATCTCTGGGATAGTGGCTCCAGCAGATTCCAGGAACGGCATCCAAGATCTCTGTCCAGAAGAGCGCAGTCCTAGGAACAGCTACGATAATACTCAGGACCCTCAAGCTGCCAGGCCTCTGGTGGAAGACCCGAGCTTGGAGGGCAAAGACTGTCCACAGGGCAAGTGGGGAATATTTATATATATGCCTCCAAATAAAGCTTTAAAAATAAATTCACCAGTGAAATTGCTTCTTTTCACTCTTTTGCAAGAAGTCATACACATACAGTGTGCACACATTCATTGTTTGCACACACACGCACACACACACACACACACACACACATCCATATTTAAAGCAGGCAGCAGCTTGTGTCTCCATCCAGAGAGCACCTGTAAATAATGCAGTGTTAAAGGTGGCAGCCAGGAGCGAATTAGAGGGTGAACAGGTGGAGGGCTCCCCACCCCCACAACCTCCACCCGCACACCCTTCCTTGCACTAACTCCACCACAACACAAAGCCATGCCAAGTCTCACTCTCAGCTTCACCAGCCGTATTCTTAACACCACACGTGCTGAGCTCCAGTGTGGCGGGCCCAGGGGGGCCACCGGCCTTTCCTCTCGCCATACTCAAAGCAGTGATGGGCAATAAAAACACTTCACACCTTAAGTGAAAGATACGACTTTAAATATTTTACACACATTCTGCATATGCAATTTATCCACACCTGGCTCTTAGGACCAACAACATCTGGTAGCTGTTGCTTTAGAGGCAATTAATTCTTCATCCAAGCGACCAGGTCCTTTCTGAAAATGAGAGAGAACAACTTGCGTGTTACTTAGATGAGAATAAATGTTAGGATTACAATACAGAACAGAACAGCAGTTTAGAAGTAGCAATGATGTACATTTTACAGCAAAGACATCAAAAGGTGAAATGTAGTATTTGGCTTTACCTTTAGTTTTATCCTTTTAAGAAAGATGACTGCTGCATCTAACGTACTGTACGTATGTCACTGAAAGCGATTATTGAAAATGTTAAATCCAAATTTCTTTAAGCCCAGTGGTATTTTTAAACAGAATCTGTTTGGAGACTGATAAAACATAGAAGACTGCAATTGATGTTTTTAAAAAAAAAAAACACACACAGAAATGCTAATTCTGTGTCCTGACAAAAATCAAGCCAGAGGCACTTGCATCCCTCTGCTGATGAATTGACTTGATAGATCTGCTAAATGTCCGAGTGTAATTTTAGAGGGGCACGTGTCCATGAAAAAGAAAAAAACAACCTGGGTAATGGTGAAAAATAACTGTCTTCTGAGGCCTGAAGAAAAGTTGAGGGGGGAAAAAAAACTAAAGGAAAGATTTTAAGATAGCTTAAAGTGACTGAGTAACTGCTGAGTTAATACTTCTGGCAATAAACATTTAGGTTGATTACACTACTTTGACTTAATCAGAAACTGACCTTTGAAGACACTAAATAAAACCGGTTACTGTGATGGAGTTAAAACAACACTGAAGTGGTATATTGAGTTAGGACTGATTGGCTTAAAACCATTCATGCTCCACTCTTTTTCATCTTTAGTGCCGGAAATCACTGCTTTCCTGTTGTCTGAATGGCCGCAAACATTTACCTTCCTTCTGCACTGATAGGATTCCTTTGTTTATAGCTGTTTTTTCCCATGGGAATGAAAGTAGATTTGAACTTCAGTGCTAAGTGAGAACTCTTCTGCATTTCCATGCTCTCTATAACAACAGGGCACACCAGGTTACCTTATGAGATGGTGTTTAACATGTCCATGCTGCCACCAAGGCCTGTGTCCGTGGCATGGATGTGAGAACCGCAGCAATGAAATCTTGGCAAGGTTATAAAAGAACAAAAACAGTCTTCTGTCACTGAGAAAGAACAGACTAGTGAGACTGTTCTAATCCAGCACCAAAATAAGAGTTTCTGTTTTGAGAGAATTTTAAAGCTTAAGGTCAAGTGGGTAAAGAATGACTTGTGGTGTATGGAAATTGTTGAAACTCTCCACAGGATGTGGTAAGTCATAATTTAGCTTCTTCTAACCCTTCTATTTGTTTGGGTTTGGCTGCTGTTTTGGTGAATAAAGAGTTTAAGCCCAAAGCAGGTGAGGTTAAACTACTGTAATCCTGTTTGCTGTTAGTTTGTGTGGAGGGTGGGGTTAAGGTGTTAGATGGACACTGGTTCTACTGACTGTTTATCATAAACACAGCCTAGCCCAGAGAGGTCCATCTGCTTTGATTTTATTTAGTGATTCCCCCCAGGGGCCCTGAGCTGGAGCGAGAATAACAATACTTGAGCCCATCTGTTCCCGTAGAACCAGCCCCGGCTAAATTACCACACGCTACGAGCGGCTGGCATATGCTGTGGCATAAAGCTACAAGAGGGCATTGTGCGCCAGCTGTTCTGTTGACAAATACTTATCTGGCACTTCTGAAGTCAGCTTGCTAAGCTGGTTTCAAGTTTGACTAAAAACTAAACAGGGTAAGGTGTGGAATGGGGCTCCTGTGAAGGGGGGAGATGCATGTATAATGCATGTTGATTTATCCCGGGGTATCGTTTTGTCAGAGGTCGTCTGGGGAATTGGGTCACTGATGTAGACTTAATTTGAACATACAGGGCAGCTAGAAGACTGCAACCAACCAGGCGGTCAAAACAGACTAGAACTAATCTTTCACATTCTCCTGTAACAATAACAGGCTGTAATCATACTCTTAAATGTTTACATGTCAGTGGATGATCACTGTTTCAAAGGCTTAAATTGGGCTTGATCATAGTAATCCTATCGGTAAAGAAACAGATCCTTCTATGGGAGGGATACACACTTTAAACAGTGAAAAATACACAGGGTTTTGTAGGGATTCACACCTATAGCCCTGAAAATTCACAGGAATAACAAAGTAATAATACTGAACAAGAAAATACAACCTGACATCACATTTATGTTCACTGATGGTACATGAGAGGTCAGCTACAGGTACTATAATCAGTCTTTACATGTTTTTGCTTTGCTAATCTGACATGAGTGTATTTTTTCACCATCTATAGAAAGTACTGTTTTATAGTCGTCAGCTTATACCTGGCACCACTCTTATTTCTTATCCAGTCCAGAAATAAAAGTCTATAATTAAGTCAGCTAGCAGCTTCTCAAAGTTGCTTTAAATACACTCATAAAAAGACTGAATATCTAGTTGGAAGCAGTGTTTTGGGACTATTTTAGCATTATCTGATTTTCCTTTACTACTGTAGCACCCAGTGTAAAAATGACATGAAAAATTCTGTTAAAAATACCCATTTCTTACCAATTTATTAGCAAAGCAAACATAATATGTTTAAAAAAAAACTGTACTTTTGTACTAACTGCATGGAATTGAAGGTTTAACAGTAACCTGCACTCACACTTTGGCAACATAACGTAAAATATTTGCAACTGAGCAACTCTAGTTTCACATATAAAAATAAAGATCTACTTAAGTTTCATTTTGTAACTTTTTTTTTTCTTTAAAATCAGCCATGTCCCATTTTATTGTCTCTTCAGTGTGTCAAGTTAAAAACGTGTGAAAAAGTTTTGACAGTTTTAACACTGTGCCGAGATCCCATAGCTGAGACGCCAGCCTGAAAACACAAATTCCCTCTGACACGCCATTCCAAAGCATCTGCAGAAAAAGAAATCCTTGATGCTCTCAAGGACACTGGCATAAAATATACAAGACTTGACATTTCACCCTTCAAAATGGGCTT
Organism: Cichlasoma orientale; assembly: GCA_034780415.1. Taxonomy (NCBI): domain Eukaryota; kingdom Metazoa; phylum Chordata; class Actinopteri; order Cichliformes; family Cichlidae; genus Cichlasoma; species Cichlasoma orientale. The sequence continues at coordinate 1,037,275 of JAVDPK010000068.1, forward strand.
TATTTTTAACATTTACAGGAACATCACTGACATTAATTTTCCACCCGTTACATATGTCTACACTGTACAGATGAAAGAGGAAAAAAAAAATCTAAAATCCAAATCTCTGCTCTGAGACTTCTCTCATAGAGAACAAGGCTCCAATCAGTGATAAGCTCCAGCAGTGCAGAAAAAGTTCGCACAGGTGTCAGAATACCTGCAACAGTGGAAACGACCACAGACCAAAAATGGAAGTTGTCAGGTGAGAGGTACTTTAAAATCTGAATAAAAAACAACTACTTTATTAGTTAGATTGGTATGCTTTTGGGAATTTGGAATATAATGGAATCAAGGATCATTTTTTCATTCTTTTTTTTTCTTTAAATACATTTATTATGCGTCAAGGTTACCAGCCTCGTGCCTCTTCATTTCCCATCATCTGTTATCTGTTCAATGCATCATTGTGAACATTCAGTAGTTGCTACTGTTGACAAAAACGTACTTGATATAGTGAAAGAGGACAAGGAGTACCTAAAACTTATAGTTTTGTTAACCCTGTTTCATCTTCTTAGAAAGGGAGAAGAGTTTGTAATATGATTAAAGTACAATAAATAATATTTTGATCACAACTGTTTAGTTATCTTGTGCCTGGATGGAAGTCACACTTTCATTAAAGGCAGCGAGAATCAATACTTGCTTCACTTCGCTCGTAGGAAATCCAATCTGCCATGATGGGCAGAGAAAAGGCTTTGTAAACATAAAATATAATTTAGATTTACTCATCAACACAATGAGTGACAGACTTAAAAGACACTGCATATGAAATTCTTCACATCACACACGCTTACCTTAAAGAAAACAGTCAGACTTTTCCAGTATTTCACCTCATTGACCCTATGAATGCATGGAGTGCTCCACCAACCAGCTTTACAACAGCAGCCATTGTACAAGTCTCCCTTCATGAATGTATCTGGCATCTACCCTGCATTAGTAATGCAGACCATTCTTTACAGCTACAGCAGAGGAGCAAATTTGTATTCTGTAACACAAAACTGATGTCTCCCGACCAACAAATTAGCACTCACTGTGACTTCAACTGGGAGGCAGAAGAAAATAAAACGCAAAACCTAAATGTTTCCTGATAGGTCCACTTGGGGATGAAGCAAAAGGTGCAGCATTAGTTACACAAATATGCAGAAAACATGAGACTTTTACAATGGCTACATCTGCTTCTGCAAAACATATACTGTAAAGACACTTACACAGTTTGATGGGGAATTATGCAAACCTGTTCACAAAGAGCAAAGAGTCTGGTCTTGATGTGGCTGCACAGTAGGTTGACATCTATATTGTTGATGTTACTACCAAGACTATGCTACTAAGATATTTTACACAGAAGCGTACATACAGGTTGGATGAGGATTTGCACACTGCATTGCTTCCTTAATGTGCATTATGGAATGCTCCCATCATTTTCAGTGATTAAGAATAGCAGGACTCCTCTTTTCTTAAGGTAAATGAGGTGAGAAAGGTCTTCCCACTAGTTCATTGTGTTTTTGTTGCACATGTTTTGTCAGTCACTGCGACGCAACATGCCCTCCCGTCCACCATCTCTTTCCTCCCGTAACAGGGAGTGAATCCTCATAATGCCTACATTTGCTTCGTCATCCACTACCAATGCTCAGCTGTGAGACACAGGGAAGCTACATAGGACTACATGAAGAACACAACACTTTAACTAATGCACAGTGCAAATAGGCTTCTCCCCCATTCTTCCCTCTCCAACTTCCAGAACTGAGCAGGCATTGTGGAGAGTACGGGGGGGAAAGGGTTAATTCTGGACAGCGCCCCTGCTGGCAGGAAGCCGTTCTTTTAGTTTAATTTTTGGTCTTTCTGGAAATCTTCTGCCCTGGAAAAGGGGAAGGTGGCGTGACTAAGGAGCAGGGGTGGGAGGGTAGGGGTCTTGAGAGAGGATTCTACTTGTACAGACTCATGGTCGGACTCTGGTACATGCACATATACGCATCACACAGCAGGCGTCGCGCCTGGCCCTGGATGCTTTTGGGATCAAGGGTGTGCAGCTCCTCTGGGGTCATTTTCAGGTAGGCTTCCACCTCCGGACAGGGAGAAACTTGTGGGATGTTGAAACCATTCTGCCCTCCTGAAAAGCCACAAGCAAGGTCATTAGAGACAGCCCAATGGACACAGCAAGCTACTAGGTATTTTATTCATGACCAGTTCTTTGTGTTTGAAAAACTAGATGTAAATTGTAGCTGCTAGGTTTGACATCACAGAAAGAAGAGTTCCAGTACTTTTCAATGTGCAAAAACTTTATAACTTCAGTTAAAATATTAGTTTTGTTACAAACACGACATCAAAAGGCCACGACACGCACCGTCACGGTCGGCCATGCTGTCGAAGAAGAGCCAGGCTGAATCTGCGCTGCCGTACTTGACAAAGGCCACGTAGTGACTGGTTTCAATGCACAGCACGGCGAACAGCTCCATCCTCTGGCGGGGAAAACTGCCCTGACGGCCCATACTTTCTTGTAGCTCCTTGGGGACGGACAGTTTGCCATGTCGATGAGCTTTTCTCCTTGGGTGGAGGTGAACCTAAATCAGTACAAGCACATACGCCCCACATCACATATACCATTTGTTACCACGGCCTGTTAGAGACAAACAAAAGATGCTATTGTAGACATATTTCATAGTTATATGGGACATACATATTAGAGATCAGAGGAATTAAAAGCCCTCCAGGAATCCTACTCCCATACAATATTGTTTCAAAAACGACTTTGTGCCCATGTGTTACAATCTACTACAGAAGCCAGTCTCAAACTTAACTCCTACACTGAGCCACTAGGATTCCTTTGGATTTGGCGCCACCAAATGGACGATCCTGACACAGACTTTAAAACCTGTTTTTGGTTGAAGTAATGCTGCAATAATGCCTTGTGTTGTTTACCTGTGTATTGCACTTTTCACAGAACTGTTTAATTTTGCCAGCAGTGATGTCCCCATCCTCATAACAGTCTCGGCACTCGTAGAGAGCCAGGCCTCCGCAGATACGACATTCCCTTGGAGCTGGAAAACAAAACACAAACCTCTATCACTGCTGACACACTGTACCAAAGTGAAAATCTTTAAAATGTTGAAAGCAGGCTGGAAAGCAAGAAAAATTGGTTCCTTCATCTCAGCTGAGCTGAAGCGACAACAGAGTGGAAATTCATTACCAAACGCCACATACAGCTTTGAGTCACCACTGACCAGCACATCGCACACCTAGACTGGAAATAAATATTAGCTACTCACTGTCTTCCAGAAGATCTGTGATGTCCAGCTCCAAGGAGGGGAAAATCTTATTGAACATTTTGAAGTCTTTGCCAAAGCGGGGCATCTGGATAATTAGGCAGGAGGGCGCCTGACAGAGAAAGAGAACCTATAGGTTGTCATCTATAAAGCACCAAGGTCAAGTCAAAATAGGAAATGAGACTATCCTGAGACTGAGACAAATAAGGGGAATTATGTCTTTTGAACAAAACGGATGATAACTTTGTTTACAGGAAGGAGAATAAGGATATGAAATGCATAATATACAGTGCAAACTGCCTCACACTTAGGATCTGAAACTTTATGTTGTATTTCTTATTTTAAAAAAGAAGCCAGTGAATATTGTATAGCATCCACTGGAGTAAAACTGAAAAAGTAAACTAAGCACTGCAAAAACAATTAATTTTTTCTTCCTCTTCTTGTCAACTGAATGAGGAAATGTTAGTGTAATATTTCTCTTATTACATCTTACTACAAACTGCTTTTTAATTTATTTGAATCTTATTACACTATTATGTTTGTACAACTCAAAACCTTTGATGTAGAAACTGTTAGTCAGTGAACGTTTTTAAGAAAACATTGGCCAGTGTCTAGACTTTGGGTAGATCAAATGTGAGCATGTACCAAATATTTATAAGATGTGGTTATCTATGACTCCACCCAACTGGCACCAACCAGACCAGTCAAGGCACAAGATTATAAAGACATTTTTAAAATAAAGATGAAAAGAATCCAAATGAACCTCTGCAAACTTTAGGTCGCTGTTGATGAACGACCATTCCAGGAGCTGCTGGATGGTGGGAACTCCGACCTTGTCCTTCTTATCCATGAAGATCTGGTAAAAATAGCAATCTTGGACCTTTTGACCTGCTGACCTAGAAAACAACAGCAAAGTCTTTGTTCATTTATCTTCCTTCCTCAAGGTGAAAGTAAACATGTACAGATCTTAGAAACTCTTTTTTAGTAGCAGGTTGTTGTTGTTTTTTTTAATTAACACCATAGAGCACAATTTGTACTTATGCTAACTGACAAAATGCCAATTCATCTGTCAATATCTGAAATATATGCAGCAATTTATCAAATAAGTAAAAACAGCCTCTCTCTGAATTTGAGCAGGTGAAAGAACAACTCAAATTTTCAGCATGTTTTTAAACAAAGTCAGTTTGACATTCCACAGATCAAAACTCTCTAAGCTCATCTAAATTTCCAACATTTGTAAATGAGATCACATCATCAGTTTTCAGTCTGACAAAAATCTCATACAATTTAATCACTTTGCCCACGCTGTAAGCCATACAGTTTCCAGTGTTAGCACTGTGGTACATGTGAAACTCGGTTTAAATCTACGCATTACAGATTTATACATCTGGTTTAGTGTTTTAAGACTATATGTGAATAGTCTGGTTATGCTGATAATCAGGGGCATGCTCGTTATGCCACGTCATAACTCTAACCCTCAATATGGTTTCTGTATGAAAAGTAATCTCATTCAGTTTTATTTATATAGTGCCAAATCACAACAGTCACCTCAAAGCACTTTATATTGAAAGGTGAAACCCCTATAATAATAATAGAGAAACCCTCAACAACCAGATGACCCTATATGAGCAAGCACTTGGCAACAGTGGGAAGGAAAACCCCCCTTTTAACACGAAGAAACCCCCAGCAGAACCAGGAGCAGCGAGGGTCAGTCGTCTGCCACAACCGGATTGGGGTGAGGGGAGTTGAACTGTTCTAGGCATTTCTTTGATTAACCTCGGCCTACAGAGCTCCGCTGTCAAATGTTTTACTTGTATAAAATGATATATTGGAACGGAAACTGATTTGGTCAACCATCATTGAGCTGACACTTTTTTATTGTTACAAAGTTTATAAATTTACAAAAAATAAAATGTTAAAAAGTTGAAAATCTATCTGCAACATTCTGTAGACCTTTGCCAAATGAATACTCATACCAAGTTTCAGAAAATTTGTCGTTTCTTTGAATCATTACACCTACATCTATCCCACTATGTGTCCCAGTGGTCTAATCAGTCATCATATACACTCACTGGCCACTTCATTAGGTGCATCTGTTCAACCGCTTGTTAATGCCAATATCTAATCTGCCAAACACAGCAGCAACTCAGTGCATTTAAGCAAGAGGACCTGCTGAAGTTCAAACCAAGCATCATAATGGAGAAGAAGGGTAAGTTAAGTGACTCTGAATGTGTCATAGTTGTTGGTGCCAGATGGGCTGGTCTGATTATTTCAGAAACTTCTGATCTACTAGGATTTTCACACACAACCATCTCTGAGGTTTATAGAGAAAAGTAAGAAAAAGAGAAAATATCCAGTGAGCGGCAATTCTCTGGGTGAAAATACCTTGTTGATGTCAGAGGATAATGGCCAAACTGAGGTATGCAGAAGAGCATACCTTGGCATCTACTACTGTAGATGGGCTACAGCTGCCACTTCTATCACTAAGAGCAGGAACCTGATGCTACAGTTCACACGGGCTCACCAAAACTGGTCAACAGAAGACTGGATAAATGCTGCCTGGTGTGCTGGGACATTCGAATGGAAAGTATGTGTCCATCCTGCCTTGTATTAACAATTCAGGCTGGTGTAATGATGTAATGTATATTTTGTTGGCAAACTTGGGGCCCATTAGTACCAACTGAGCATCGTTTAATAGCCACAGCCTTGTTGCTGACCATGTCCATCCCTTTATGACCATCTTCTAAAGGCTGCGTCCAGCAGGATGGACCAGAATCTCTGAGGAATGTTTCCAGCACCTTGTTGAATCTACCCACAAACAATTAAGGTAGTTCCAAAGGCAAAATGGGGTTCAACCCAGTACTAGTAAGATGTAACTAATGAAATGGCCAGTGAGTGTATGTTTTCCCCATGTTTTAATTGCCTGGATCAGTTTTTTGTTTGTTTGTTTCTGCCTGAGTTATGTTTTGGTAAGTTTAAATCTTAATATCCCAAAGTAAAACTCAGTTTGGGCATTTTCTTTTGGTTTTGTTAAAAAAAAAAAATCTTGGAGAATTAAATTAAATAAACTTATATATCTGATTTATCACCTCAGCCCCTGACAGCGTAAATAAGGAAATTCATTTAAACAGATTTTCAAATTTCTTTAAACATTAAATGGCCTTTACCTTAGCTTGAGCAATGGATCCACCCTCAGTATGTGATGGAAAAGGATATTGAGGAACTCCTCAGGATCTGCAGTGCAAAGTGTACTAAAATGAGTTTGGAGGGAATATTTCTGTGCAAATGCCACCATAAACTGTTCCACCTATGAATGAATGTGTATGGTACATAAAATAACATTTTGTTTTTGACCATGACTTGCAGAGCTATCATATTTTACAGTTTTTAAAATAATTAATATCATCTTTTTTATCATTATAGAAGTTATTTTTAAATTAGTCACATACAAAGTTACATCTTTAAGCAGACAAAAAAGCAACACTAGTCATACCTTTTTCTTCAGAGGTAAATCCAGAGGCAGCTTCTACTTTCTCCAAGATCCTTCTTAGCTTCATCACTTTAGTGGCACAAACATACCCATGTCTAGAAGATATAGACAAAGTTAGTTACAAGCTACCTAAACAGCCACAGTTCAGTAACTACAACTATAGTTTAGCTTTTCAGGAGCAGTTTGCATCACATGTAAATTCAGGTTTTGATGGATGACGTAAAAAAAAATATTGCTTTCTGTGCAGTATTTTTAGTTTAAATGTATTTAGATTTGTTCAGGATTTTAACTTAAAAGAGAAGACTTCATTCTTTTGTTAAAAACAGCAGAAACAAGAATAACTGGTGATAACAACACAATTCTGATCTACAACACTGCAAGAGACAAACACCTGCAGCTAAGTATCTGTCAAGACTTACATGCGGAGAGGATTGACTATCTCTGTACGCAACAGCTCTTGAGTCTCTCTGTAATACTCTACATCAGTCTTTGATCGTGGCCTCAGCAGAACAGTGTCCAGTACAGAACTGAAGGAAAACAAACTGCAGAGCAAAACATAAAACAAAGGTGTTAAAATTAAAAAATAATCTGCCTATTATCCAATTGCCATACGGTGATTAGCCAGTATTCCTGTTCTGTGTTTATCTGATATTAAAAACCAGATGACCCAAAAGTATCAGAGCTGGAAATATGGCCAGCCTGTTGGCAGTTTATCAGCAAACAAGAAGACATTTTCTGATGGTAGATGTTTATATGTTGTTTTACAAACCAGAAAAAATAATTCACTAAAAGCTACCGGTGCATCCCTCGTTGAAAACCTCATAGGATTAATATAATGCGGCTTGTTCAGTTGCATTACTGTCTATTTTGTTCATTATTAAAAAAATAAGTATAACATGGCATTGTGAGAGAAGCCAATGACATCTTGAATCTTGAAACCTGAGATACCTACTGTTCAAAGCCCTTAGACTGAATTTAAAGCTGGATTTCATAAATCCAAAAACAGTACAACCACAGTTAAAGGGATTTCTACTAGTCTGGACTGGATGCTTCACTCAAAACACATTTATCAGTGTTGACAGAAACTGTTACACCACTATCTCCCAGTCAGCTCACAGCTGGAGCACATCCTGTTAGAAATTAAAAAAAAATAAAAAAGCTTCTGGGTTAAACAAAGGGCTGGTGAGGCTCTGTGTAGTCGATCAATAACTAAAGTACACCTCAATAAAAACAATTTCATATATTGTAGCTGATAATGTATTTACCATTACACCTAGTAAAGCGTACTAACCAGAAGAGGGTTGAATCCAGGTAGCACGAGTTGTAGTGACCCTGAATGCCTTTCTTCTTTCCCACCATGACATCCAGACCATCATTTTCTGTACGTGGAGGTGTGTTCTCATGTACCACCTCACTCAGGTAACCCCCAAATGCTGCAAAAATACACACGGTACAGGTGTAAACACAAAATTTGTGACATTAGTTTAACTGACCATTTTAATCATATACCTCCTAGTGACTCACCAATGGAGTTGCAGCGTTCAATAGGGTTGGAGGAGTGGTGAAGGGACGGGAAGCGGGAGTCGGGTCGGCAGCACTTGAGCTTCACAAACAGAGCTTTTTTAGGTGGACAGGTGAAGTAACGTGTGCCTTTAAATGTGCCATCAGTGCAACCAGGGCACTCTTCTTCCTGAAAGAACAAGGTCATGGATTAAATTACTCTAAGGTGCTTTTCATTAATTCTGCTTTTTCCAAATGGCTAGGTACTCAGGGCTGTCTGTCATGTACTTGTTGACAACAGTGTGGTTGCTCAGCATCTGATATATTGAATTTTATACACCTGCCAACAACTTTCCATAGAGAAATGCACTCAGTACAAGTACTCAGCACTGTGACTTCCTTGACTACAATAAACCTTTATACACATTAAAGAAAGCCAGTAGGAAGCATTTATTATGACGTGTTACACAACTGAATGAAGCAATGAATTTATTTCTATGTGCTGAATAATTTCATATCCAGCTCAACAGCCAGGATGATCAAGGAAACATGTAGAGGTCAGTCAGTATGCATTAACAGTAGTATTGGGAGTGTCTACTAGTGTTATTTACCAAGGCAATGTTTGTTTGTTTGTTTGTTTGTTTGTTTGTTTGTTTGTGTTATGCCCCCCAAACTGCTTGCAATTATAGCACCACATACTGACACTATGCGCAAAATGGCAACAGTATGAGGAGTTGCTCAGCTTCTATTCTGTGTTGAGCACTGCATGCTTTGCATTTTTTCAGGCTGACGACAGACAAGAAATGTTTAACTTCAGATAAATATTGCAATGTCACTTTTTACCCAGTTGTCCAATCATAACTGAAGAAGGGTAGCACAAAAACATCAACATACTATACTAATATACTGTTTGTCCTGTCAGTATTATACACTATCTCTAATTCCTGCCCCTAATTTTACATTGTTGTGCTTTCTCACCAGCTCCAGACCAGCCAGAGGTTCCAGCAGGCCAGGAGGCAGACCCACCCAACGGATGACACCACACAGAGGAGGGTTCTCCTTCACCTCCACCAGCGAGCCCACTTCCAAACCTGGCTGTCCACGAGGAGGTGTTGAAGGCCGTGGCGAGGAAGGAGCAGCAGATGAAGGGGACTCTGATTGCTCTCCCATCACTGACTGAACAGAGAGTGATAGGGGCCCATGGGTCATGCTGTCAGTAGGCCCGGGCTTGCGGTTGAGACTGAAGGGCAGCGAGTGAAATTTGTTGTCGCTGGACAACGAGGCAGTGGGTGGGACCCTGGAGGGCGGAGAGGACTGGTTGAAGTCAGGGGGTGTGTCAGTGAGTGACTTAGCGGGGTCCTCCCCAACTGCAGGAAAGAAAACAAATCCCAAAACTTAATATCTTTGTACATTATCTAGGCTGCTTTTATGAATGTAGTAATGTCTTTGAGGAAAACTGAAAATCCTTGTTTTATTTGTCTCATCTGGTTGAAAGTTGGTAACAATGTGAGAATTTTAACCACTGGACATCAGCAGTTTCAGATGGCGATGGTTGCTATTTGTTAACAAGTACAGCATCTTTGGGCATTTTCACACATGTGGTATTAAAGCCATCACATGTCAGGGATACATTAGCAACATGTGGAAAATGTAGAGGTCAACCATTAGGGTATTTTCATCGACATGACTGATTTTTACTGTTATTTACTGATGTGGAAAAAATGGAAATCTTTTTCTAAAAATTTACAGAGAACTTGGAGAGGCGTGTGTGCCAAAGGAGTGCCACCTATTCATTTATTTTGTTGAAATGCAGTATACCATAAAACACTGAATAGTGAATTCAAAGCCATGCATCTGTGGACGGGGATTTTTCAGATGAATTCCTTGTGTCTAGGATAGTTCAGTCAATACTTTGTGAAGTCAGCGGAATTTACACAACTGCTCTAAAAATATTGTTTCATGCAAATTCTTGAACAAATGACTTAAAAGCTGAAACCTGGAACTTTACACACCACCTATTTACAGAAGTGAGAAGTCACTGAATATATGCGCCATTAGCCTTTACAGTGTTTAAAGTGCATATTCCTATCAGAGAACTATGGTTCTTTCTCTATTCTTGAGATTCAATATCAAAAACTATGTATTATAAAGAGCATATTATAATATAAAGCCTCTCAGTTGTTAGCCATTTTAGTTATTAAAACTCTATAGTTCAGCTGTTGTCACCTAGGGCACACGCTACACAACAGCCTCAAACAATCCGTAACAACCACTCTCAGTTTCATTGCTTCAGAAACAAGTACTGTGAATTCCTGAATTAACCTTAAAGCTTGTGTATCCCCGACTGAACTTTTTGTGCACAGAAAGAACCACAGAAATGTGTAACCTTGTCTTCTGACTTTGATACAAATGAGAACACCGGGGCCATAAAAAATCCAAAATATGCAGTGACCCAGAGGAAGATGAAAATGATTACACATTCACAGGATGAGTAAGCAGTTGTGAAAATGGCACATCAGCCATTTATGGCTGTCCTAATTTCAAACAGCATGTGAAAATACACGAATAGAATGCATTATTGAAATAACATGGAAGGTTCTTAAATATTTCTTTGCAGTGACACGTGGCAACATTACAAACAACTGTAGAGAATTAGTTCTGATTATGATTAGTCCAAATTTCAAGGTTTACACATGGCATATTTGCCATGTGTATTAAGGTGCATGATCACTTTTTCGTGCATGTCTCTTTAGCTCATTTATATTTTCCTTTACTTTATGATTCTGTCACTGGATCTAAAGAATTTACATATTCTTAAAAAGTTTCTTCACAACTGTTGGTGACAATTGGTGATGAAACGAGCAGTGGAACAAGAACAAAAAGTACCAACTTGTTTTTCCTACACCAAAAGAAACACATTAACAAGACAATGCGCTGACTAAATCCACCAATCCTCACCCCACAAACTAAGTCTTTTACTAATGCTCTTGGCCTGCAAATTGTATCACACCAAAGTTTGAATCTTTTAACTGCATCAGAAGCAAAAAAGAAAAACAGCCGCCAGATAAAGAGTCATTTGCAGCACTAAGCATCAATAAAAGCCTTTAGTAACACCAAATACCCCATGCAGGCAGAACACCACAAAGAAACACAGGAATGGTGATGAGGGACAAGACTAGTGGAAAGGTACTTACAGCAAGCTACAGCAACAAACTACTGCTGGTGTTTCTCTGGATACTTTTACTTAAATCTGGTTGCAATTAACTACTTTTTGCTATCAGAACCTTGAAGAAAAACTGACTTAGTCATCCTTATTTTGCAAAATCAATCACATAACCTTTCCTTTTATCCCAACGTTTATGACTCAGAATTTGAAGACACTTATGCAAATCCACTCTGGCACTGTTTTCTAAAGATTTCTAAAGTTTTTCTTCTCTTTGTAATTTTAGTCTTTCTTTGACAGAAGCACAAAACCAGGAGAGAGAGCAGGGGAATTTCATGCAGCACAGGATCTGGCCAGCAAAGAATCAAACTGAGTATCCAGTGCTCACAGGTTGGGTGTCCACTATGTATTTTGTGAGCTTATTGTCAAATGCATCTAAAGTAGCTGTTTAAGATGGCTGGTTTTAAATTTTCATATATGAACATTTTAATGAGGGAAATTTTTAAAATGTAAAAGATGAATAATTGCTTCTTTTCTTCTAAACATTTTCACAAACTAAAAATCTAGTTCTTTCTTTCAACCTAATGAAACAATTTTTATTCATGGACATGATCAGCTGTGTTTATTCATTTCTTATATTAGCCAGCAGGATGGAGACAGCAAACTACCTCGGTTTGAGCACTGCAGCTCAATTAGCTTATTTACTGCTTAGGGAATAAAAGGAATCAATCCATATATAACAATATGCTGTGGAGTAATTTGGACTAATGGTCTTGTGCGTTGTGCCTGACTAAGAATAGTGACTGTGAACTCAAAATAAAATTTATTTAACAAAAACAAAAACAACTTGCCATAACTATTACTTATAAAACAATATGACAAATAATGGCGCACTGCACTAGATTTATTATTATGAGTCATTATGATAATGTTTCTTATAACTGAATACAAATACTGAGAATTTTAGATTCGTGAGTAAAGATTAAAAAGCTCATATGATCATTAGAAAACATAATTTATGTGCTTCTTAAGAACAAATGTGTTCCTAGAAAAGTTGGGACAAAGTGTTAAATTTAAGTAAAAACAGTGTAATTATCTGCAAATCATTTAAACCTACATTATATTAAAAACAATATTAAAATCAACGTATCAATACAATGAACTAATAAAGAGCAGGTCTCAACCTGTTTTCAAAATTAGTTCCCTCAGATCTCAAACACATGAGTGATATTAGAAGCAACAGTAGTAACCATGCTCCTTTATCAAGTTTTTTTTTAAATGTGTCGAAGTTCCAAATAAACCTAATTGTTGTACTATTTTCAGTTAATATGGGGTTTAAATGATTAGAAAACAATTGCTTTATGTTTATTTACATTGTACACCAAATTCTACAACTTTTCACACCCTATTCTATACTACTCTATGTTACCCATACCCCACTGCATATATTTGATGAACATGTCTATTTAGAGAAACTCAGTACCAGAGTGTGGATGTCTTTTAGTACAGAAGTACTGTGGGAAAGGAAAACCTTATTTTGCCATTGTAAGTGTATTAAAGATATACAGCACCTACAAAGGTTGCTTTTATGAAGCAGATTAATATGTAGCTTGTAAACAGTAGCTTGCCTTTAAGATGGTTGACATTCCATGAGTTCTCCTTTTTTTTTTTTTCTTTTTTTTTTTTTACCTTCATCAATGTACCATGTGCTTTTGGATTTGGGCTGGGCTGGGGGATCAAGAGAGCTGCCATTTAAAGTATAGTAAAATTCAGACTTGCTTCTACTGCCACACTGATGACCTAATCCTGTAAATAAAGCAAGTACATGAAAAGAGAAAGTACAGAGAGATGAGCATAATGTGCGTGTGCGCACTGTACCAGTGTGTGTGGCTTCTTCTGTCTCAACAGTAAACAGAAAAAGGAAACCTAAGAAGATCCATCATGAACAGCAACAAAAAGTTAAAGAGCCACTAAAGAAAAAGAAGAGAACAGGACACTCCATCCACATCAAATCAACGCATCTGCAACAGGAATTTCTTACAATTATTTTTCTTTTATGTGGGACTTTCCACCAAAACTGATGTATCACTTCACTTTACTCATCTAAAAACACTACACGCTTCAACAAGAATTATCTGTAGCAAAGAAAAGACAGCTGTAACTAATCTATACCGTTTATGAAAAGTGGAAATGTTTATGCTGATTTTTTATATTTTAGAAATGCAACCAGGCATTTTGATGGAATGCTCCTTTAAAGTGAACCTACTATCATATTCCCAGAAAAGTGAAAGTAGCCACAGTGATGTCATCCGTTGGTTTGTGAAGTCCCGTTTGAAATGAGCATTGCTGCTATTGCCATCTTGGTGTTTTGAAACCAGATGTGACCAGTGAAAGGTGGATCTAACTGCGAAACCCACGTTAACATCTTTGAACCAGTAACTGCCATTGGACATTAATAAAATTAGAATAATCCATTTAACTAACTAATATCTTTGGCACTGACTAGCAAGTGCAGCAACATTTAAACATCTAGTTGACTTGCTGCAAACAACATTTGAAGCTCAAGCTTTCAACTGCTTTAAACACTCAGTTGCAGACAGCTTTTTCTCTTCTTTCATCTCTTCTCTAGTCTAATATGGTCATCTCAGGCAAAAGGTGCTGGCTGAGAAAGCCTTCTGTTTGAAAGAGGCAGCCATTTAAAAGAAAGCTGGATTGAAGTGAGAAGGAGCTAAAAACATTTCTTTTCAATCAGTGGATGGACAGAGGAGCTGCACCATGGCTTAGTGTAAGATTAAAAGAAAAAAAGATTATTTCGAACTTTAAATTACGCAAAGCTACTCTAGGAGAGAATAAAAATATGGAACTGGAAACAAGCAAAAGTCCACTTCAGAAATTATCAGCACACCAAACTGTGGGTATGGCAGTTAGCTGTGTACCATAACAGTGGTGCAGTACCTTTGCTCTTTGGTTTGCTTTGGCCAGAGGACGACTTGTCACTGTTGGGGCCTCTGGGGGCAAAACTGTGCTTTTGGAGCCTTTGGTCCTGCATGGAATATTCTGTACATACCACAAATACATCCACATTAGAGGAAACCTCATTAAAATACAATATGTGAATGTGAATACTTCATTCCAGTTTACTTAGCTATAAGAAGCATCATTTTAATTTATGACACTATGTTATTATGGCAGGTTATTACTTTGCAGCTAGTGCATAACTTGGCCTGTAAAGTGTGCTGCTTAAAGAATGTTCCACGCTATTCTAATTAACTGCAAGTAAGTAAACACAAGTTCTCTTGCCCCTCACAAGCAGCTCATAAGCAGGCTAGAAGTTACAAAGTACACTTTTCACTGTCCAGTATCAAAACAAGAGAAATTAAGAACCAATAAATAACACATTTTGTTTAGGAACACAATTTAAAGTAGTTCAACTTAGAGACAACATATTCCTGTTCAGAGAGTGCTAAAGGAATGGTTTTAAAGAAAGGGGACAAATTTGCTAATTTAACAATGTCAATCTTAACAAGTTCCTGAATACAAGTTTGAATAGTCAGAGAGGTAACAGAAGCACACATGAGCAAATCAATATGCCACTGTGGGGAACAAAGAGCCAGAGTATCTCACTTGACTTTCAAAAACAAGTGAGCCATCAACACAAAAGGCTCTCTGTTCCTGCTGCAAGCAAAACACAAACTCGGAATGCTCGGAAGCAGCATAGTACTGGTCCAAGTGAGAGACAGCTGAATGTTATCCGAAAAGGGGGGAAAAAAACTAATGCTGGACAAGACAAACAGAGTAAAAACCAGGAACAAATACTAGATAACTCACCTGGCATTACGTCACAGATGGGGACGAGTCGAGTGTGTTCCAAACTGGCAAAATTACACAGCAGCTTCCCATCAAACACACCATCCCAGTCCCCGATAGGATTGTCCTGAAAGAGTTGGAGACATGACAACCTTGTAACCCTCAACACTGGAACACTGATTAAGTTGGTGCCACACGTGCTATTTCTCCTCGTATCTTCTTGATGATCAACAAGGTCTGTTGTATCTCACTCTATCTAAAGATTATGCTTAAACTCGACCCCCTGTGTTGTGATAATCCATACTGCTCATCTCATCTTCTCCACGTTAACCATAGCTCTTCCACCTTAGGTCCTCCTCCCCCTGAAAGCTCCACTTTCTCTGCAAGTACAACCACGCTATTCTTCTTCTTCTTCAGTTTGCAATCCAGTAATATGCTTCAGAGGGACAACCTAAGATAAGCTTGAGGCCAGTGCCACTAGCTAGAGAAGGCAGGGCGAGGCTGGACGCAGAGTAAGGCAGAGCAGTGGGCTCTCCTCAGCTGCCTGCTGGCCCCTTGCCATGCTGTTGGGTCATACAGCACTAAGTCTTTACCTCACTCCCCGCGTGACTGTCTTGCCTTTGTGTGGGAGGCTCAGATGCACTGAGTGGGCTGCTGCTGCTGCAGCTGCTGGTGGTGGTGCTGATAACGATCAGCAGTCAAACGCCTCAGTTATGTATTTCAATCTCTCTATCACTACAATACCATTCCCGCCTGACAACAGTAGTCATAGATACCAGCTACTACAATCCAAGGCAACAAGACATGTCAGAAAAATAAAATCACAAACACAAGCAAGTTGTGACAGGAAACCTGAGGTATTAACTGTAATAATAAATCTAAAATCTGTGAGATCCACTTGTTTTAATACAATCACCTACCTAGTTGTATGCAAATTCCACATGAAATAGAAAACACTTTTTAGGGATAAAAATTGTGATAAATTGCATAACACAGGTGTCAAAATAATAATTTTCACACCAGAAATAACTATGTTTCAAATCCTAGCAAATGAATGCTGTCATGGGAGTGGTTGTCTGAACTGTGCATTTCATCCAAGCCAGAAGTCTAAATCACGGTGCTTTTTACAGACTTCTTACTGACAGACATTACCTGTGGTCTGCCCTGGATTTCGCCAGGGCTGCCCTTTGCCACATTCTGTTCATAATTTTTATGGACAGAATTTCTAGGCATAGCCACGTGGTAGAAGGCTTCCGCCTTGGTGACCTCAGAATCTTATCGCTGCTTTTTGCGGATGATGTGGTCCTTTTGGCTTCATCAGGTGGTGGCCTCCAGCTCGCACAGGAGCGATTTACAGCTGTGTGTGAGAATTAGCATCTTTAAGTCTGAGGCCATGGTCCTCAGCTGGAAATAGGGGGAGTGCCCACTCCGGGTCACGGACAAGTTGCTGGCCCAAGTGGAGGAGTTTAAGTATCTCAGGATGTTGTTCACAAGTGAGGGGAAAGGAGGAGAGTGGGAGAGTGGGAGACTGACAGACGGGCTGGGGTTGTAGTGATGCGGTCGCTACACCAGTCTGACATGGTGGAGAGTGTTAAAGCGAAGCTGTAGATTTACTGGTCGATCTACGTCCCTACCTTCACCTATGGTCATGAGCTTTGGGTAGTGACTGAAAGAACGAAATCGTGGATACAAGGGGAAGAAATTAGGGTGGCTGCCCTCTCCCTTAGAGATAAGGTGAAGAGTGCAGTCATTCAAGAGGGTCTCAAAGTAGAGCCGCTATTCCTCCACATCAAAAGGAGCCAGTTGATGTGGTTCGGGCACCTGAGTAGGATGCCCCCTGGCCACTTCTTGGGTGAGGTGTTCCGGGCATGTCCTAATAGGAGGAGGACCCGGGGCAGACCCAGGACAAGCTGGAGAGATTATATCTCATCTGGCCTGGGAACGCCTCAGTGTTCCCCCTAATAAGCTGGAGGAGGTGGCTGGGGAGAGGGAAATCTGGTTCCTCTGCTTAGGCTGCTGCCCCCACGACCCGGCCCCAGCTACGCAAAAGAAGACAGCTGGATGGATGGATGGACTGTTTCATTCACTTGAGACTGAATTGAGGCAGAGATAGCCCAACCACAGACAACAGATGGTCTGAATAACAGCAACCAGAAATTAACTCTAGTCAAATGAAATGCTCCATATTTTGGAAAATCAATATAATCATTTTCTAGGAAAAGAAAAGGGGACCAGATCAAAAGATGAGTCAGCAGCAAAGGTTGTACAAGAGGATAAACACATCCTATATTGCACATACAATGCCACATGCAAAAATCTTTACTTCCCTTGGATGTTTCACCCTTTAATTGCTTTAATAAATTAAATCATTGCCAACATGATTTGACTTTTTTCACAAAAATTTGCTAAAAAAAAATAATAATAAAGCTTCATGTCAAAGTGAAAATAGAATTTTATAAAATAATGTCAATGCATTAAATTCTGATTAGGTTTATCGTTTATTTATTAAAAGAAAATAATGTTTTCTGTATGATTTTAGAACACTGTGTTGAATGTTTATAACTGTCTCAGACTGGAAGGTCTGAACCCGGCAGTTCAGAGGACTGCATCTGTTCCTGCATCTGTTTAAATGTAAAGTTGGGGGTACAACAAATGCTTACCATGTCAACTCCCACATAGTACCCAAGGCTCTCGTTGCCTGGCAGCAGATCACAAAAAATGATGGTGCCTCTCTCTGGTCCCTCCCTGGTCTGCACCAGGACCCTGGAGTTGATCTCCAGTGGAGGAAAATCTTGATCCTCTTCCACCAAACAGACGTTGTCTACCTCTAGCTCATCTAAACGTTCATCATCATCATCCTCCCACAGTTCAAGCTTGTCCAAGGCTACAAACACACCACATTCATCCTCACAGCGGAAAAGCTGGCGACCCTGGTAGGTGCCTTCCGTGAAGCCTTGACCCCGACCTTCCTCCTGGGACAGGAAAACAGAGGAAAGACAATGAGTCAAATTTAGAAAGTAGGGCAGAACAGGAGCAACAGAGATGAACAACTTATTGTCATAAGGACAGCAGATAGCAAGGCTGCTTGCTCAGCATTCTTGAGTATAGGGGAGTCAACATCCCAGTGCTGTGAAAGCATCTGATCGATTACTGCAGCAGGAATATGACTTGACTTACTGTGATGACAGATGCAAAAATTTCTAGTACAGACATTAGATGAGCTCACTAGTCACACTATAACATATTGCGCACCTTTTGACACATGCAGGTTCTTTGGATGAAAAACTGCTGAATCACTATTACTGCTGGCAAAGCAAACATATTGAACTATGCAGTTATGAGTATAAATCAGAATTTTATCACAAGCATATGTGCTAACTGAGGCAGTTATACTGAGCCACAGTTTGAATACTTTAGCTCCATCAGCCCACTCAAGAAGATAACAGCTGGACTCTGGAGAATAACAACAACATTGTGCTGCAATAGGCAAGCCTTTGTATTTTATTTAATTGCTGTACTGTATGTACAGTCCAGAATAAATGGCATGACTTAAAGGATTCAGATTTAGTGTTGAGATTAAAGGAACAAAATTTTAATGTTGAAAGTATCTGCTTACATTCACGTCAGTTTAAACACTGCATCGTTGTTCCAGCGTTCAGTAAAATAACAGTTAAAGCCAATCTCCTTAAAAGTTTAAGCACTGGCAATAAACTTCACATCTGTTAAATGTAACCTAATATTTTGCAAGCCAAATATCGAAAAATCAATCAAGCAGTACGCATTTTTTTTAATCCTGCATTTTTACTCAAAGCCATGACATACATGATTCACAAGGTTTGATCTTTATGGTGCATTTGTTTTTGTTTTTTTCAGTACTTTATTCAAATACACTGTCATCATCCCACTGTTGTAAACCAACTGCCCCAAAGGCAATAAATTGTGAAATGAAGTTGAAGCTGCCAGGATGTGACATTGCCATTGTAAAAGTAATATAAATGTGAATATTCAGCTTTTCATTCAGCCACTGCAGCACTGCTGTGTGCTCTCAGCAGTCACCAATATGGAATAGTCCAAAAAAGCTTTTTATTGTTAAATATGCTACTTTTATTATAATTTATTTCCAAACCAATAGCAACAGAAAAAAGTCACTAGTGTTTTTGTGTTAAGAGAGGATCGGGGGGGGGGGGGGGGTATGTAGGTAAAGTCTGCTGAGCCTAAAAAATTAAGCTGACAGTTCAGCAAATCCACATTCTTCTTTCTGTCTTATTTATTTGGAACACAACTACAGAAACACTTGAGCATTTTCACTAATGAGGGTCACAAGGGTGCAAGTGGAAATGGTGGCACTTCTTTGACTTATTAAGTGAGTTATTGTGAAGAATGGGTAATTTATTTGATGGATACATTTGCAACAGTTTCCAGTTAGCCATCATTTCAAAAAAAAAGTTACATGAGTCAAGCAAAAATTACCTGGCTTCCAACAGCACTCAAGAACCAGTTCCTGTTTTTTTTTCTCTTTAATTTTCAGTTCTTTACACAGATATAGATGTAATAACTGGTTTTCAAGGTTTGTTTTAAGGTCATGCTAAAAAAAATAATGCTGTGGTTTTGGTCATAATTTTACATTTGTTTCCACATCTGCACTCTGTTTTCAATGTGTGATTCCAGAGAAAGTTGTCTTCTTACTTGTCTCACATTAATTAGACATCTGAATGAAGTAGGGGAGGAAAAGCACTTTCTATTTAGCCTGAAATTTTATCATTTAAATCGTTTGTCACTCATTAACATTCTGGCAATACTTCAAATTTTATTTTAACTATGGTGGTGATCACATGTTTAATGAGAAGAGCAAAATCAAATTAAGAATCTACTGAGATAGCATCTTTAAACAAAAATGAGAAAAAAAACCTGAAGAAGCTCTCACCAGAAGCTCCACTCCAAACCAGATTCCAGACAGTGCTCTGTCAGGAAGCAGTGAGCCTTTGAAGCGGACCACACCAGGCAGAGGTTCATCCCCTGAGCGCAGCTGGACACGAACCTTGGAACCACAGTCAATATCACGAACACGCTCTAGCCGTGACTTGTTGCAGAGCAGCGCATACCGTTCCTCACAGTTGGTAATGGGGAAGAGCAACTCAGCCAGCTTCTCATCCAGCTCCAAAACGTCCCGCTCATCCAGGCTCAAAACCACGTTGGTCTGGTCCAGAATACGGAGACTTTTCTTCCCCTTGCATGGGGGCAGTGTTCTTCCTAGGCTGTTGCGCTCCTGACAGGCCTGGCCAAGACTGCCACGGGGGATCCTCAGGGTCTTCTGGGGAGGCTTCTCCACTGTACACTCCTTCACAACCATGTAGAAGCGCCAGTCCTCCCTGAAGCCCCCACTGGGCTTCTCCTGGCTCCACAGGGCTGAGCTCATGGCTGCATGCTAGGCAGAAGGTCCAACATCAAGGCAAGCTTGACCTGTGGTCTGAAAGGGAACCAAAAAAAAAAAGAGAGAACAAATGAGAGGTGACCTGGTGCAAAAATAGAAGTGAAAGTGATAAGCTGATTTTTTTTTTTTTTTACATTAATCCTATTATCTTACATCTCACATATTTCTGTAACTGTAAATGATTGTGTTTCAACAGCTGTGAAAACAATAACTTGTTGTGGTTTCATACCGCAGCAAATTAAATTGTAACAATATTTCTACTTTGGCCTCTCCAAAGCACAACTCAAAAATCAAATAACAAGCACAACTGCTT
This sequence comes from Cichlasoma orientale, assembly GCA_034780415.1. Classification (NCBI taxonomy): domain Eukaryota; kingdom Metazoa; phylum Chordata; class Actinopteri; order Cichliformes; family Cichlidae; genus Cichlasoma; species Cichlasoma orientale. Next base: position 1,058,272 of record JAVDPK010000068.1, read on the forward strand.
CTTCCGTCTTAAAGTACACTTGGGCAAAAAAAAAAAAACAAATGGAAACAGTAATTAGATGTAAATAGATGGCTGATGAGCCATACTGAAATTAACCACAACTAGAATTTGGTAAAAGAGTCTTAACTGGACTGAGACTACAGAAAAAAAAATGTGAATAATGATCTCAAATCTCTGATCCCGTTCGCTTGTTGTGGTTTCTTGTGGGAGATTTGAGAGCTCTTGTGTGTTCTCCCTCATCTAAATGCAGCAAACCTGTGATTTATTTATTTTTTTTATTTTGCGTAACATTACTCATTTCTATTTATTTAAATTTTCTAAAAATAGACAGTGAGCAGACAGTTGACTTATTCAGACACTCAGAGCAAGACTTAGACCAGTCGTGTGGATTTCCCCTGATCTCACCTCAGATATGTCAAGCGCAACAATACTTCTACATCCGTCAATTGTTTCAAGCATGACAGCAGCGACTTAACTGCGACATTTACTCGGTCAATATGCTGGTTTTTAATAATTGGAGTAACGTCAGAATATACATTTTTATAAGATTTTTTATGGCTAACGCCGTACACAGCTAAGTCCCAGCATAGGCTGACAAGTGAAAGTAATTTCAGGCTGGCACGGGCTGACTTGCTGTGACATTGATTTAGCGGGGTCTTTCAGGTGAAAACCACAAAGCGATACTATGACTTGCTTTAATCAACATTTTCCTTGACAACAGCAGCAGCGTGTCACCGGGCAGAAGCTGTCAGTGAAAGGCCCTTTAAGAGAGGGAAGTGGCTAACGCACAGTGAGCTAAAATTCACCAGATAGTCATTTACGTCTAATGCCAACAACATGGACACCTTACCTTTAATATGCGTCACCTCGGTTAGTGGCTACAGACGGCTGTCATTTCAAAGTCCATTCCAGTTAGATAAATCTTTCTGAAAACAGGTTAGACTGCTCCCGTAATAACCTCTGATTAGCTAAATGGACAGCTAATGCTAGTGTCCTAACCAGCTAAGTATCACGCTAAAGTTAGCCTAGCGAGCCGGTCAACAGCAAGCAGGCTGGCAGAGGACTGCCACCTTCCTAAGTATGCTAACAACATTTAAATAAATATATTCTCCATGAGAAATATGTGAAATAATACAGTGTATCGCTACATCTATGAGATATATTATTTACAGGAGACGACCTCACTAAACTTAATGTATGACGTCCCCGTGCTCGCTAACAGACATTGGTTAGGCGTTTCTTTCTAAAACGCTGATTGGCTGTTTGTTTTGTCAATAACAAAGTCCCACTCTGTGGGGTTTTCCCATGGACGGTAGAAAGCGTAGTTAGGTTGAAGTGCGACTTCCAGGGCAGATGATGCTGTCTTCATCAGCCTCAGGCAGTACTGGAGCGTTTATTTAAATAATAAATGCTATTTTACATTATAATAATACAATTTAAACTGTATATAGAACAAAATTTGGCCTGAGAATAAGAAAATTGGTAATATTATTAGCAACATGTACTTAAGTATAAAATTGTTGGAGACTGAGGACAGTTTTGCCATTTTCCCAGTATATCCAACTATATTATAATTAATAATATAACCTCTAAAGTGTCAACTAGTTGTCTGAGACAATGTAGTCCAATGTGTACCTTCCATCACAAATCACCCCTCACACTCATCTCGCCCCACTCCACCCAGCCTGCACTCTCTTCTTCTCTTCTTCCTTCTTCTTGTGCGCTGTCTGTTGCTTTGGATGGTTGACCCCAGGTATTTTAACTCATCTACCTTCACTGCCTCTGCTCCTTGCAGCTTCACTGCAATCTTTCTGCCTCTCATTCACACGTATGTATTCTGTCTTGCTTCTACTGACTGTCATTCCTCTTTTCTCCTGAGCATACCTCCACCTCTCCAGGCTCTCTTCCACCTGCTCCCTTCTCTCACTACAGATCACTACAGATCAGACTCCTGCTTGACCTCAACCTGTCAGCCTATCGCAGCATGACAAGAAGGGCTTCAGAGCTGATCCCTGATGTAATATATAGTACAGTATATAAAAATATGTGTTAAAAAATCATTTCAAATTAAAATACTCAATAAAGATGCCAGTAAATGAAAATTTTTAATAAACAAAAATAAAAATACCAACTCCATTGTCACTGTGAGTAGTAGAAGTTGTGGTGGTGATTTGGTATTTGTTATGGTATAAAGCAATGTCAGTGCCACTTGCACCTATAAAAATCAAATTCAAATGTATTTTCCAAACTTGGATAAACCCAGACCAAAATTATAAAATTAAAAATAAAAATTCCTGTTTCACACATTTTACGTCTCAAATTTAAATAGAAACTGTTTCCTGTAATAAATAAAACACATTTTGTTGTAAAATACAGTCCCTGACCAGCCTGATATAAATCAGAAGATCAGTCTTGATTCACTTTGCTTCATTTCTTCTACTTCTTCCAAACTGAGGGCATTGTTTCTCAACCTGCAGTGCAAAAAGAAGAGACAAAAATCAGTAAATTCAATGCATGGGGAATATGTAAATGAAAACAAAGTAAAAGAATCTTCTAGCTTAAACAAAATGGATACATTATCAACAACAACATTTTTCTTGGCACTGAAACTAGCAATACGGCACCACCCAAATTCTGACTGCAAAAAGTCCACAAGTGTATGCTCTAAAGAATGCGGGAATATTTGCATTCATGAGTGTCAGGCTTGGTGTGCATTACGTACCATATTGACGTTACATGTGTGTTGTGTTTGAGGGCTTGAATCAGACATTCCACCCCTGTTTTGGTTATGCAATTCTCTGTCAACCTTTTAAAAGAAATAAGAGGGTGCGGCAAATTAAGCATTATTGTACAATGAGTGTTCAACTGTCAAGTCAGCCAGCTTGCTGGAGACAAGTATAACTTGCTTACTTACCAAAGTTCCTCCAGCGATGTGTTGTCCCTGATGGTATTAGCGAGGGCACATGCTCCTGCACTCCCGACACCATTGCCTACCAAGCTGCAAACAAACAAAATGTGTTGAGATGCACTTCCAAAAACAACTGATAAAGAATCCTAACAAATCATGTAAAAGCACTTTCATGTTTCTCACAATGTGAAAGTTACACAAACATGATCCAGTATTTAAAGCAAATCTTACCTTAGCCACACCAGAGAGCTGTTGCCCTCCAGACCATTAGCAAGGGCCTCAGCTCCTGCATCACCTATCTTATTGCCCCAAAGTCTGGAAATACAAAGAAACACTAGTAAATAGAAATTCACCAACAATGAAATATATGACATTTTACAAGAAAACATTTACCCTAAGTGCTTCAAGGAATGATTGGCTTTCACTCCCTCTGCCAGCTTCTTTGCTCCTTCTGCTGTTATATTATTGTTGCCTAGCCTGGAAGAGAAGAAGGTCATTTATTATTCTTTTGGTCATTGGTGCAGTCCAACAGGCGTGTCACATTTAATGAATGTGACAAATACTGCCCCTGCTGACCTTAAAGAGAGGAAATCCTGCCTGGTCTTCAGTAAATGAGAAAAATCCTGCATGCAAGCATCAGTTAGTTTGTTGTTGAAGAGCCTAGAGAGAAACAAAGATTATGCAAGATAGCTGGTAAAATGTCATTTCTATCTTCTCACAGTAGCGATATTGTTCACCATAATAATACATACGCAATTTTCTGGAAGCTGTCACACTGGATGCCTTTAGTAATCAGTTTGCGGACACCCTCATCTGTAATGTTATTATTTCTGAGGCTGAGGGAGGAAAAAGACAGGATATTTCAGGATAAACAATTTCAGGATAAAAGTTCTTCCTGTCTTAAGGTCTTTACACACCGAGTGCATTGTGAAAAAACTTTTTTGGATCTGAATTTGTCGTTAGCATATATATATATATATATACACACTGAAAGCGTTGTGATTTTGCAAAAAATTTGTCCTCAAAAAATGCACTGCAAAAAAAAAATTAAGTCGGCATCAAGCAATGATGAGCTGGTCCTAATGTTTCTAAACAAGAAAAGGAAGAAACAGAGAGTTGGGACCACATCTGAGGAAGTAGAGAAGTAATTTCATAGAGCCGATTGACCCAGAGCAGCATCTAGCTGTCTGTCTAAGGTAAAATTGTATTATTTTATTATTTCCATATCACTGTATATTCAGTACCGGTGCACATTTTGAGCTACGAGTGCACTTGTTGCCAAATGCGGTGGTCTGATTGGTCAGATCTGTTCATTCGCATGCAAAAAATTGAGCTTGATCTGAAAAATAAATGCCGCAAAATCATCCTGTGAAATTCCAGCTGTGTGAACAGCTGCATTAAGAATAGGCGAGTCCAAAAAATATTTGTAGCCTCCTGAGACCCGAGCTCTTGTTTGCGATGCATTTATAATTTCTCTTAGATATTTGTGATTAGATGGACCTGATATGTATATAAAGTAAACTTCCTCTTTCAACTGGAAGTTGTATTTTGTTACATAGTTGTTACATACTTTTGTTAAAAAAAAAAAAAGGAAGTCCTCATATGTGGACAGTGAGATTATTTGGAGCATAACCCAGCAAAGTTAACATGGCTTAACAAAATCTAAAACACTACCGAGCAGAATGCAGTATAAGGTGCAGCAAAGCCAAAATGTAATGTCCCCATATGTGGTCACAGGGTCTCAGGAGGTGCACAAAATATTTGCATGAATTTTACACATCCAGAGTGTAAAGGCCTTTACAGTGAAACAGTTAGGGTGAGTTTATTCACTCTAATGAATTCACACCCAAGTGATTAACCAAGAAACTTTAACAAAAGAAAAATGTATAATTTTTTCACTTACTAAAGGGAATAGCAAATGTGCATGCAGGGAAGAAGCTGTTCCACTCCAACATCACCCACAGAGTTGTTGTCCAGCTGGAGGCCTACAGGGTTTCTTAAATGCTGGAGCACATAAGCGAGTGCAGTGCACTCTACAGGACCGATATTACAGTATGTCAACTTCAGATGGTCCACCTCCAACTTACTCATAGCGTCTTTAGCTATCCGGCTCTCCTGCATCTCATAGAGACATTTTATAAGCCACACAAAGTCTGGCATTGCATGCATGCTCTTCTTCTCCCCTTGAACAGGTTGGGGGATAGACCTAAAGTGTTTCTGCATGCCTTTGGAAAGGCATCTTGCCACTTGTCTGGCCTTTTTCTCCACCACAGCACTGGGGCAGCAGTGGAGCCACAGTTTCTGATGACGCTGGGACAATAGTCCGGACACAAACATGGCTGTGATTTGCAGGTTTGGTGTCTCTGCTGCTTTAGTTTCCTTCTCTAAAGCTTGCTGTTGTTGGTCACTGGAAGGCAAGCAGGCTCTGAAGCACACACTGCTCAGACCTGCCTCCCTCATGTTCTCTAGCTCAAAGAGCTTTGGGATAACTGAACGGTTAGTGTTACTCGACAAAACAATAAAAAGAGCAGCAAAGAAACATTGCATTGTCATATGAAGGAATTCATAGCACTTAGAGTGGGTGGAGGACATATCTTTGCTTTTTGTCAGAAAAACCATGCAGATATCCTTTTCAGTTACACCGCATGCCTCTAGGTCTGTACCTGAAAAGATATAACAGGTGGCTGTTATCCCCTCAAAAGCAAGCTGCCCAAGAAGAAGCACTGTTTTTAAGTGCTCTTGTAGCCAGCCTAAACCCGTGGTGCTCTTCAGAGGGCTTTGGTGCTGGAGAAAGTGCTGTAAGATCATCAGGTAAACGTCTGTAATTGTTTTGGGGCTGCCTTCTCCGCAGCCCAGCAGCTCCTTGTGGCACTGTGAGACAATCCAGCAGAGAACTGGACTATGACATAGTCCAAGTAAAGCTGTGTTTGCCTGGAGGGACTCTAAAACCTTAGCAGCTACAGTTGGGTCCCTGTGATGCTTCTTCACAAAACAGTCAATCCCATTTGGGGAAAAGCCTTTCAGGACAACCTCTTTGCGAAGGTGCTTCCTTAACAATGGGCTCACTGCCTCTGAACGGCTAGTGACCACTTTCTGCACCCCCTTCATGAGGGAACCCTGGATTAAGTTGAACAATAGTATGTGAACAGGTGCGCGCTGGGTGGGGCAGCAGATTCTTTGCTCATCTGAAAAGCTCTGCTTGAGCTCATCCAGGCCATCAAAAGTGAACAGGATGAGATGCGGGTGGTCCAAGATGAACTGGAAAATCTCTGCTTGCTCCCGGTCTGGCCAGCAGCAGTGCTGAAACAGCAACTCCTGGACAGACAGTTCATTGTGCTCTGAATTCAACCTGCGGCAGCTGAATGGAAACAGAAGGAGAAAGTCCTGAAGGGCTGCTCCTTGAGCCCAAAGCAAGTGCAGCCTCTGGAGAAGGGTGCTTTTTCCACTGCCTGCCTCCCCAGATACTATCACTGTGTCGGCCTCCTTATTGACTATACCCGCCAAACCAACTATGTCTTCCAGTCCCAAAGGTCCATGGGCATTAACGGAGTCTTCAGCTAGTTCTAGCTGACCATCAGTGTAAATATCCTCTAGAGGCATGTGGCTAGTTCCGCCATAAGTACTGAGAAAGCAGGCCTGGGCAGACACAGAACTGCTCAGCTTCTTCTGGTACTTTAAGACTTCTGTGAAAGAAAAAGTTGTCAACAAAAGATAGAATCAGTGAACTAGTCCTAAAAATGATCTCTGTATACATCCTGCATATCTTCTGTAAAATGCGGAACGCACAACTAAGTGGTCTTGTCATATTTTCAGTGACATTTTTTTTAACCAGATTTTATTCTTCGTACTCAAAGTAAAAGCATAAACTTTCTGAATTTCAGATTATATCCACAAGAATCTCCTAGAGAATCTACTATACAGCAGCTTACTTTGCTCGTGGAAACGGTCTACACTTTCGCTCATCTGCCTTCACACACGTATGAACTTGAGTGACATCCAATTCTTAATCCACAGGGTTTAATATAATGCTGGCCCACCCTTTGCAGCTATGTATGCTGTGTGTGCGTTTCAGATGACTCTCTCGTTGTAAAACTATCAGACTTCTGCGCACTACGCACCTCAGCATCTGCTGACCCCGCACTGTCATTTCACCTGGCCTACAACTTTGTGGCTGAGTTGCTGTCATTCCCAATCGCTTTGTTATAATACCACTAACAGCTGCCTGCGGAATATTTGGTAGCGAGGAAATTTCACAACTGGGCCTGTTGCACAGGTGGCATCCTATCACGGTACCGCGCTGGAATTCACTGAGCTTCTGAGAGCGACCCATTCTTTCACAAATGTTTGTAGAAGCAGTCTGCAGCTTGGTTTTATACACCTGTGGCCATGGAAGTGATTGGAACACCTGAATTAAGTGATTCGGATGGGTGAGTGAATACTTTGGCAATATTGTTTATACTTCAGCAGTTCTTGATAGTAACAGACCTTTGGGAGGAGTCAGTTTCCTCTGGTTAAATGGGGATCCAGGTTCTTGTTTTTGGTGAATGTACTGCAGGAGAACGGTTGCCACTGAATCACCTTTGGATCTGGCCTGGTCAAGCAGACGCCTTGCCTGATTGATGACATGGACGAGAACAATAAAAAGTTAGTTTTTTGACAGTTATTTGCATTTTTGTAGAGCTGGATAAAAACTAATTTACATGTCAGTATTCTAAGTATACATATTCATTTAGCACAAAGACTTGCCTGGATCGATGCAAAGGCAGGAAAATCTATTTACCAGATCTCGCGTGTTAAAATTTTATAATATTTATATCATTACTTGGGAATAAATACAATATTTAAACAGTATCAGGTCTGTTTAAATTTATAGTACTGATTGATGATCAATTAACATCCTAATTATTAGGAATACAGAAACCAAGGGCAAGAATCATTCTGAAAAGGTAAGGAACAATAACATAAAGTTTTCAAGCCCCATTTAAACAATGTAACATGCAGGTGCTTACAGTACCTGTTGAGTGGGAGTGTATATAGGTAACCGCACTTCATCACAATCAGATGAAGAAAAGTGACCCGAATCCAGCAGAGCTTCTAGAGCGCCGTCAACGCAGCCTTGAAGCTTGTAGACAAGGCTTGGTCTTTGAGTCAGAAGGGTGTGATTAGAGGTGCTCTGATATTCCTCTTTTTCCTCGAAATTTGAGGAGGATTCAGAAAAGGAGAGGCCCGCTGCCTGCTTTTCAGGCAGGACCAGTTTGAGAGCGGCTAGAAAGAGCTCACACGTGTCCTCACCCTTTGTATAAACCAAGTCAAGCAGCTGTCTGGCATTGGCATACAGTGCTCTTCCGAGTACCTGTACGTTCTGGTAGTCCTCCCATACCAGTCCTCCCTGGGAAAGCAGTATATCCAGAATCCTTTCCAGATGTTCAGTTGACCCACTGCTGCACAGTGCATGCAGTATTTTCGCCCGTTGTTTAAGCACTAGTTCCTTGGCAAGCATACTTTGTCCATATCAGTGCCCATGCTCAGGGACGTCCAGTCTGTGGCTACTTCTGCTTCTTAGGGTGTGAAAACCTGCCACAGCAAATGGCCACATGTCATCATGTTATTATGGGCCAACTACGGCTTCCTTCTCTCTTTTCTAACTCTGCTTCGAACAACATACAGCAGTTTGTGTAATTCGTGTAGTTGTGTGCTCTTTTTTTGTTAAGCCAGAACAAAAAAGTCAGAAAGAAAAGAGGCTACGGCCAGTTTTACATACACATCAAATATGCTAAAATGTGTACAAGTACACAATAACAAACTAACAGACTTCAACTACAAAAGCATGTAACACAGAGTAAAGCTACTGGAAAATGATCACTTACATTTAATGGGAACACGTATTTCTTCCCTCTTTCTGCCATCCGGGCAGAGACAATGCAGCGTTTTAGACTCACCTCTTCCTTATTTAACACTTGAAAGTGAAACTTGTTCTGCTTCCAAGTCCCTCCTGTAAGATGGAAACTAAATACTGACCGACATGCAGTATAGCAACAACACTCACGTCACTTCCCTGGTGTTTTCCAAAAAGAACAAATAATGGTGGCTTGATATTTAAAAGTGGTTACATGTAGTTTGCCACACGCAAATGCCTACAGTTCACTGAGACTTCCACATCCCCATGCCAGGGTGTGTAACTACTGCATACTAAAGACCACAAAGAGGAATTGCAGGCTTTTACAAAACAGAAACCTGGGGTAGAACAGAGAGGGTCATTTTTCTAAATTTTTTTAAAGAAATTGGGGGAACTACGGGTCCTTCCATCCTGATTGCAGTTTGGTGTTGCGACCACTCGATGGAACTATTGCATAAGAAAACACCCTGGTTTGCTCAAGCCTTCCGGATTTTCTGCCTTTAACACGGTTTCTTTTAATATCGCTGAAGCGGTCTTCTTCCCATCAATCCACTGATAACTCTAATTGTGCGTTTGTGCACAAGGTACAGTGGATTAATCAGAAATCATGTGGAAAAATCGAGCCGATTCATAGAGCGATTTGAGGAAATCATCTTGCTATGGTACCAGTTTTACAATGTTAGAATATTAGTAAAAGCCACTGAGAACCTGCAGCCTAGGCAGCATGCTGCGCATCTGATCTAAACTTCAAAAAAACCAACCCTAAAACAGCTCCTAACACTCTTTACTCACTCTGCATTCTTTGAAGTTGAGATAAAATAGGTGCAAGCATGACTTTTCAGGCAGTCACATATTTATCATTTTCATTATTACAGCTTCCTCCTGAGTATCGTGATTAGTTTATTGTGTGTCTTCACCGTGCCCTGTTCGGGAAAATCCTCAAACACTCAAGGGCAGGAGTAATCAAAGACAAACTGGAGTAAAACTTTCAAAAGGGAGTGCTTCTTCTTTTTCTTGTTTTTTCTTGTCTGAGAAACAGGCAACTCCACCAAGGGGAGTGTAATGCAGAGTGCTCTCTGTCAGGCATCTTACTTGAAGCTTTAAGGTGGAGTTCTGTTATCCGAATCACAGTAGGGGGTCGAGAGAAGTTTCAACACATAAGAATAAGGGCAAGAAATTGTAAAAAAAAAAAAAAAAAAAAAAAAAAAGAATAAAAAATAAAATACACAGTCCCAAAAGACATAGCTGTATATTTCTGTCCTGTGTTACAATAGAGTTCCAAACACTTTGTCTGATTGCATGGAAAAGATGTAACTCCAGTTTCATTCATTTGGAATATATGATGTTTTTCATTATTAATAACCAGAGTTTTTTGATCCGTTAAATAGTAGTAGTAGTTATGTTATTCAAAATCACTTTAGAGAAGGCAGTATTATGGGATAGTAGTTATTTTTTCATGAGAGACCTCCAGCTACGTCAAAATAAAATTGGACCAGAGGAGCTAATCCTCAGCTTGGAGTTTATTGGACATGAACATTAAGTCTTGATCCACCCAGCACGAAATAACCTCATCCACTAAATCAGCTTTAAACTGTATGTCTGAGTAACAGTGCAGATCAGTGCTGGATCCTTTCCACTCTCACAACAGAGATGGAATACTTTAGCTGCAGCCATTTTATCATTGTGCATTCTTTCTGTGTAGATATCAAAAGCACATGTGGTGAGCTCAGTGTTAGGCCAGGTGCACTGATGGGGTGTTTGTGTACTGATTGCTTTACCAGAGATTCAGAACTCCCAGAGGTAAACCAGCATGTCTCATTTCAGTGTAATCTTGTAGGTATGTAAAGTTTTGTTTTCAAGGCTTTTTGGCTTTGTTTTTTTTGTTTTGTTTTGTTTTGTTTTGTTTTGTTTTTATGTATTTTGAATTTTGAAAGGAGGCTGCACTGCAAAAAGACCAATAACATAATATCATCACCATAATACAAAAGGTTACATAATCACCAGTCAATCAATCAGAAGCCACATTAAAGGCTTACGCAGATGCAAATTAAAATATATGTGCGTGTGCGTGCGCGTGTGCGTGTGTGCATGTGTGTGTGTGTGTATAAAATGTTATTGCACGACATGCTGGCGACCTGCACGGGGTGTACCCTGCTTCTCACCCTATGACAGCTGGGATAGGCTCCAGTGTGTGTGTGTGTGTGTGTGTGCGTGTATCCGTCCATCCATCCATTTCCTTCCGCTCATCCGGGGCCCAGTTGCGGGGGCAGCAGCCTAAGCAGAGAAGCCCAGGGCTCCCTCTCCTCAGCCACCTCCTCTAGCTCATCCGGGGTGACCTCAAGGCGTTCCCAGGCCAGTCGAGAGATATAACCTCTCCAGCGTGTCCTGGGTCTGCCCTGGAGCTTCCTCCCAGTAGGACATGCCTGGAACACCTCACCCAAGAGGCACCCAGGAGGCATCCTAGCCTAGTCAGATGCCCAAACCACCTCAACTGGCTCCTTTCGATGAGAAGGAACAGCGGCTCTACTTTGAGCTCCCCACGAATGGCTGCACTCCTCACCATATCTCTAAGGGAGAGGGCAACCACCCTTTTGGAGGATGCTCATTTCTGACGCTTGTATTTACAATCTCATTCTTTTGGTCACTACCCAAAGCTGTGACCATAGGTGAGGATAGGGACGTAGATTGACCAGTAAATCGACAGCTTCACTTTCACACTCAGCTTAGTCTTTACCACGACAGACCGGTGCAGTGTCCCGATCACTGCAGACGCAGCCCCAATCTGTCTATCAATCTCCCACTCTCATCTCCCATCACTTGTGAAACAGACCCCGAGATACTTAAACTCCTCCACCTGGGGCACTACTGACCCAGAGTGGGCACTACTCTGGTGCCCACTCTGCTGAGGAACATGGCCTCAGACTTAGAGGTGCTGATTTTCATGCCAGCCACTTCACACTCGGCTGCAAACTGTTCCACTGCGAGCTAGAGGCCACCACCTGATGAAGCCAACAGGTCCACATCATCC
>JAVDPK010000068.1:1074787-1087121 GCA_034780415.1 Cichlasoma orientale
GTGTGTGTGTGTGTGTGTGTGTGTGTGTGTGTGTGTGTGTGTGTGTGTGTGTGTGTGTGTGTGTGTGTGTGTACCCTCCAGTCCATGCGCTCAGTGACTCAGCAGTGTAAAGTGTGTAAAGTCATCAATTTCTAAATTGAGGACACATCTAGATGTGGAAAATGATATCCACATCTGATCGTCAGCTATAACTCCAAGAGCTGAGCAACGGTGTGCTGACAGACAGGCACACATCTCACTGATCTCAGGTATCCCGTGCTTTTCTCATCGCAATGGAAAACTAAAATTTTAGGGTTTTATCAACCTTGATGTGTTCTCTTATATTTGTTGTATACTCGGAGAGATGGAGGTGTCGGGGGGGCCTCCTTTGAAAAATGTTCCTCCTTTAAAAAATAAAAATTATGAACCATTGCTGTACAGAAGTTAAATGCATTTTGTATAGTGTGTTTGCAAAATAAAATGATAAGTTTTCCATCTTGTTTTCATGCATTTTTGGGTACCACATAATAAGTAGAGGTATGACAGCATTTGATGGGTGCAAGTGAACCTGCAGCAGCCCAGACAGAGAATACTGATGTCCGCTGTGCTTCCAGCAAAAAGAAATCGTGGATGTTCAGATCTGTAGAGGTTAACAAAGTTGAAATGAAAGGTAGTAGATCACCTTTCTTAAGAACTCCAAAGCAAACTTTATTTGGAACTTATAAAACCTGTTCTACATCCTTAACGCTTTTACCTGCCACACTTACGAAGTGTCCCGAACCAAAGAGATTGAGCGGCAGAGAAAGGCTCACAGATGAGAGGAAGGACACTGTCTCCAGTGCTGTCATTTCAAAAGGCATGAATGCATTATCCAACCGTTACTCCGCACTGGAGGAGAAAATCTCCATGAACAACAAGGCTATTACCAACATATGTGAAGAGTTGAAAGGAGCGGAGATCAAAGTCAGGGGAAAAAAAAAAAGAAAAATGTCAGGAAAAAAGAAGAAGCAGCCTCATGCCTGGCTACAGAGAAGAGATGATGCAGTAGGATACAGTAAGAAGTGGCCCCTTCAGCTATATGGCATCTGAGACTTACAACGTAGATGTACGGAGAAGTTTTTGAACTTTTCTTCTCTTTTGTTTTTTTGTTGTTGTTGTTGTTGTTGTTTTTAAGATTGCTGCAAAAAGGACAAAAGGAATTTCAGGGTTTCGCATAACAAAACATCCATCTATGAACCTGGTCTGACATTCGCTTGTTTAGACTTAACTGTAGTTGACTAAGTCGGTGGCTTGAAAACTTTAATGCAGTGCCTGAACGATCCAGCCAAAAAGGTCAGCTGACGGTTCTGAGCGGTGTGTTTTCCTTTTGCTGATTGCTCTGCTCTTTCGGTTTTCATTGGTTATTGCCAATACAGCAAGACAGCTTTACACACAGCGAGCACGGCATTTATTAGCCTCACGAGGATCTTATGAAAGATTTCTGTTTGTACTGAGCGATGCTCACTTGTGCAATCTTTAAATCGCTTCACATATTTTTATCTGTCCGCAAATCCAATGCAATACAATTAACAGACCACAATAAATACTGCAGCTCTGCAGGAGTTATGATGCCGTGTACACTTCAGAATTACTTTCAGAGGATGAGTGCAATGAGTTGGAGAGAGTTTCTTTATGTGTTAGTTTGTATGCACCTAATGGTACACCTCAGGCCAGGACTATACTTTCCCTTCCCATCTTTGAAATTTATAAATCACTAGAATGAGTACAAGTAAGCCTGTCTTATCTCAGGTGGTGACTTTAAAAGTGCATCTGATATAAATGGATGACCATGTGGCGATGTCTCAAAATCAAACAGTTGGAAGGTTAAAAGTTTTAGTTTGATCTGCTGACAGCTGCAAACATCCAAGTTCAAATTCTGACAGTAGAAATATCAGTTTATTAAAACAAAGCAAAACATTGTTTGTATGTATGTGACCTTTTTTATTCTGGTATCTTCATTTCGGGTTCCTCTTTAGCCTCATGCAGGAAATATGTTAAACATTAGCGGAACATGTGTGTTTCTATCTAAAAAAAAAAAAAAAGTGCACTTCTGTGATGTGTTTTATGTAGTTAAAGCTCAATATAGCTCATATTTATGGAAAGCACTGGAGTGATCATGCTATTATAACTGTAACCACTTACTACTTACCTCTGATTGGATGTCTGATGCTTTTAATAGCCGAGTGTAAAGCAGCAGTAAGAGTAACCTGGTAAGCTGCGTTAGGATAGAAACCATTTGTAATGATGATACAAGTTCTGCGGGTTACACTGGCTCACTCACACAAATAGCCATGTTCGTGAGAGGAGGCCGTATCGCATTGCCAAGAGCCAGACTCTCTGCAGTTGCCACGACCAGAGATAAGCTGCTAAGCTGCAGATGAAAGTGTGTGTTCATGTCGAGAGCGTGGCGTGGCGAGCAGCTGGCTGCGGTCAGCCTGATTTGGGAGCCCTCTGTGACACGACCAGTCGAGATACAGTGGAGGATTTACTGTACACATACATTTCCTCCACACCCCTTTTTCATCACTCCAGCTTGCTTCTTGGAAAATTAAAAAAAAAAAAAAAAAAAGTAGATTCACCACAAAGAAGAGCAAATTTAATCAGTTTGGGGGGGATTGTTTTCCTCTGGTAGTTGATAATATTTGATTTATATTATATATATATATATATATATATATATATATATATTGTTATATTGAATTTATCTTCCCTTGTAGCCTGAACAGTTGCACACTGGACAGCCCAGTGCAACAAAATCCTGGATTTGGACACTCGCTTGTCTGTGTTCTACCACCTACTGTGTGTATCTTTTGATCTTTTGACTTTAACAGGGCAAATAAAAATGTTCAGGAAAAAAAAACGTTAAAAAACTAAAGGTCACCTACGCTCTCAGAAATAAACTGTACCTTTGTCAATTGAGCAGCAACCTCTGAGATACTGCTGTGAATACTTAATTGTGCTCTTTTCATTTGCACCTTACAGAGAAGAGTCTCGAACATCTGGTTACAGTTACGTAACTTAATGTAAAGGCAGAATTGACTGACTTTTAAAAAAAGGTACACACCTTGTTGCTGTGAGAGAACAGTGTTAACACCTGTACCATCAAGCCTCTGACACACACAATATCTATCGATCTATCTATCTATCTGGATGGATATTGACTTTTACTGTACCACTATTTATGAGTTTTAAATGTATTCTTACCGTTTTAACAGTGTTTTAAGAACTATTATACTTGCGTGGGGAGAAGAGTTTACTCGAGAGAAGAGCTTTTTTCACTGAAATCGAGCAAATCTGGAAAATACCGCCCTATTCCAGCTGAGCTAAAGAGGTGATTTCGTGGTTGCCGTGCTGGTGCAAAGGTGAAGGTTTGGAAGTGGAGATATACTGTAAGCTCTTTCTGCAAACAGTCATCTTGGGAAATGTCAGCTCACTGCCCAACAAAAGTGATAAGTCGGAGATACTGGTGAAGACTCAGAAAGTACACTGTGAGTGCAGTCTCGTGTGTTTTACTGAAACATGGCTGAATCAAAACGTCTCAGACTCTAATGCGGAGCTGCCTGGTTTCATCCTCATACGGTCAGGCAGAGATGCTGAAGCTAGTGGCGAGAAAAAAGGGGGTCTGGATTTATTTATGATCCAGAGATGGTGCAACCGTGTATATATATATCACTGTCAAGGAGAAGACGTGTTGTACTGATATTGAATTGTTGGCAGTTAGTATGCGACCATATTATGTACAAAGAGAATTCCGTCATGTTCTCCACGAAACTGTTGCTAGGATACAGACTAAACATCCAGAGGCGTTCTTCATAATTTCAGGAGACTTCAATCATGTTTCTCTCGCCTCCCATCTGACTGAATTCACACAATTTGTTGACTGTCCTACCAGAGAAAATAAAACCCTTGATCTGCTGTACGGCAATGTCAAAGAAGCTTACAGAGCTGCTGTCTTAGCACCACTTGGCAGATCAGACCACAACTTGTTTTTTCTGCACACATGTTACAAACCCTGTGTGCAGAGACAACCTGCAAACCTGATGCTACTGAGGCTCTAAGGGACTGCTGGAAACAGATGAGAACGGTATGGACACTGACGGACACATTCATTGCTTTACTGAATACATTGACTTCTGCAGAGACAGTCATACCTACAAAAATTGTGTGCTGTTTCCACAATAACAAACCCTGGATCACAAGTGGCATAAAAGCGATCCTCAAGCAGAAAAAGCAATGGTGACAAAGACCGGCTCAAACGTGCACCGTGAGCTGAAGAAGAGACTGAAAATGGCAAAAGTGGAACACAAAAAGAAGATAGAACGGATTCTACAACACAGCAACATTCATGAGGTGTGGAGAGGAATCAATGCAATTGCCGGATACAACAAAAAGAAACGAAAGCTACTTATGGGTGATGTGGAAAGAGCTGATGAACTCAATGAGTTCTTCACTGGCTTTGACTCTGCAGTCACATCCACTTCCACCGCTGCTCTTCGGCCTTCTTCTCCTTCTACTCCTCAGCATGTGGGCATCTTCACGTCTACTCAGTCTTCTCCAAAAGTGTGCTTCTCCGCCACAGCTACCCTATCTCCTTGAATCTCTAATGTGACAGCTACTTCCCCCCTCACACCTGTTCCTCCACCCTTGTCTGTCACAGAGACAAAGGTGAGATTGGAACTTGGAAGACTATGCTGTGGGAGGGCTGCTGGCCCTGATGGTGTGTGTCCAAGGCTGCTTAAAGACTGTGCTGCCCAACTGTGTCAGCATCTCCACAGGGTCTTTAGCCTGAGTCTGCAGCTGGGGTGGGTGCCGGCACTGTGGAAGACACCCTGTATTGTACCGGTACCAAAAATAAAGTGTCCAGCTGAACTAAATGACTACAGATCAACTTGAGGTCAAAGATAAACTTGATCCCCTGCAGTTTGCATATAAACAACACATCGGAGTAAATGATGCTGTTCATGTTTCACTGAGCTCCAGCTCATCTGGAGGAATCTGGCGCTTATGTGAGAGTTATATTCTTAGATTTTTTTCAAGTGCTTTCATCCAACCAAATATACTCAAAGACGAGCTCACAGAGATGGGTGTAGATTCTTCCTTTGTTTCCTGGATCAGAGACTGCTTGACAGAAAGGCCGCAGTTTGTCACGTTGGGGAACTGTGTTTCTGGGGCATTAATTAATGAGCAGCACAGGGGCTCCACAGGGGACTGTCCTGGCTCCTTTTCACATTGTACACAGCAGACTTCAAATACAATTCTTCGCCATGCCACATCCAGAAATACCCGGATGACACTGCCATTGTGGCGTGTATCAGGAATGGACAGGAATCTGAATATAGGGATCTTGTTAATGCCTTCAGCGACTGGTGTCACAAAAACCACATCATATTGAACACCTCTGTTATTGGCCCTCTCTCCAGCCTGTGAAAGTTTGTGGGGTGGACACAGAGGTGGTAACAAAATAAAAATATCTAGATTTACTGGGGGTGCCAGCATCAGAAGCAAGGATGCAAGGAGACTGGACGAACTAGTGAGGAGAGCTGGCTCTGTAACTGGAGACAGAGTGGACACGCTGGGAGAGGTGGTGGGAAAATGTACATAAAAGATGTTGGAAGCCATCCTGAATAACTCTGATAACCCACTTTATAACATCTTTATGGAACAAAAAAAACATCAGCCCTGGAAGACTCCTCTCTCCATTGTAAAAACGGAGAGATGCAGAAAATCTTTTGTACAAACAGCCATTTTCATACAAACAGCAGCTATGTCAGATGTGAATTTCCCTCTGGGATCGATAAAGTTATTCTTATTCTCATTAGACTGTATATTTAATTACAAATATAAAGGTGAAAATGACTGTAAGAATGCTTTGGACGAGAGGCCTTTTTGTAGTGACAGTAATTTCTAGTACAATGACAGCAATAAGGTCTAAAAGCACCCCAGCTGGTTTCTCGTTTTTCGTGTGTACATAAGACAAAATACAAAGTTTTAATGAGTGCAGCTGCATTTAAATACCATTTTAGCACGAATACACGATAAGGGTGTTGCTCTTGTGCCTTAAAAGGATTCTGGAAGGTAGTCAAAAATCATTTGACACGACTTTCCTCTCGCTTTCCTGCAGATGTGATCCCGTCCCGTACGTACCTGATACTGTATGTACCGAGTGTAATTTTAAAAACTTAAAAAAAAAAGCAAATGTTCTCAAGTAACTCCAGAAGCCAGGCAGTTTATAAGGAACAGGTTCATACTTTAATAAAAGGGTATTTTCCCTTGGCACAGATCTGCTATCAAATAAATAATGCAATTAATCAAATACAATCTAATATAAACTAAATGTCATGAAAACAAAAACAAAAGACATTAAATGGGTGGAAGACGGGAGAGGACAGCTAGGGCTAAACAAGTTTACAGCAAACAGCAAGTGAACGTTGTGTGGGTGGGTTCTGTGTGGGTGGACAGACAGATTTCCTTGCTGATAAGTGGGACTGTCACTGTGGATACACGTAGGCAAGTGAAATGGCTTGATAGTTATTTAACTATAAATAAACCCTATATCTTTCTACACGATGCTGGTTTAACCTTTCTGCAGTCCACTATATACATCAGGTTAAAAACAATGGATCTTACAAAGCAAATTACTGGTGCATTAAATACTACTGTGACTCGGAATACTGACAATCCTATTCAACAGGACAGAAGAGGGTGGATCGAAAGCAGTTTGTGTGACACAGTTTAAAATGTTATCTCTGAAAAGTGGCATTCATACACTGAAATTAAATGTTACACTCGCGTTCACGTAACAATCTGCCAAACAGAATAGTAAAAAATACATTTTTGTTAGATTTAGAGGGATAGCTGAGGACTCGGCT
The DNA here is from genome assembly GCA_034780415.1 of Cichlasoma orientale. NCBI lineage: Eukaryota > Metazoa > Chordata > Actinopteri > Cichliformes > Cichlidae > Cichlasoma > Cichlasoma orientale. The sequence goes on from JAVDPK010000068.1 coordinate 1,081,675, forward strand.
GCTGACAAAACAACAACAAAAAAACATCGGCCTTTTCTTCCTCACAAAATATAACTCTATTACCTCGGTGTGATAAAAGACGCAACAGTGCTGGTTAGAGCGTGAGGCTGTGAGAACACGTGGTTTTCAAATGAGGTTTGCTCCCTCTAAGAAAGTCTATGAAATGAACCAGAAAAGCAACTGCGTTCCCAACACTTAACAGATGCTGTTGAGGCACCCACAATCAAAAACATTTGAGGTTTTTAGTGTAGGTTAGAGTATGAATGTGAATCGGGGCATTAAAAAATTCAAATGAAAAAAAGAGCGCTGTGTGTTCAGTGAAACTCTCTCTGGGTTAAGAGAAATTTAAAAATCGTAGCCTGACTGTGGGTCTGACTCACCCATATTCCTAAAGAAGCCCTCTTTCACCGTGACGAATTAGACCACCCCACAGGATGAACAGTCGCCTGCTCCCTGTCCATTACCACAACAAGACAACCGTTTTCACGCTTATATTTGGAAACTAGTATCTACAAACCTACTTTGCTTTGAGGGCTCCAGTAGCACTGACTTTTTGTCCAGGAAAAAAAAAAAAAAAACATTATGAGGAAGCTGAGGTATGGAGCACAGCTGTGACCCCCATCTGAGAATGAGACCGTCTTTGCCACCAGGTCCCATGAGATAACCTGTCTGACTGGTGCCTCTGCTGAAGACAGGCTACAGCTGTGGAAGGACACCACAGGGCCAATGGCAAGACTGACATACGCTGCATTCCTGTGCATCACAAGCACACGCACACCCTTACAGCAGACTAAAACGGTGGATCGATACAGTGTTGACAATTGTGGGCCCTGGTTTGCACAGGCCACATGGTGAGAACTTGCTTCCTCTGAACAGAGTAGATTTCCCTTGCAGAAGGCACTTAAACTATCACAGAAAACTACAGCTGCACAAGGGCAAGTTGTTATTAGTGTGACCCTGGAAAGTGCTTACCAAGAATTAAGGAAATCCACACCCTCACACTAGCAGCTAGTAGTTCACTGCTTCTGTCAGAGCAGCGCTGGAACAAGTAAAGGTAGGTGTGCTGGGGCCATCAGCATCAGGCATGCTGACGCAAGTCCTCTAGGGCATCATGAGACAATATGATATATAATATAGTCCCTGGTACTGTCAGGACAGCAGCAGTGAGTGGTGAGTTATGCCTGCAATGGAGACTGCGGGGCCCCGTGTTATCCAGCACCAGAGGAATGAGACAGCTGAAAGAGCACCACAAACAGAGCCTTGTCGGTTTGAGCGCTGAGGCCACATGGCGGCACGGTGAAAGACCTGCTGACAGCTGAGGGACAGGAAGATGCCATGGAAACGAAAGGGAGAAGCCACGTGACCATGTGCCAGGATGATAAAAAGCTACAACCAGTTGGGGAAAGAGCTAGACTGAAAGTCAGAAAACCAGAGTCGATAAAGAAAACTGTGGATAAACTGCGGAGGCGTGAATATGCCTCTGCTAAAAGCTGGAACACAATGCTTCTGAAATATTACATGCCTACTCAGCAAAACATTTTGCTGCATAAATAAAAATACTGCCGGCTGCCAGTGCTACCCCTCAGCCTCCTGGCAGTAAAATTTAGACTTAAATAGAAATCAAATGGAAACATCAAATAAACAATTCTAAAAACTGAATATTCCTTAAGTACAATTATGTTCCTACCTGTATTGTCACATCACTTTAAAGGACCAAGCAGTGAACTTTGTGTTACCGTTTCCTTCATATCTTTTCCGTAACTGACGTGTTTATTAGTGCACACGGGAACACCAGAATATCCTTCCAACCTCATAAGCAAATGAGTACTGTTATTTTACTAGGCCTAAAAAAGCCTAAAAATTGCTTCCGGTGATCCTGGCGGGTATCAATTTGACTTCTTTCTCAAGTTTCAAGATTTTCAGAAAACTTGACCTCTGACCCTGACCTTGGTCAAGGTCACTGAGATCTGAACTCATCTGAGATTTTTAGGAGATGCACCTATGGTATCAATTTGAAAATCCTACATTCTCAAGTTATTGCGTTCACAGATTTGGGTGTCCATCCCCCTCCGGCAGAGTGACAACAATACCCAAACCCAAGTAATAAATTCTAAAAAGATAAAAAGTCTTGTTAAAGGTCACACTGCAAAGTGATGAAGGAACACTCTCACCTCTAGCTGGTAACAAGGTTTCAGTTTATGCAAACATGCCAAAGGATCTGAGGCAGAACTGAAGCTCTGTGATTTATCTCTAACATTTTGAATATTTAAATAAAAAAAAAAGAACTTCCTGGAGTGCATCAAGATCTTTGTACCAGATATATCCTAAAAGCTAACTGCTGTCTGAAAAATCACAAAACAAATGAACTTTTTAAAAATACTGCCAACCCAGTTTTGTTTGTGTCGTGAGTTTGACTTTCTGAACAGCACTGTTGAGCGTTGGGATTTTAGTCACTTGCCATAATTACAGGTTAGAGTTGGGTGCGAGTGTTGAAACAGATAGTGTGAAGGAGTGTGTGACACTGGATCGCTAACATAGTAGTAAAAATGAGGCTCCTAGTGGTCTTAAAAAAAATGCAGTTGTGAAGGAAAACACAGAGCTTCAGATAGTGAATACAAGGATATCACATTATCAATAAAGCTTATAAAATTGACAACAATATTTACGTTATGTACAGCAAGTGTTAGTTAATAAATGTAAGGAGCTATTCGACATTTCAGTACTGCAGATTCTGACAAAAATGTTTAAGTAAATTGAAAATAACCTCTGAATGCTTAGTCAAAGTCACCTTTACAACAACAATTAGGATAAAATTAGAGGTAGCAGCGGATTTAGGATCTCTCTTCTTTTTCACTTTAGAACATTTTCCTTCCCATTTTTCCTGACGGGGCGTTGTATGCTTAAATCAGAATCTCCATCATCATCTCTATACCCTACGTTAAATATTCACACACCGATGAGTGCACTTCAAGTGGTTTTCCACAGACACCAGTGTTGTGACACTCACACAGACACACACAGACCTTTGTTTACCCCATGCATTCACATAATATTTCTCACACACATACACACGGCGCCCTCCTCTCTGATCGCCTAAATTCCTTCATATATTTTCATCTTAATGTCACTGTCGCTCTTCCTCTTGTCCCTCCTTTTCCTTGAAAACCTTTTGGCTTAGTGGTCTGGAAGGATTGTGGTGCTGGTTTGGAGCTGTATAGTTCATCCGGTAGAGGATCAGAGAGCCAGGGGGAGAGGAACATCTGAGCAGGTTCTCTTTGCCTCCTCTCAATCCCCCCTCTCCCCCCAAGCTCCTGAGTCCTGTATCACTGTACTGTGGACCCCTGCTGCATACCCAAGCTTGTGCATATTTGGCAACCGCTTTATAACACTGATTAATAAGATGTCAGCATGAGCACCCTTCCCATGATCCTCCTCTCCACCTCAGTTCCTGTGTCATCATGCCACTGCAAGGGTAACTGCACAGTGTTTTAGGAGCTGCCTGCAGTCTGTGTCTGCTGGCCTGGATGGGTCTTGTGGGGCTGCAGGAGTGCTGAGCTGTCCCAGACAAATTAGGAGTTCAGGACTGGTAAAAGTGGTGGTAGTGGTGATGGTGTTCATGGTGATGGTGATGCTCATGCCTCTGCACCACTTGTGCCAGACCCCCCTCATAGAGCAGCACGCTGGGCAGGTCCCTCACCTGCTCTTTCTCCACCACTTGTCCTGGAGCTGGCAGAGGGCCTAAGGCCCGGTAGCCCTGGTTCTCCTTGGACCGCTGCTTGTGTTTGCGGTAGGGAGCTGTAGATTGATGAGGTGGGGTCTGACTGGGTAGAGCTGGAGGAGGCGGAACACCTCGGCTCCTCATCACTCTGCCACTGATCTGCGCGGGAGGTGTGCGGCTGTGTATCTTTGGAGAACGGAGGGCATGTTTCCCTGAGTCTTGGCCTCGCAGCCGGGCGGAGTGGAGGTTGTCTGGAGCAACGGTGTCCACAACAGTCTGCAAGCGGCGGTGATGGGAATGGGAGTGGCCATTTTCTGGTTCGTGGGAGCGAGAACGAGTCTGGTTGGATGACCTTGCCTGAGGCTCTGCTTTAGTCATCTCTGCTGTAGGGGCTATGAAGGAGAGACAACGATGTTTATTTAAACTACTATCTTAATAATAGCAAATGTCAAACAAGAATTTGAAAAAAGTAAAGTGAACCACGGTGTGCAAATTGCTGTGTGAACAGATTTGCAATCAATTTCGACTTAAGGTTGGACAGTAGGATTCTGGTAGCCACGTGTCAGGTTCTTTCTCCATGCAGATAAATCTGAAACAATTTGACACAGAGCAGATCTCTGTTCCCACTTTCATGACAGAGCTAACATTAAAATAATCGCATGTCATCACTGACCATCAGATCAAGGCTGTTGCTTATTAGGCCTAATACTTCACTTAACAACAGCCCACTCTGTTGATGGGCCTTAGCCTTGAACACTTGATGTATTGTGCTTGCCTAAGCCCAGATGTTTGTACTGGCGAGGAGCGCAGTGGGCTGGTAGTTCCATCTAATGGCTCCAAGCAGGTGCCGCAGTAATGAGGGCCCCTGGATGCAGCTTCAAAGGGCCACCGTCTGCATTTCTCCCTCCCCTCCCCTTCCACTGGCCCCTGTCCACTCACCGGCTCCGAAGCGGGATGTGTAGTTTTCGATGCCTGCCAGGTCCAAGTAGTGGTTCCTGCGTTCCAGGTTCTCATCCACACAGTGGCGCTGGCAGCCAGGCTGGGTGTGGTGGTCACTGTGGTGGCGCCTGTGGACACAAGCGGCACCGCTCATTAGGTAGCAGTTTGGGCCACTGAGGTTCACTATGGTAGTGTTTGGAGAAAGTAAAACAAGCATTCCTTATGATCAGGCAGTGGCACAATAATTGTTAGAGAAGTGAGATTGTGATAGGAAAATCACAGGTTTGAACCTCAACTGGGAGTACTTGAAGAGCACAGAGAGAGAAGTGTCTCTGCTGTTTATTCTTCCTCATTGCAGTGCACTGGGCATAACAAATTAAAGAGTATAGGAATATTACAGAACCCAAGTGTGAAGCCTTCCTTAACAAACACTGCCCCTAGACATGTTTTATGTCAATGTTTCTACTTTTAGATTCAAAAATCAGTGACACAAGACTCAATATGCTTCTCCTTCATATACAACTGTACACACACCACAACCAACAGAGACTGAGACATGTGCAGGGGAGTGCTTACCTTAGGAGTGCTCGAGACTTCTTCTCGGCACTCTTGGGGTCTTCGATGCACTTGTCATTTTTCTCTCTTGGGTGGGGTAAATCTGGGTATGTGTGAAAGACAGGAGGCTATTATCAAAGAGAGCAACACAGAGCTACCACACACACACACACACACACACACACACACACACACACACACACACACACACACACACACACACACACGCACGCAC
>JAVDPK010000068.1:1087221-1098425 GCA_034780415.1 Cichlasoma orientale
CACACACACACACACACACACACACACACACACACACACACACACACACACACACACACACACACACAGACACGCACGCACGCACACAAGCACGAACGACAACAGTCACACAAGCCTCAGAAGAAAGCAACCTTTGTTTTGGGGTTTTACTTTGAAGATCTATAGAAAAGGAAAAACAACAGTGCTTCGTTTATTCTATTTTCAACTCCCAGCCTTTTATAAGGCGTGGAATAAAAAAAAAACATGCAGACTTCAGAAATAGTTTATTAAGGACGCGAGATCTGATGCAGTTTGAAATTAGCATGAAGTCAACCAGCAATATTTTCAAAGCATGCTCTGCCTCAATCTCTTGACAGATATTTATAGCTGAAACAATAGGACACAAACACACAGGAATATATACTTTTTGAGATATTTTTCCCTGACGACTTGTTTACCAAGTCGTCAGTGAGAAAAGTTAAGTTGAACGCAGCTATATTTTCCCAGCAGCTCTGAGAAGGGGGGACGAGGAGAGGGGAAGAAGGGGAGGGAAAAGGGAACTTTGGAGTAAAGAAAAATGGCTGTGGTTATCAAAAGGACTCAGCACATCTCTTAAGGTTTCTTTCAGAGTATTTGAAGGCGCTGAGGGAGGGGGGCTCTCTCTTGGCTCTGTCACTCCCCCCATCATTAAAAATGAACCCCATTGAGTGGGAGAGATGGAGCGACGCCGAGACTGCGAGGAACAAAGCACTGACAGGCCTGAAGAAGCCGCCTTTCTGCATGACAACAAACACATCTCTGGATGAGCTGACAGCATGCAACACAAGGGGGACCCCAAAATGCCCTCTCTTCTCCGCCGCTCCCACCCACTGCGTTAATGCAAGCTTTACCTGTGGCACCCTGCGTGCAGCTCCTCCACCGCTGGCTGGAATCAGGAGCCACAGAGAGCTTGACACGTAATGTCTTGCTGCTGCCAGGAGAATGGTTGACTGAAGCGTCTACAACCTCGTAGATGGTGTGCAGCAGGCTGGTGATATCCTGCAGAAAACAGGAAATGAGGATCTGTTAAATCAGATTGTTTTTTTGTTTTTTTCTCTTCCATTAATTAATTGATCACTTAGTATGAAAAAAATCTTACAGATTCTCAGTCACAGTGGTGCAAATACAGATTTTCACCGTACATATTTTACAGACTATTCTTATGCCGACACTCTGAATCCAAGAATGTTAGGCTTTGAGCATTTAGACCATGCATAATAAATATCATGCTAGCGAAGAATTTACAGAAGTGTCTTAGACAACAGTGAACAGAGAAACTGACATCAGTTACTTCTGCTTTCCAAGTGAAGCGATCAAGTTGGGTGTAAAGACAAGTTATAAATTCATAAAAACAAACGTCTTGTCAGTGGCGTGTCAGGCCTGATATGAGCTGTATTAAGCTGTGAGCACCGCACTTTCTATATTCTTTGAAATGGTTGAAAGTACATCTGCAGCAGCAGCAACATCTGGGCACAATGCTTGCATTCAGGCAAGGATTGTGTATTGCATGTTTTATTATAAAGGTGCCAACTTCAGATCATCAATAATATGCTGAAAAAAGAAAGACAAAAAACAAACTAATAACTTTCATTGCCAATTCTAAAATATTCTAACGTCCATAAAAAGTTCACCAGGTATAGAAATGAAAGGTCCTGACTCGTGTCGCGAACTGTATCTCAAACGTCTTCAGGAAGTAACACAGCTTCACTATAACGGCTAAGAATTTAGACAGCAGCACACAAAGTCTGCAAAAGCGTGATTTTTACTCACTACACCACTATGACTCATAAAAAGGACTATTATGAATTCAACAGGGATCAGTTCCACATACTGGTTTCAGACACATACAAACTGTAAAAAATTTCAATTAAAATAAAATAAAAGCTTCCCATGTCATTTTTGGTTTCCTTCTCTTTTTATCTGTGTGAATGGATTACAAAAAAAAAGGAGGGTTGGAGAAGAAAGCTTTTCTTCCCCCCTCCAAGCCGCCGTCTCATGAGCCGTGGAGCCACAGGCAATGCCAAAAAAGCTGCACAGCCAACCACACAGAGGACAGCTCCAGTCTCTTTGCGCCGTTTCAAGTTGTTCTCAAAAAACACGGGCCTTTCTGGATGTTCTCTCAGATCTGTACCAGGCAGACGCAAGCCACAAGGTGCCTCATAGGAGTGGAAACACACAGACTTTGCTGGATTCGGTTCTTACGATTGGGTTAGAGGCTTTTTCTATCCGCACTTTCCTTTCAGGTGTGGTGATACCAAAAAGAAGTGAACAGGGAAGTTACTGATTTTGATTCCAGCCAAAGGTGGGACGTGATTCAGGATAAGCAAACTGCTAGCCAGGCGTTTTCTGTGTTAATGTGTTTAATGTGTGAAATGGAACGAGAATAAACAAATATGAAAGAGGAATGCAACAAAGTCACTAACAAAACACTTTTTAAGGTTACATTTAGTGCATGTTTTTGGCAGTTATTTTGATGCATTCACTGTCTTTTTAAAACTCATCTTTTATGTATTTATTCATTAATCAAAGGCTATTCCGCTGCTCGGAGCAGATGATTACCTCTCTCGTAACTTTGCCACTGTTGTCAAAGTCATAGAGGGTGAAGGTCCACTCCTGCCTGTTATCCTCCTCCACAGACACCGCACACTCCAACTCCTGAAACAGAACAGCATTGAACTCAGTACCATACAGTGTGTGAGTGTGTACTTGAGTGTGTCCTGCTATTGCCCTAGTTTCATCCAGAGGGGGAAGTAATAAACGTCCTGTTCTGTGTTGACACTCACTTCAAACTGGAGCTGTTTCTGTGGCCCTGCGGGAGATTGGCTGTCCCTCTCCTGCATCTTCTCCTCCACACAGCAGCTGTCTGTCTTCTCCGGGGGTAAAGCCACTGCAATGGCACACACACAGACACACACGCGCACAAAGATAAAAGAGAGAGCCTGAGGATGGCAGCACTTGGTGCAGCCATAACCTGAGGATATGTCGTCGCAATCAAGTGCGCCTTGTAAGCTCTGACTTCCGAGTTTGGCAGCCACAATTAAGACATGTCACCCATTCAACTGCTCCTGGATGCAAATGAACATACACAGTCAAACTGTTTTTTATTATGAAACTGTATTTTTTTATGTATTTTATCTGTTTACTTTATTTGATAGTAGTAATGTATTTCACAGGCAGAACGGCACTTTGATGAGCTCGGCACCAACTTGTAAATTTTTTTTTTTCTTCTTCTTTCTTTTTTCTAGATTTCACTGGGCTGCTGAGATGCACTGAACTTGTAGGTTTTATTTACACTGTTTGTGATCACGCTCAAAGGCTGCAGAAAATCAAAGCACAGTTTGGTTCTTACAGTTCAAAAATGCTTTTTGGAACATTTCATGTTAGCAGTCAGAGCAAACTGATCCATGACAGTGTGGGGTCAAGTCCCAACAGCGATAAAAATCCAAGAACGTGATTCTTGGATTTAAAATATGTTGTTTTTTTTTAAAGGTGCTTCTACCAGGAACTGAAAATACACTTTTCTATTATTCTGCATAAAGTTAGGTAACGAGTTCATTAATTCACCATTCCATTGAGCAGAAGCACTACAGAATCAAAACAGTGATATCAAGGCTGGAAGATGAAATGTTGAAACTGTGGCAGCTCTAATTCTCTAGCGGCAAAAGCTCTTCCATCAGCCACACACATCGTAATAGTATTAAACTGTTAGCTACAATATACCGCATATCATCTCAGTGGGTTCACTCTGAGAGGAGATGTTAAACATGAAACTGAATGGCATAACATGCCTAAAACATGATAGAATATGGCAGCCGGCATTTGAATATAAATGGTGGAACTGAAACAGCTGAAGGTCTAAAGGAGCCCCCCCCCCCCAAGCCTGACTCAGTGCAGCAGAGCTCTTCATTTTACTGGAAAGATATTGACTGTATGTGAGCATCCAGACTCACAGTGAGAAACGCTAATCTGTCACATGCACTTTAAACTGACAGCCTGATTCACCTGACTAGATTCCCTTTCACTGTACTGTTCTTTACTGGGCAGAGTCACCCGGACAGGCTTCAAAGTAACAATGTTCTGCTAATACAACTGTTAGACCTAAATGTCTTTCCATCCCCAATCAGTGAGCCTAGCAAAGACTACGTCCTGCTGTTTGATCATCTGAGGTGCTCACAGGGAACACTGTGTGTGAAAGCCCGCCACCGACGTGAACGCATCTGCACTGCTTTTTGATGAATCAGTTTGCAAAAATTTCTCTATAGGGGGATGATGTGTTTTTGTAGGCCAATCAGGAAGAAAGCATCACCGTGGTTACTTCGACAAAAATCCACTAAGATTTTCCAAAGACTTTTGGATTATTGCAGAAAATACATTTATGATCCTAAACATAATCTCCACAAATTAATTCAGCTGTTATGATGTTTTATGCAATCGCCTATGAAGAAACTACATCACAACTTCAGCATCACCACCACCACCAATCTCCTGTTTGTTAGCGAGCGCCTTTTTTGAGATACATAAAGGCTTTGAACTCCATGAGCGGATTATTTACTTGAACAAAGACTTGTGTTAAGCATAGACTTTATGTTTATGCTCATAAACCTACTGACTTTGAGGTGAGGAAAGTGGAGTCATGAGGTCTTGATTTAACATAAGGTCAAAGTTAAAGAAGGAGTTGGGGATTTTTGTGTTAAATTTTACTATATTCCAAGGTTCAGCTGTCACTGTGTAGTTCAAAGTCTAACTTTCAGTGTTGGGTGTTCGCCCAGATCTACCAAATTTCCCTGTATGCTTTGAAATCCAGCATTTGTTTGGCACATGAGGCTGTAGACAAAAACAGCATGTACCTAAGATTTGGGAGGAGGTGTAGTAGTCGGCTTCTTTGCAACTGTCTTATGAATGAAGGGACATCCTCACCTCGTCCTCATAGATGTCAGCCACAGCCCCTTGTATGTCTCACCTTTGGTCATTTTTGTTTCATACCCCCCCCCCACTCCTCATCATCCAATCACAGCCATGCAGGCTGTATCCACCCATAAAGCCACGCCCCTCTCTCCACGCTCCCCAACTCCTCCCACCACACTTTGAAGTTCCATTCTCAAACCTTTTGGAAGAGGATCAGACCGGCTGTAAAACAGAATCACTAATTAATTAAGCCAAGTCAAATCTGAAACACTGTTTGTTTGCTCGCCAACAGAGCAGACACAACAGCCCAATTTCTTTCCTCCTGATCCAAAGCAGATCAAAGCAGACCTGTCTCATCCCTGGGTAGGGGAAAATGCCAGAAATGAAAGGCATCATCCCAGGGAGCTTTTACCAACTTTTTGGAGAGGAGCAGCATTTGGGTTCCTGCTGTTTGATCATCTGAGGTGCTCAAAGAGAACATTGTGTGCGAAGGCAAATCTGTTCCGAAGCAGACTCAATATGGTGTGAGATGCTTATCTCAGAGCTAATGAAATGCCGGGAGGAGTAACAGTAATCTGCTATCACCCTCCTCCCCCTCTGACCCCCTCCCAATCACAGACATAAGCCCACTTTTTATGAGTGAAGCTGCCGCCAGGGGATTGGCTGCACATCAGATCTGAGGGGCAAGACGAGGGCAGTCGAGTCTGGCAACCTCCATGCCAGGCCTGTTCCAGTAACCCAGCTACACACGTGCATGCATACGCTTTACGCAAACACACACACACACAGACAGAGTCACAGGCAGGTTGGGAAAGCTGCCACACACTGTGAGCAATCATACTCAGTCGGCTTAGCTAAGATACTGTATTACACATAACCCCCCACCCCCTCCCCAGCACACACAGGCCAGGAAGGACTGGCTGGGATGCTTTTTATATTAAAAGGTAATTTTTTCTCCTCCTTCCACTCAAACACTGATAAACAGCGCATATAATAATCCAACAGTTTTGTGACCAGCTGTAATCACTGGGTATCCCACAAGTGAGCCAGTAATATACTCCAAATGTGAAAGGAGGTGGTGATGAAAGGCCTGTTTTCCTTTTTTTAACAAAATGTTAAAAGAGTTTATTAAAAAGTTTGTGGAGGTGAGTCTTTCTGAATGCCAGCAGTACAGATGTAAATCATCCATAAGACACTTTGATGAGCTTTTTCCCCTCCTTTGCAATTTTTGCTGAAAGTTTCCTTTGACTTTAACTACTTTCTTATACGAAGACGAAAGTCTTTTATCTTTGTCGGTTGTCCTTTGTCTCTCTCTCTTTTCCCTTTTTATCTCTACTCATCTTTGTGAGCTCTATAGACACTGAATCTGATCACCAAACTAAATGAGAGTTCATGCCAGAAAACTTCCACAGATACTTGCATTAGGGGCTTATAATGCTTAGGTAAAAATGCCTTATAATGTGAACAAAAGGTCAATTTATTCCAAACTGAAATAAGACAACGTGAACATATCAAATTTCTATAAAAATATTTCAACAATTCAAGCTTTAATCAGCTTTGCCCAACCTGAGATCTATCCTGATGAAGATCTGTTACCTCAAACAAAACATATAAAGTATAAAGTGAAATTGAAAACCCAACATTTTTAGGGGTTAGTATTATGGAGATATTCACACATAAACTATGAAATCTTTTATTAAGTTGTCTAGCCCTTTGCCTATTAATCAAAGTGAATGAAGAGAGCAGCACAGTCTAATTAGAAACATCTGTCTTGAAGGGAGGACAGGCTTGGCCCAGACTCAGTTTAGCCCAATGGCTAAAAATCATTTCAAACTCCATTTATCAGTCACATTATCTCTTGTCTCACTGTTACTACCCACTGGAGTTAAACTGAAGTAAAACTGAATTTTCTGACAGGTCTCCAAATTCTGGCTCGATCTCATTCGACCCTACATTTTTGCCTGCACCTCACGTCCAATCGTGTCTTTAAATGGGAGGGAGAGACTTTCTCCTCCCAGAGCTCTTAATCCAGGATCACATCACATCGGGGGAAAAACATGGGGGAATGGAGGCACTTTGCAGAGCACCGCTGGGGAGGGGCGGATGAGAGATGGAGGAGGTGAAGAGGTGGGAGGGAAAGTAAAGGGGACTTCATCAGCACATTGCTGGGGCTTAGAGAATGGGTGTAGAGCAGAGGAGGAAAGGATGAAGCACTGGATCAAAGAGCCACACAAATACCTGAAGTTCAATTGCAAATTAAAAAAAAAATCGGTGAATGACCTACCTTCTAAGCGATAGTGTTCATTACCAGTTCTCTCAGCACACGCTTCATCCATGGAGTCCTGAGAAGAGAGAGAACAGAACACATATATCATTGTTTTAAGTCACATAAAGCAGAAGTCGTCATATTTTTGTCACATAAAAACAAACATTTTTAACGACGCAAATCCACGCCGCTGCTTTCCAACGCTGAGTGACATGGCCGGATCAAAATTATAGCCTTTATATATCTATATATGAACAAAGTTTGACAACTGTGCGCTGAGCTTAAACAGCAGCGGAAAGTTTAAGAGGATGGTAATTGCAGGACTGAAACAAACAAAGCAAACGCCTGGCAGTCAGATTGGAGACTATGAAAGAAATTTTTAAATCACTGCCACTGACCCTGCAGCAGATTCTAAGAGAGAGGGTTGGCTATTTCAGCGTTGGATTGTCATTGCAGCAACAGCCTCAGGCCTTATCCTGGGCCATTTTCACCTGGGACCCCTCGCCTGGCAGTTTGAACTATTAGTGCATACCACAGAGACTGGAGGGACATGTGATCCCCAGGCTTTGCTATGGAAAAAGTCTGGCTCAGGTATCCATGTGGCAATACATTCATTCAGCTGAAAACCATTACTCACAGGCTGACGAATGCATGCATATAAATGCACGTAGCTGGGCATACATGGTCCAACACACACACATACCCAACTGAACCACCCAAAATGTTTTTTATTGCACACAAACTACAGCAAAAAAGATTTCATCCCATTAAAAAAATTAAAATAAACAGCAAAAACTGCACAGAATGTGTTAACAACAGACTTGTCACTGGTGATGATTAACCTAGACAATTGTTAACTAATTTTATAAAATTCCTTCCTGGATGTCTGTGTAGAAAATGTGTCTTTATTGTGGCTCGTGTGACCATGTGTGTGAAAGGCAGGTGTGTTGCTGTGTGAGAGGGGATTTCTGGGTACTCCAGAGAGGTGGAGGGTCAGATAGGCCGACCCTACTCTCCTCAGTCTGGTGCTGGCGAGGCTACAACGCTGTGGGTGGCCTGAGGAAGAGAACACAGCTAACCACAGGACTAAAGCTGACAGACTAACACCCCAAAGCAGAGACCTGTTATTGGTATGAGTAGATCAACACACATTCCAACTTGGCTTTATGACCCTGCTCTGCAGCAGATATCTGCTATATATGCATAAACAGCAGAATCAGCCAGCGGGAAAATATGTGAATTCGATTTTGTGGTTAAGTGTTCCTATAATGTAAACTAGGACTTCCAGTAAATGTTTTAGCAAGCTGCATTTAGCTTAAATAAAGTATCATTATAGGTTTGGTAATACTAGTATTATCTTAGTAATACACCCCTGTTTACTAGTGGATGTTTTAGTTTCTTATATAAAGTCTTTGTTCTAAAGAAAAGCGTTCAACCTGAGATAGCCGTCACAGGTTAATCGCTACTTGCCGCCGTCACAGAGACTCTCTACAGCGGTGCACTTACACGTACGGCCCTACTAAACTGTAAAATTATAAAGAATAGCATTGCATAATTACTAGATGAAGTTACAGTAAGTATTTACAGCTCTTATTATACCACTACACATACTTCAACTCATTTCCAACCCAGTTAGTGATAAAGTCACAAAGGAGTGACCCTGCCGTTGTGTGTGGACCCATTCAGATAGATCACAGACACTGTCACAGTCACTTAGCCCCACCAAAACAAAATCACTCCACAACAAACATTCCTTCGATTCCTCATGCACTGAGAAACAGACCCTCACACACACACAAACAGCATCTTGAATGTGTTTCAGTTTTTTGATGAATGATCCAGAATTATTGAGGGGTTAGCCAAGAACATGAGAAAAAGGGGGAAGAGGAATGTACTAATTGGTTGTTGTCGGTGGTGATGGATGGAAGCTGTATTATTAGCATGCTGGGGTTACTCTCTGGGATTTGCTCTGGTCAGTGTTAAGAAGAAAATATCCCAGGATTTTTTTTTTTAATTTCACACACACACACACACACACACACACACACACACACACACACACACACACACACACACACACACACACACACACGCTGACCACAAATAGAAATGAAAATAGCAAAAGACCAAACAGAAATCATTTTAAAACTGGAACAGAACCGCCTTATTTCTCATTTAAAGTACATTTTTCTTTGCGGCATGTCAATGATTATTTTTGACAGCATAATTTAAAAAAAACTCTCAGATATAAGGCTTAAATCTGCATTCTAAAAGTACTTTGCACTTTGGACCATAGCTGCCTCTGTTTCTGGCAGTGATTGATCAGATCACCAAAAGGCTGTGTAGTTCTAAAAATAAACAGTGCTTGTTTCAAGGTTTCCTGCTTTCCCACCACTCAGTTGGTCACAAGAACAATAAAGTAAATTCTTCTATTTAGCAGCAGAAGAAGGGAGGGTTTTATTTTTACTGCAAAACTAAGATTCTTGGATAATTCACATCTTATATGGGACCTATTTATTTATACAATTTGTGGTCAAAGTTGCAGAATAATTAGGCCAGCATATGTACAAGTAATTCTGATGCGCCCAAACCTCCGAAAGCTGGATTTCATATTTTCTACTCTTGAATCTGTATAAGGTCATTTCAACCATACTGCTGTGGTTGTGACAACCAAACCCCCACCCACCTGCTGTTCAAACCCTCTGTTTGCAAGAGGTGGCCAATTAGAAGAAAGTTGGCTTAAAGGGAGGATGGCCTTAAAGGGAGATCTGCTCAAGTTTTATTTCAGAGAGTGAGCTGAGGGGCTTCACAAATGGCCAATATGAGATCGATAGGAGCTAGAAATGAGAATTATAGCCCCCCCCCCCCCCGAATGTCCTCTACACAATTGTCATATAATTCTGAATAAAAAGATGATTGTTACTACTCATCTTTTCTCTTTAGTGAGACAACAAAATCTCCAGTCCTCCGATTTTCCTTTTTTGTTAATGTGTGGCCCAGTTCTAGTCAAAAACTCCATCAAAGTGAACTAGAAAATACTAAAACATAATAATAATAAAACAGAAACAACAAATAATTATTTGTACATCATGAATAAATAAAGCAAAAGAGAAACAGCAGCTATAGCTGATCTTAAACATGAAAGGCCCACTTTTTTTTTTTAAGCCGCAGTAAATAAAAGTTTGAACTCATTCTTGTTGGTTCAACTTGAAATGAAAAAGTTCAACATGGATTTGCCCTAAACTGTGATGCTGGTCATCCCCCTCGAAATGCATTTCTGAACTAATGAGTGGAGACGAGGCTCAACTGATGCAACATTTACAAACACGTAATGAGTCCGAATGCTCGAGGCTATCAAACGAGAAGCCCGTGGATCATTAAATTCACACAGAGTGCGTGCCCACAAAAAATGTGTGTAAAACAGTAACCACAACAGAGCCATCAATCTTATTTGGACAAGAAATGATGCAGTAATGGGCTTCTATGGGACCTTTGTTAATTCAAGGGTCAGAGGTCATTGTATCAGAGTACTTCAAAGAGGAGAAGCCTTTACACCCCCTCATCTCCAGTGACTCAACCTCAGCTTAAACAAAACTTAAGCCTCCACTGGCCGTGGTAAAGTAAAATCAACATTACATAACGTGGACGCACTGCTGATTGACTCTGCTATACACTGCATGTTACAGTGTTAGGTCATTGTGCTCCTGCTTCTCCTTGAGGCTTGGGAACCTAACGGTTTTATGAAAGGTGCAGCAGGGAGTCAATTCCCTGTGTCTCTGCGGGATTCAGTCAGAGGTGCAGCCTCGGGGGCACAAACAGGCTTTTTTA
Source organism: Cichlasoma orientale (assembly GCA_034780415.1). Classification (NCBI taxonomy): domain Eukaryota; kingdom Metazoa; phylum Chordata; class Actinopteri; order Cichliformes; family Cichlidae; genus Cichlasoma; species Cichlasoma orientale. The sequence continues at coordinate 1,098,239 of JAVDPK010000068.1, forward strand.
TACTCGACTTGGGACCAGCTAAAACAATTTTCCAGACATAAAGTTAAATGTTATGTAGAAACCAGAGCAGCCAGGTCCTTCAGAGCTTCTCCAGGTCTTTTAGTGCAAGGGTATACATGTGTGGCCCCTGTAACTGTGTGTGTGTGTGTGTGTGTGTGTGTGTGTGTGTGTGTGTGTGTGTGTGTGT
>JAVDPK010000068.1:1098525-1117107 GCA_034780415.1 Cichlasoma orientale
TGTGTGTGTGTGTGTGTGTGTGTGTGTGTGTGTGTGTGTGTGTGTGTGTGTGTGTGTGTGTGTGTGTGTTTGTTTTATAAAGTTGTTCAATGTCCTTCACCAGAAAGTGATTTATTACTGGACTGTAACACAGAACACAGTGTCCCGGGCCCATTACAACATCCCATCTACATCGCTCACTGGTCTGAAGGACTGTTTAGTTTGGCCACTGGAACTGTTTTGGAAACCTCATCAGCGGCACACTTTATAAATATGGATTTGGAGGTGCCAAAGACGGATGAAAATGTTTAATAATATTTACAGTGTTACTTATTTAACTTCCTTATGGTATGTTATACTTATTAACAACTGGGGATATATGAAAGTCCAACAGTAGCAAGGTGCAAAAAAAAAAAATAGAAGATGACTGATACAAATTTCCAGTATTGACTTGTTAGCTGAAACTGATGAGGTCATTGTTTACTAACTTTACAGCAGTGTACTTTTTAAAAAAAAAAAAAAAGACCTTTTTGGCCTTTTTCAGCTTTAGTTGATAATTCTTCAGTGGAGATAGACAGAAAAGCGGGGAGGAGAAACAGGGGAAGACACGCAACAAATGGCAACAGGCCGGGACTCGAACCTGTGCCGGCCGCACAGCCAAGCGGCATACATGGTCGCCTGCTCACGCCCTGAGCTATCCTGGCACCCTACAGCAGTGCACTTGACAAACTACCAAGCAACTTACCGTTAAGACAGCGCTTGACTCAGCAACGCCGTCTGCTCGGCTGTGATGCACTCTCAGCTTCATGTGCTGCAAACTGCGCTGATAGTTGTAAACAAAGCTGCCTGGGTAGCCTTTGCAGGAGGCAACACACATGATGCCCACTAGCTCACTGTGAGTTCACAAGACAGTTGCCATCACTATACTGGGTGCAATCAGACATCTTTGTACAAAGAAGCTGGCAGGTTAAAGATGATTTAATCTGAATTACTAAGACATCTGCATTCTCCCATGCAGTTTCTCCAGGTAATATCATGAAAGGTTCATGGCTGCAGAGCATGTGCTAAAATAGCTTTTATAATAATACCAAAATTACTCCAAACACTATGGTCAACAGAAATAATTATAGTAAAAAAAACAAGAACAGTTTTTATAAAAGCATGCATCAGACAAAATTAAAGTTAATATGGCTATATCTGTCATAACCCAGCCTGATATAAAGCCAATTTGATTCCAATGAAAAACTGTGTTGTGGCTTGCAGTGCGGTTAGTGCGAGTTTACATTCTTGAGGAAATTAAATGAAAAGGCCGCAGTCCTATTTACACATTTTCCATTTTATTTTTAACTTGGCCCAGGTAGATGTTTTCAGGGGATTTTTCTTTCTTCCTTTTTTCTTCTGTTAACACTTAACACTGACCTATGAATCATTCAAGCACAAAAAGGCACACAACTCAAGAGATGAACCAGTGTTGTGTCTACACATAACAGAAACAGTTTTAAATTGTATCTTTTTGCATTTTGTTTGTTTAATTTACTTCCATTTCTTTAGTTAAATCTATGAAAAATGCAGATGATAACACAGTTTGACAGGCATGAAATAGTATCTGTGCACCAACAAGATGATTCCCAAAGAGCTATTAAACTTGGAATATTTTGGAATGATGTGCAGTGTGTCCTTAAAAAAAAATTGAAGAACCTGAACAAGCAGAAGACAGAAGAAGAACGGTAGGCCTAAAAAAATATCTGCAGCAGATGAACAGTATCTGAAAGTCATGTTCTTAAGAAACAGGAAAAAATCCTGCAAAGACCTGCAAGATGCACCTGGGCCTGATCCGCCTACTGTTGGCTGGAGCCATTAGAATTGGCCTCATTGGAGGCTGGCTGTGCATTGCTTTATTACTAGGAAGGAAAACAAGGAGAAAAGGCTGAGGTAAATATCACAAGAACCATACTGAAAACAATAGCAACACACCTAATAGAGTGATGAACCCAAATTTGAAATTTGGGTTCATCACCTTAATTTCTCAGCATGACAATGATCCCAAACACACTATCGATGGAGTAAAACTATACCTGGATAGAAAAACACACACTTTCAGTATTGGCCTCCTCAGAGCCCGGACCTCAAGATTACTGAGAAAGAATGGAGCAAAAGGCAGGCAACATCCAAAGAAGAGCTTTGGAATGTCTTTCAAGAAGCCTGGAGAACTATTCCTGAATACTATTTAAAGAAATTACAAGAAAGCTTGCCCAAGAGAGTTTAGGCTGTGTTCAAGAATAAAGGTGGTCACACCAAATATTGACTTTCTGGGTTGTGTGTTTTTGCTTTAAATACTGTATTTCCATGTATGTTTCAATAAAATGTTCCACAGTTCCCATTTTCCTAGCAAAACAGAAATGACGAGTGGCTCAAAACTTTTGCACAGTGCTGCAGTTTTTGTAAAAAGTCAACAGCTTGCAGTTCCAGTGTGCGAGCTGCTGATTTTTTATTTTTTTTACACTGATCGTTGACTTTTATTCCCAACACCTGCCCCCCACTCTGGTGTGGATGTTTATGTATGTTTCTAGTTTCTTAAAATATTTTCTGCCATTTAATTTTTGCATTGACTGCAAAGTTTTGGGCTTGCTTCTCTGGATAGAGTAAGAGAGACAGAGAAAGTGAAAAAGTGAGTGCATGCTGGCACACAACCGACTTGGGGAGTTAAGCTAGAAAGTTGCCTCTAGCGTCATCCTTACTCAGGCACTGCAGACATGGACCCGCTGGGCCAATTTTTTCTGCAAGTCTGTGTTTGAAGCAAAAGGGTACATTAAAGTGCAAGTAATACGTACTTGTATGTGATTGTGGGGAAAGTCCCACAAGGCCTCTTGGTCTCTATGCTGTCTGCCTCCATGACCCACCACACAGGCTGACAATTTATGCGGCTGACGACAGCTCTCCCTGATCGCGCGCCAGGGCTCAGTGGAGTCAGGCCTCCAGAGCAATGGCAGCACTACTGGCACTCTATCAAAACCCAGGAAAAATCTCATTAGAACTGCGGCCGGGTGCCTCCTCTCTGTGCCCCCCACCCCTGATGCAAGAAAACACCTTCAGAGCTGCACAGTTCTGAGCAGCGGTGCAGACTTGAAGTGGGGAGCAATGCACACAGACAGCCATTTAGCCAAATAAGCAAGACAGGCAGAATGTGGAAATAGCCATGATCCTTCTCCAAGTATGTCTGCTTCCCCTGGGTCTTGCAAACATGGGAGGGCTGAGGCCACTGACACTTACATAAAAGCCACCAGGCACTGGAGAGGGTAGAGCACTGCAGAAAGTGAGAAGTGATTACTCTCACTTGTAACAGATTCCTTACAACCACAACATGTTCAATATTTGCATATACACATAAAGCCAGGGGCAGTATCATAAAATACAAAGACACTGCAGAACATATAATTTACGTGTCCTCATACCAGGTATGTGAAGACACACTGAGGTTGTCGTCTTATATTTGCACTTATTTCCATAAATCTAGTTCACTTGGCAACCCGAATAATTTTGACTGATTCCGACTAACCTGGATTAAAGCCATTAGGGAAAGTTCATGAATTACTAATGGAGAAAACAGCTGTATAGCATGGGGATTTTTCCAAAGCTCCAAAGCACACACAGTCCCAGTGCTGAAAAACCAAAAAGTAAAACAACAAAAAACCCAAAAAAAACTCTTATTAGTTTTAGTGCTGCAAATTAGCTTATAGGTATAGTGTTACCTCAAGAGAGGAAATACCCATCCCCCTCCACCATCCCGAAAAGTAAAGTGAGATACACTGGAGGCAATTTCAAAGGATTGAGCTGCACACCTCTCAGAATCTGGAGCAGCGCCTATCCTCCAATGCGTGATAAGTGTTGCGGTAGTGCTGCTAAAGGAGAAAACTGGACCACCAATCATCAGCAAAAAACAATTCAGACCTGGGTTCAAGCTTCTTCTTTTTTTCAGCTCTTTATGCTGGAGTGCTCCTCACCTTCCAGCAACATTAAACAGCCTCATTCAAAACACCACATAGCAGTAAAACATGACGCTGTGAGATGGAGCCAAGATAGAGGGTGTTGATGTGAGGTAGTAAAGCAATGCACTGCCTCTGAGTGAGGCTTCAAAGGGGATCAGTTTTCACACATGAAATAAAGATCTCAGATAATCATATAACATAGCAAAACTGACGTGATATTTACGGAGGGCAGGGAGATGGGGCCAATTTTTAAACAACACCTACAGCCTGAGAGCCATGGAAAATTAATGTCTCTGCATTTCTCTCCAGCCAAACATGATAAATCAGGTTTTTTGTTTTTTTTTTTACAAAGAGACTATCAGGCTTATCGTAATATGATGAGGTAGTTTACTGAAATCACTCCAGTAGAACAGATGCTTAGGTTGTCTAAAATTTCAGAGCAATGCAGCAATCTGAACAAATGCATAAAACACATTTCAGGAGTAACCTGCAATGCCAAAAGGAAGTCATATCTGCTCTGTTTTACAATGCAATTTTATGCCTTTGATAAGAAACTCTGTGCCTTTCCAGAGGTCACAGTCTGTAAATCTTTTGATGTTAAGCCTTTTCACATGCACCCTTTTGCAAAATAATTGCTATCTGCTGGATGCTTTTAATCTGGAGCACCTTACAGAACATTTAGCTGTACGCATTGAAATTTATAGTCCGAATCCTGCACAGTTGACTGACATTATTACCAGTTCAGTGTGAAACAAAAATATAACAAAAGGCTTAATCAGATTAGACAATGTGAAAAAGTGGTTGCAACACTAGCTTTAATGTTTCCTCTGCTTCATCGCAACCATTTTGTCTGCCTTGATATTTCACCCCCTCTACAGAAAGTGCAACACTTAAGTTGAGTGGATAACAAACTTGAAGAATAATTGGGCAATTGCAAGTCCTTAAACTTTGTCAACTTAAGAGGGCTAACGTGTAATTTGACGTCTCAGAGGGTGCTTCAAAGAAATACACACTTTCTGCAGACTCGACGGCCCCATGCCTGACACCCCTCAGTCACGGCACACCCACCTCTCTTCCTGCACCCCAGGAAGGAAATTATAGCCACAGAGTTTGGATCCATCACCAGGCAGGTTGGAGGAAGCAGCTCTATGATTAAAGTGTGCATGGTCAGCAACACACAAAGCTGGAAGGGTTTGAGGAGGCTGCACATGCCGGAGGGCTTACCATGTTAACTCCAGTTCACAACACAGGTCATGGAGAGATTCTCCACACACAAACACACACCCACACACACCAGGCTCAAAAAAATTCCTGCATATGGTGTGGCTCAGCAGAACTTGCCCTGTATATTGTATATTAAATTAAATTATATGTATGAGTAAATGAACCCTCTGACATTGCTGAATAAGAGTTTGCAAAGGCACGTGCCTGTGTGGTGAATGTGCAAATTTTTGCACACGTGTTTTCCTTTGGATTCATTTGTTGTTTTGTTTTTTTGTTTTTTTCTACCACCACCAACAAGGGCAGTGATTGGGTGCCTTCCCTTTATAGAGCATCAGTGCACAGCCACCAGTCATTTCTCCATGTCAGATTAACATTGCAAACACTGCTGGTCACATTACCTCACCCACATCAAAGGCTGCCTCCTGAAAGGCTCAGTGGAATATTAGCAGAGATTTACAGCCCTCATCTCTATGCTTCAGAAACATGCTGATCCAAAGTAATCTCCCTCCCCCTCTCGCTTTTTTTTTTTGTGTTCTATGTGTGAAGTTGGCCAACACTTTAATGACCCATTTACAAAACTTTTACACCTGCAAAGATAAGCTTTTACAACTCAGCCAGCCCCTCAGGCAGTAAACCCTGCCTGTTACTCGAGGTAACAACCTTTATTAGCTTTTGAAAAATATGTAACCACTGCAATTAACATTTATCACAGTGTTTATCAAAGCCATATCTTGCCAGAGAGGAGGAGAGGGGGGAAGCACAGTGTCAAGATGAAGAGTCTAACGGCATGATCGCCCCTCCAGCAATTTAGACAACTCATCACATTCATTTCATTTCCTGCAACAGGGGAATTATTAGGCCTCATCTAGGAAAGATTTCTTGCTTTACTCAAAATCTATTTGAGAAATTTAAGACAAAATGAAAGAAAAAAGCAGAAATAGCTCTGGGCCACAAAGTAGATGTGCCAGGATTAGCCACAGTTTGCCAAAGCTGTAAACAAAACTGTAGTGCCGCTCCTACATGTTAACTGTGGTCATTCTTGAGTCTTCTTTTGCTGAGCTGTCTACAGTTGAGCTTCTAGTTAACAGTGCTCATAAAAAAACAGGCACACACAGGCATAAAAATTACATGTGAACAGAAAGCAAGAGCAAAGCCTCTCCTGTTTTTTTGTTTTAAAATTTCTTTGGGAGTCAAGAGAGTTAACAGGGAATGTGAGCAAGACGTGAATCCTTATAACATGTTCTCAACCAGCCAATGAACTCCACTTTGGGAACTTCCATTCTCAAGTGGAAGCTACGGTTTGGAAGAGAATGGAGACGGTCTGTCGCTTGGCCTTGATTTACAGGTGGTCCCTTCCTGCCAAGAGTAACAAATCACAGCATTATGGCCCTCTAAATTCAGAGCCAAGCCCAGTTCCAAAGAATAAGTAAAGAGAATAGGAACAGATTGAAAGAGAAAAGAGGGTGTATTACACAAAATGACACACCTCATCTCCAAAAGCTGTTGTGGTTGGATATCTCACGGAATTAGTTCCCTTTAGAACCTTTTTTGGCTAAAAGGGCAACGCAGAATTACTGGGATTACAGAGTGCATGCACTAGGGCTGGGCAATTCGACAAATATATTGGCACAGCTACTTCCAAGGTGCAGGGAAGAAGGCAAAATTTCAACAGCACTTGTATACAGAAAAACTTCATTGTTAAGCTGAGACAGCTTGTGAGTATACGGGCGACTGATATAGTCCATCATATGTTGGGGGGTAGCGATTTTTCTTGTTTTATTTGAGTAATTCAGTGATCTAACATGTTAAGAGTTCACTTATTGACACTGATGGAGATTCTCACTACGTAAGGCTAGCAAATCTATTAATGTGAAAACCTGGAAATGTACGGTTAATGTTTAGTACTGTCCTGCAGCATCAGGCTGTGCATTTTAAATAGAATGAGTTATATGCTAAATGAAGAGCCACATTTGTTCATGTGTGTCAGTCATTTCTGCAGAAATAGGATGCTTACTTCCGTGTCTGAACATGAGACGCAATGTGTTACATTGTGGGTCTTAGCAATTAGCCAAAGCTCCTTTTAAAGAGAGACAGTCCTTCAGTCGTCTGGATGGCTTCAGACGCCAGTCTCAAGTACTGCAAAGTGTGGGAGGAGAAGGGTTTTAGTCAAGAAGTCGACCTCGAGGGCAACAAGAAAGTGACAGGCACTTCAGCCTTTTACCAAAGACAAATGAGAAGATCCACTCCAGTAACTTCTCATGCCAGTGGCTACAGCTTAAGGTTTTTGCTCTGAAATACTGTAGCATGTGATAATGTATGATGATGAAGATGACGTTTCTGCAATCTTCAGTAATGTTTTAAAAGATTACATTTCCTAAATAAACTCTGAATTCGTACGTAAGCTTGTAATGTTTTAGGACAGAACATCTCAGTTTTCCTTTTAAAGAATTTTACATTATTTAATGTACTACGTGTCAGAGTAAACCCTGGAATGCATCAAGTATCTTATCTACTGAGCTAGTTTTGTAAGATATGTGTTAGGACTGCGGTCTGGGCTCATTCCAGCCAAAATACATATGAAAACAACCTGTAGATTAAATGTCATAAAATCTGATCTTTATAATCAGATCTCTCCAAATGACAGTTGTCAGTGCATTTATTCAAAACCAAATACTAAACCTTGTCACTGCAATAAACACTGGAACTCCATGTGGTAGGTGGCAGAAAACCTCTAACGTGTGCATGTTGACCAGATGGGACTGACCTCAACACCAAGGTGGCCAATTTCTTCCTTTCTGCCCGTGCACACTGATACCCATGCACTCAAATTCACATGAACGCGCAGCAGACATCCTGCCAGCCACAAGCCACCACCTCAAAACATCCCTCACATCTGACCTTTTAACTGTGGACTTATAATCTCTGTAATTACAGAGAGTGTTTCAACTTAGCAAGTAAACATAGCAGCAGAAATAGACACTTCAACTACTATATACAAGTGCGCTGGTGCCAGAGGCATGTTTCTATTCATAGCTGGCTGGAATTAGTGGCTTGTGTCACTGCTCACCATAATCAACTTGCAGCAGAGTACTTACACAATTGCAAACTGCTTCCAAATTCTCCTGACATTGCTCATACTCATATTAAAACACAGACACATAAAAGTACACAGAATTTATGAAACACGTGCATGATCTGTCCATTAGGGTCAAATTCCTAATGGTTTCATAGAACAGCTGGAACATAAGCAAAATAATCGTCATCATCAGCATACAAGAAGAATTAACATCCTTTATGAATAATAACGCTGAAATGATCACTTATCACAAAACATAAATATCAGTCTAGAGAGATACGTTTTTAATTTAAAGTCATTTAGGTTCCAAATATAAAGTTGTTTATTTGAAGAGGAAATATTTAATAATAATTAAATCTAATAATCATTAGTTATTATTTTATCACTAGTTATTATTAATCTCTGACTCTCTTCCACAGTGTGTCTTTTTCCTGTCTCTCTCCCCTCAGCCCCAATCGGTCGCAGCAGATGACTGCCCCTCCCTGAGCCTGGTTCTGCTGGAGGTTTCTTCCTGTTAAAAGGGAGTTTTTTCTTCCCACCGTTGCAAAGTGCTTGCTCATAGGGGGTCATTTTGACTGTTGGGTTTTCTCTGTAATTATTGTAGGGTCTTTACCTGGCAGTACAGTGCGCCTTGAGGTGACCGTTTGTTGTGATTTGGCAGTGGCACTATATAAATAAAATCAAATTGAACTGAATTTTATTATAAAAAATAGAACACTTTAACACTCTAAATTCACGTCTGTGGTGATCAGACCTGCACTTCATCTGTCACAGACTCAGAGCCAAAACTATATTTAAATTTCAGACAATGTTGTAAGCTCTGTGGAGCTTTAAAATTAGACCCCAGTCCCTACTTACAGAATCCTCTGTTCAACAATTTTGTCAAATGTGAGTATGACATTACTATTAAAAAATTAAGTGAAGCAGTTGTTGGTTTGAAAGACAGAGTAAATGGTTCTTTGGGGAGCACAGGGTTGAGCTGCTCCATTGAGAATCTACAGGGTGAGGTCCTCTTTGGGTTGTGGCACCTGTGGAGCATAAACACACCAGGGGTGGACAGCTTTCCTTTCAGCAGAGCAGATCTTCTGTTTAGCTTTCCTTCCACTAAAAACATCCCCTAACAGACAATCCAGACCTCCTCCATTCCTGGCGCCACAGGAAAAGCTGAAGAGCCCTGGATCCTCTGTCGGTGAGAGGCACAATGCTCTCCTACCTCTGTTTACCTAAACCCACTTCCCCCTTTCCCTCCACCTCAGGTGGCTTTAGAGCCCTGGTCACCAAAGAGCACAAACACAAGGAGAATAAATACACCACCAAGGTTCATGGAAGCTGTGGAGTCCATCAATAGTGTTTCCCTAGATCCAGTCTGTAAGACAAAGACGTGGAAGGGAATCACCCTGGGACTCTGTAGGCACTGATAAATAGATTCACAAATTAGGGTAAATACATGGATAATGTGTGTCTGTATATCCATGAATGCCTCTGTGTTTCATGGCCCACAAGTGTGCATGCTCACTGCACACTCTCATGAGAGCTTGATAGCAGTTTTATGCAGATGTTGATCTTGTCCTATTTGAGACCCACTTTGAGTGCTCAGTCAAATTATTCAGCACTTACTGCATGGGCCACAGCGCAACCCACAGGGGAACCCGATAAACAAACAACAGAGAATTATTCAGGGTTTTAAACACTTAAACGCCCACTTCAGCAGAGCCTTTTAAGTGGGTGATTAAATTGAGCACTGAGCTCCCACAGAAACCCCAGGACCACCGCAGGGGCTTCAGTCACCTAGAGCTTCTCCCAGACCCACGCGTGCACAGCCCGGTCTATCCGTAAACTATGAAAGACTATTCTTGCACTCACTTTACATAAGTAATACTTTAAAAGCTTTTAGCAGAAACAGTTTAGCAGAAAAGAGCACAATGAAAAATAAGTATAGCACATCAGACCACAGTTTTCTCGTCTTCTTAATCTTCAAAATTTTGTTACAAAAAGTCAATGATCTGCCACATTTGCTCCATGAAACCTCCAGTTATCTATTATCTAAAGTGTTTTACATTTAATTACTAAAATTAGAAAGCAAAATGTTTTTAAAAATAATTAGTGTGCCCCGTGCATAAACACATCAAAATATTTCTGATCATTACAGAAAAGAAGTCAGATTGCAACCTCAAAGTATCACACCGTCTATACTGTTTACTGCTAGTTTTTCACTATTTCACTTCAATGTGATTCCAAAACACAGGGAAACTAAAGAGGAGGACATCCTCTATCCATTCTTTCAAGTTGTGAAATAAATGCCACCCTCAAGTGTGGAACAAAACTCTCCAGCCAGAGAGACACTTTGATCAACAGCTATCCGTTGCTCCATACTGAGCATATATTTGGGAAAACAAAGCACAATCTCAGCTGCTAATCCCCTGAGATTCACAGCACATTCCCGTGGAAGCCTTTGATCTCTGAAGTGCATCCGGACAGCTGACTCCAGACATACTGCACACTTACGTGCACACGCTTGAACAGATATGCACATACATGAGCATTTCACTCTGGCTATTAGCATGTCAGAAACATGCTTTTATTTCCACTGAGAACTACACTGACATTCCTTTAAAGACTTCCATAACTAAACTAAGCAAATTTAGCCTTGTAGAAAAAGGTACGAACAGTATGTAATGGTGAAAGACGGCTGCATTAGATTTAACAAAAAAGAAAGATAGGTAACCCTGATCAAATGTCGAAATTCCACTAGAGCTCAATCTTGCTCTAAATTACTGTACAACATTCTTTTACATAAATCCTTTACAGAGGATGGCATTCACAACGGCTGAGTTATCCACTCTGCTTTGTCATACAGGAGAAACTCTCCCAGCTTTTAGGACCCTTGTTGACATATGATGCCTGATGTGACATTAAAGCCACCTCCACTTCCTCGCACCTCCCAGTCCCCCAGCTATGCTGATGTCAGCCCAAAGCTTTTCTCAGCATCTTCTCATGGGAAAATGAAAAGAAAATCACTGAGCCCCTCTATGGCCAGGTGGTACCCCTCCTCCCAAAGGCTAGGGCTTTTCTTCTCTTTAGAGTGTGGCTCCAAACTTTTCTCCCAGCCTCTTCAAAGACCAACAACAGGCCCTTGGTCCCTTGGGAGCACAGAGGGGGTAGAGCCCGGTGGGAGAGGGGCATACGTCACACAGCACGCACAAGAGGGCAGCCGGTGGGAAAAGAAAACGCACAGGGAGAAGACAGAAAGAAGGAGAGAAAGAGGAAGAGGAGTCTGCATTTGAAAGGTGCTTTCAGCTTCTAGACAAGGGCCCTCGCTTTGTGAAAACGACAAGGAAAGAAAAAGCACAACAGCAGAAGCGAAAAACGAAGGGGGCGCAAAACCTGCCATGTCTTTTATCAGACTTGGAGGCTGAGGGAATGCGTTTAAAAGCTTTAGGCCTATTTCCAAAAAAACCTTTTTACTTTCAAAAAAAAGGAAAAAAAATCAAAGACTTAGCAACCAACTGTGAGACGGGAGGAGTTGGGGCAGAAGTTCCACTGTGATTCACTTCTGAGTTGCATTCTGTCGTCTGATGTACCTTTGCTTTTTGTCTGCGTTCAACAGAAACTCATGGAAGTTCAGCTGAAGAAAAAAACAAATCCAGGTTTTGGAGAGTAGCAGTTTGGCAAGACTGGACGTGGAGGGTTTTTTTTCTTTCTACACGGAGGGTAAGGCTTCAGGGAGGAGTGGTGATCAGTGTCACTGCAAACACCTCCCAGCATGGCCCACTTCAAATGCAGTCTCATTTCATCAGCCACAACTGACACAAGGCCACAGGGTGAGCGCAACAAACAGATGGAGGATAGGAAGGGAGAAAGGGGGAGATGGCAGAAGCGAAAAGAGGGGGAGGGGTATTTTAGAATAGAAAGGGATAACTTGTGAAGAAGGCCATAAAAATAGAGAACTTCTAAAGTCGGTATTGACATGTGGCAATCGTGCCAAAAGAGGTAACCTCATAAAGTAGTCACCAGAAACTCGAACTTCCAAGTCCTAAGTTGTGAAAATCTTCAGCCCCTATCAATGTCTCTGTCAGTAAATGAATTTTACAGGCTGCACATAACATATCAGATTTATCGGAGGGTACAGACACCATGCTGTGCACTCGGGAGAAAGTGTGCCAAGGCTCACATGACCTGGATCTCATGTGTTGAGGACTCACAGGTCCACCTGCCCACACCACTCACTCACTGTCTGCCGAGCTCCAGCAGCCTTACATCTGACAACACAAATCATGAATGGGTGCAGAGCCTGCATGGAATCATCATTAAGTCTTCAAGTGCCTTCAAGTGCATCTTTAGGCTTCAGCCTGTGTGTGCTCAAACACAATTTCAATTTTAAACCATTAAATGAAGAAAAACTGGTCATCTGAGGCACTCTACCCAACAGCAACCACTTTCAAATCGGCAGTTTTCTTACAGGGAATATGGTTTTTGAAAAGCTCGGTTCAAAAGAATTCCAAGTGTGGACTCCCTACTGTTGAACCTCGACCCACATTCTCCTGGACCCTGTTTCAGCTGGGATGGGGGCTTAAAGAATAATGGCTATAAATAACTATCTCACCAGGTATTCTATGCAATATCGGCAACTTTTAAAGCAAAGAGAATAGACTTGCATTATCACATAAAAGGTTAGCTCCTGTTTTTTACGCAAAGGCACTGCAGGGCCAGACTTTTAAACTTCTTCTCACACAACACAAGACTTTCAGTTAAAAACTTTTGGTGAACATTTTCTTTACCGGAGCGAAACCTATTCCATTTGAACAATGATTCATGACTCAAGATTTGAGATCACTGTGATAATGCATTATTTATGGAGTGAATGGAATAGGGTTGGAATGACCTCCACTCGTGGAATTATTCAGTAAATGCTCTGGAAAGGGAGTGACTTTGTACCGTTTGTGTAACTCTTCTTAACGACTAAAAAACAAAAGCAACACAGAGTGCTTACGCCACACAACCGAAATGTAAAAAGTACCACTATACAGTTATACAAGACTGCAGGGAAATTGCTGAAAGCTACTTCACATTGCAACACAGCTTGTAAACTATGCTCCTTCTGATTAATGATTGGGTTAATGAAAATGTTTATTTAAAAGCTACTATCAGCAGCTCACTTATTCACAAGGGCTCACCGCAGCGGGTAGCTCCGCATATTTGATTTGGCAGATTTTTACGCCGGATGCCCTTCCTGACGCAACTCTCAAGGGATCTGTGTATCCTCCCAGGATCAAACCGGGCATTTTTTGCTTATTAGGCAAATGTGTAAAGCAGTACACTACAAAGCGCAGTAAAAATTAGTGAAGGGCTGCAAAATCTTGTCTTTAAAAAAATGTAAAATATGTTTCATGCCCAGGCACAGCATGGAAAAATAATACATAAATGCTTTAAACTTTAATAATCATTACAGATTTAGAATCCACTTTATAATCACAAAACAAAAGAGAAGAGCAGCCAAATAAATATTGATGTGGAAACAACTTTTCTTCTTTTCTTCATTTTCCTTCCGAGTTATAAAATAAGCCATTAGACACCGAGACTTGAATTATTTATAAAAGCTGAACTCTAAATTGTTCAAAAACATCCAGCCCTTTTGGCGGGGGCCTCATCCATCCCGAGCCAAAACTTCACACATGACTGTTGCTGGGAAGAAAAAAAAACGCATGTGAAGATGTCGAGGAACAAAGTAATGAACGTTTGTTTTTGCAGTAATAAATTATGGTAATTGCATGATAATAATGTGGTTTTAAATGCTTAAATTGCCCAAAGCGTATGAACCCTGCTGAACATATAAACAACAAAATAAATGGAATAGATTTCTCCAGCAGCAGCAGCAGCAACAGCTACATACTCTGGAACAGAAACATGGGATCTGTTGTTTTTTTCCTCCTTAAAACCGCTCTTCAAAATACATCCCAGTGCCTGCTGTGAGTGTGATCCTGTTACCATATGAAGAAGTTTACTGCAGCTCTGGATGAGCAATTTTTCACATAGACGCCAACCTCACAACACTCTACTCTACACAGCTCTGGAACTCAAATCTATTAAACACCTCTTGCAGCAGAAGATAAGACAATGGTGGACTTTATACCTGCCTTCAGTGGGACTCAGCACATAATTTTGTTGCCTTAGACTTCCTCAGGTTGTATGTTTGCCTGCCGCTCACCAGCATGCCAATAACTTCTTGTGCTAATGGCTCATTTAAGAATCCTAATCGGCATGTGTATTTCTGTCTTGCTTGTGTTATTAACAGATTCAAAGCATGGCATAACACGGCCTTTACACGCGACTTGCTGCATGAAAGTGACACCAAGGAGCTGGATGTCACTGATAATAGGATTCTCGTCTTTAAGAACAGTGAGCAACTAAAGGATCTGTTGAGTATTTAAAAAAAGAAAATCATGCCATGCAATATCACAAGAGAACACTACAGTAAGCGTGATAGATCCTGGATTGTGTGCTGACTTTAATAAATAGACGCATTTCTTCTCAAAGTGTCTGGATTGTGGGTGGAGGGACTTGTTTTCCTTTATTTATTTTTTAATTCTTGATGGGCTTCAATTCCTCAAACATGCTGCCTTTGAGGAAGGCATGGCTAACCAAAGAGGCTTAACACTCCTCTGAAGCAATTCCAAAGGATTTCAACGCTTGACAATAACAGCACAGTGTTTACAGCAATGCCAAAATACAAAACAAGCATGACCTCCAACATTTCTCTCTCCAGCCTTTAACAATCCACACTTGTCACCGGACTGTCACACTGAACTCCTTTCAAGGCTTGATCTATTGTTACCTGAAAAATAATCCCTCAGCTCAAGCGCACACGGCTGCGCATTTGTTCCCTACAAGAGTGAATGAGCTCAGCAGTATTCATATTTATTGTTTTAATGAAGCAAAAATAGCCTGGCGTTGGACACAGAAATAAGTGATTGGTTTACTTTAATTACTTTTTTCCCGTTATGCGCAAGATTTAACTCACTGTGAGCAGCCACTGTTAAAAAGTTTATCCACCAAAGAGTCAAGAAAGACTGGCAACAATTGAGGTTAAAGTAGCCTTGCGTGCTAAGGTGGAAGTGACACCCTGACGCGCAATTTAAAAAGGAAAAAAAAAAAGCTTAATGTGTGAAACATGCACGAGAGGACACACACACACACACACACACACACACTACTTGACTTACAAGATACAAATAAAATCATTTAGAAAGCGACACTTCAGTATGAATACCTGAGCGGATATAGTGACACTCACCCGTGCAGTTAACCCGCAGTTATTCTTGTGGTGACAGTCCTGTTGCTCGAGGCGAGAGCTCGTGCAATAGTACTTCTGCTTCACGAGCCAGTCATCGATTCCTTTCCTCGCCAAACAGGCATTCACTACAAAACTGTCACCTGAAACACACAAGCGCGTTATCAGCAGTGAATACAAACTTTTGTTTCTTCCTCTTCTCTTTTGTGTTCAGACCATAAGCGGGTTTATCTTCAAAGACTCTCGGGAGTCTTTGCGCCGCAATAAGCTGAGACTGACACGGAGTCTGGAAACTGCTCCGATGTTCACAAACTGACCGAAATACTCAGAAAATGTTGAAGTGCATCATGTAGGAGAGAGGGGGAAATAAGTGCGCTTACCTTCTGGACTCTCCCTCGGTTTACAAATAGCGGCTTTTGAGAGAGAGCGAGAGAAAGAAAGACAGGACACAATGAAATGTGTTACTCGAAAGTATCGCGGCACCAGCGGAACAACTACAGCTGTGATTTTCTCTTAGGAATAAGAAATCTTACCATGTTTCGAGTGCAGTTTACCCATTTCTCTGCATCGAGTTGGAGTTGAAAACCATCAGATGAATATAATCCAAAGGAGGAAAAAAACAGAGAAGCGCTACGATATCCAGACAGAGGAGCGTCCGTGGAGACCGAGAGCAGACTGCGCTCAGAACAGGACCGTACGACCAGGGAGCCAGAGGAGCCTTTCATCCAGAGCGCCGCCACCGACAAGACGCACAAAAGACAATAGGCTGTGCGACTTCCTTCCACCGCTTTCAGAATAAGTCACGTGGTACGCAAACCTCAAATAATGATGAACAGAAAGAGAAAAGTATGTCTCGTGGCTTTGAAAGTAACAAATATTTTCAAGGCATAGCGCTCTTATAGTCTTAATGACGTAATGTCACCTAACCAAATCTAGACTGGTTACAGATACACCACGATTTAAAAAAAAGTCCCACAACAGAACCTCAGAGACCCACGTTCGTGTTTTTGTAATGCTTTTATTATGAAAAATTAAATGTCAGCTTTTCCGGAGCCTTGTGCCTTTTTCTGTCTGGCTTCACGCAGCTCGTTCAGCGTTGGCTTTCAAGCGCGGAGGAGGTGACGCCAATACATCAGTTTCTCTCTTTCATTTCTGTCACTGGGGTCTGGTGGCATCCATTGGCAAAGGGAGCTCAAGTCAGCGACCTCAGTAGGTTATTTCAAATCCACGACTGGTGTTTGTTTGTTTTTTTCTTTGCTTATATTTTGAGTTGGAATACAAATGAGCAAAACACAAAATAAATTTACTAGAAAGTTATAAAAACTTCCCCTCGGTTTGGGGTGTGGGTTACTGACTGGCAGATTAAATTCCCTGCATCTCACATTGCCAAGTATGCAAAATCTTTTCCATAATTTCGCGTGCATTACCTTTGACAGCGCGTGCCAGCATAAAATAAAATTTCTCTTTGGATTTCTCTTTGAATCTCTAACTACTTTTTCACTTTTTATCAACATTATCCTCTCAGATGGGCTTCCCAGGGGTAAAAGTCATTTCATGCGGGGCTCTGTGGTCAATGCCCGCCTGTCTTTTTCTGGGGTCTCTAACATGAAAATAAGGATCTTAGTGGACTGAGGCAGCAGATGAAAGCGGGCTAAGATTCTTTTGATGTCTTCAGATATAAGACAGAAGCCACTGTGCCATTTCATGCCA
Organism: Cichlasoma orientale; assembly: GCA_034780415.1. NCBI lineage: Eukaryota > Metazoa > Chordata > Actinopteri > Cichliformes > Cichlidae > Cichlasoma > Cichlasoma orientale. The sequence continues at coordinate 1,115,789 of JAVDPK010000068.1, forward strand.
GGCTGCCAGTAGCTCAGTGTGAAAGTAATATAACACACAGTGGGCATCATCTTTTGAGAAAACACTGGTAAAGGTTCAGAATGTCTTTTAAGACATGTAAAGTCGGTGCTCTAATCATCACCAGTAAAAGACTAAACTTTAACAGGAATTGCATGTTAGATTTATTCTATTTATTTATTTATTTTTGCACCAGTTTTAGCAGCATTGTATCTAATAATTGATCACATTGTTCTTTTCCTCTGAAATACATCAAATCCAACCTGATCCATCCCATGAAGTGGAATTTTTTTTAGAGTGTTTGGTTCAAGAAATAGATAAAAACAAATCTTTTTCTATGACTAATCCAGTATTTTCTTCCTCAGATGGAAAACTACATTTTAAATTTGTAATGGGCTTCTATCATTATTAAATCTCAAAGAACTCACAAAATACTAATTAAAAGGGGTGCTTTGGATCTAAAAACAAATGTATTACCACAATTGCTGAATGTAAAGTTTTTCTTAGTTCTTTAGAAATCATTGTGCGCTTTACGATCTGAAATAATCCGATCAGTCGCATGTCCTTGATATGCTGTAGCTAGGTTTTCTGAACAGATGTTTCACCTGACACCACATCACATTTAAATACATATTATAAATAATACAAGGATTTGAATTGTAAAGGTTTTCTGAGGACTGTCAACTGCATGGTGCAGGTTGTGAGAATTGCATAAAAGGTAATGTTTCATGTGTGTTTTCAATCAAACTGCAAAAAGGTGCCATGGCTTTTCAAAAGCTGCATGTCTAAATTTAGTCTTCTCTTGTCATTTCTGTGTCATGGAGATTTTTTTTTCCCTCTTTAATTCTAAAAACAAAGGACACTTTGTTAAAATTTTAGGACATAATTCTAGTATTTGAAGTATTTGGATGCAAATCCATGCTGCTACAGTGCTGCTAATCACTCCTATGTTATCACTGGCTCAAGTCAAGACTGTGTTTTTATGTTTACATATTTTCTCTACCCTTGTGCCTCCAGCATACCAGCATGTCAAGCACACATGCTGGCAGTCTATAAAATGTTGTTTATTTGTTTAAATTAGAAGGCAGGCTGATGTTAATTTTATGTGCATATTTCACATGATCTTTATCCCATTGTATTCAACTAAGATTCCCATTTTTAAAAAAGTACCAATGTTGCTCACGTTACACTGGTAAATGGGCTGTTTCTTACTGTATATGGTGCTGTTCTACTCTACCTGAGCACTGTATATATGTGTGTATGTACATACATATACTTTATACTTTATTTTTGATTAGATTATTTATCTAGTATTTTCCTCT
>JAVDPK010000068.1:1121449-1142422 GCA_034780415.1 Cichlasoma orientale
CGAAATCTCGTTCTAATGCGCACTGTATGGTGCAATTTTGAATGACAATAAAGTTTGTCTATGTCTATGTCTATGTCAAAGCGCTTTATACAGTATATCTCATTCATGCAAGCACTTTCTACATCTAAGTGCTTTCTATCTAACATTCACACACGATGAGCATATTGGGAGCAACTCGGGGTTCGGTATCTTGCCCAAGGATACCTTGGCATGCAGACTGGAGTAGCCAAGGATCGAACAGCCAACCTGCTAATTAGTAGATAACCTGCTCTACCTCCTGAGCCACAGCCACCCCACTGGAGATAAGAGATCAAAAAGTTGCATTTAAAATTTGGAATATAATAAAGTCTGCAAATGTTCAGCAGTGCCAATTTGCAGTACTGGAACGCAGTCTGGTACTGGTTTTGGTACTTTTGCACAGCCCTTCCTTTGATACATGCCCCTGTGCACAAGGTTTTTATAATAAAAGCACCAGAATAATGTAATTAAGACATGGCCTCTGCATTCATTTTAACTCAATTATATATACAGATATAACAGAGCAGTGTTAGTAGTGCAGTCCAAAAGGCTAATGAAAATATGGAAGAGGGTGTGCCAACCTTGTGGAAATAGGTGTCATACTGGTTGAACTTTATATCATGAAGTCTGAGTTTTTCTCTATAGTAGACAGAATTAGGGTAGCCACAGCGGAGATGAGGAGAGTATAGGGGGCTGTGCTGAAGGGGTGTTGCAGCTGAGCTGCAGTTACACCTGAGGATGATATTACTACAGTGTAGGACGAGGTAAAGACACACAAGTATAAAATTCTGGAGGATAAACTACACTTGGAGACAAGATTTTAAGTGAACAACCTGAGGCTAGCACACGTGAGGATCAGACCCACGCTCTTTATGGGAAAAGTGGATATCAGAGATATTTGAGGCTGACAGCCAAATTCTTCTGGAGAGATAAAATAGAGTCTGGGAGCGGCCGGTAGAAGGTTTAAGTGGAGATGTTACTGTTGCCTTCACTCCTGGTATTCTCCACGCACACTGAAAAACACAGATGTGACCAGTCTGCATGTTGTGTCTGATTTAAATTTTGAGGAGACAAATATCAGCTACACATTCTACACACAGGTTTGAACCTTCACTGAAAGCTAACCAGCATGGCTGTTTAAGACATAAACTTCAGAAGAAGTTATAGGTTCTGTAGTTAAGCAGCTAATAGCCACATGTGCCTGGAGGTGAGTTGTTAATATAAAAAATATAATCCGGCCCCAATTTTTGAGGAAGGACACATCTTTCGGGATGTGACTGTACATCAGACACATGTCCTTAGGCTGGGCCTCATGCACACTGTTTTCTGCATCATGACTCTATCGTCACGTGTTGTACCAAGAGGAATCAGACTCCCCTTTGAACTAGTCTGCCACAGACACAGATGAACGTGTTATTATAGCAGCTCGCCTGAATTTGCTGGGAAAGAAGGCCTGTCCCTCTGACACACTTCCTGTCCTTTGAAGAGGCCAACGGAGAGATGGCTTTGCAGGCCCTATTTCCTAGCTTTCCCTTTGATGCCTGTGAGAGAGGAGGAGGCGGGGGGGGTTTAAGCCATCTCATGAACGTGAACCCCCAAACCTCCAATCAATCCCCATTATTATTTTTGCCTGACACACCATCAAATCAGAGAATAAATGGAGTAAATATTTGGCTTTATTAAGGCATTTGTCAAACCCAGTTGAAATCAGGGTCTTGATTATCGGTGTGTTCATTTTATGGTGAAAATGCTCCATAGAACAAAGCTAAATTCTCCAGACACCTGCCTGATTGATGTAGGTATTTACTGGCCTAGGGGAGTACCTTCCTTGGTGACCAGCTCTGGCTCATTCCACCATAAAACTGGGCCTTCTCCCTGGAAACAAGCATAATGGGGGGCATTCAGACAGCCAGATTCAGCGGCATCTAATGGTTTGTCTGTGTTTATGTCCTTGTAACAATGTTAGGGGCCTGATGCTTGGAGAGCCCACTGGAGGGAATTCTGCCTGGTGGTGAAGAGGGGGATGTGAAGCATATAGAGGGAGAGAAGAGCAGCTGCTGGCCGCTTAAAGCTCAAACATGTGACTGTTGCCTTTATCTTGAGGAACAAAAGGGCATGGATGTTGTAAAGGGCAGAAGACAATTGAGACTGAAGTACAGTGTTGATTCCTGCAGCAGCGGTGACTCAGCCCATTGTGGTGGCCCAGCGTGTGATGTGTCAGGCAAAGGGTCGGGGGGGGGGCAGCCTGGCATGCGTTGGTCTTTCTGCATGTTGGAAGCAGTGGAAATAACCTGGATTCAGAATACTCCTGGACTCTTTGGTGTAGGTTGGCCTTTGAGGCAAGTAGAGTAAAACTGTGTTAAATCACATGAACCTACACACTGCAACACCTCTGATGTAGTTAAACAAGCTACGTGGGAGGTTTTCTTTAAGAGCATTTAAAGCACACCGTGAAAATAAACTCTGAAAAGAAAAACAAGCATAGCAAAATCCCTGCATTTGAAATTATTTTTTAAAAAATCCAACAAAACGTGTTAAGCGATTGCAGTATTTGAAGGATTTATATATATTATCTAGAACAAATAAGCAGACAATAAAATTTGGGGAAAAAAATCCATGTTGCATACAGCACATTCTAGTACTAAGACTGCTGATCCTGTACTTAACATTATTGGTTTGTAGTGTAAAGTAGGGGAATCCTTATCATCCCACTTAAAAATTCCTTTTTATCTTAACAGCAGCATATAAAACACCTCTAACGGGGCCTGAAGCCCGCTGACATTTCTTTTTAGTAAAATGTGTCTACATAAAGCGAGCAATGAAGCGAGCAAGCGGCGTGCGAAGCAACACACACGAGCAAGAGTTTTTTCCGGAGCGCCGCTGAATGACTACTAATTCTTCCGTCAAAAACTCTCCAAATTTAGGCCAATATAATCAATACTTTCTGCTTCTGTACTTCTCTTTACTATCTGTACTCGACACTGGCTGCTTTTTTGAAGCGGTGGGGGTGTAGCCCCATCCAGAACGAGGACACAATTAGTGTATTCAGCCGAAAACAGTGGGGTTCCCCCTTTGATGTGGGGATCAAATGAAGGAGCTGTGTGTTTTTGTCCAAAATGACAGGCTTGCCAGGTTTACTAATGGGTAGCTAATAGAAAGAGAGGTTTATGATGCTCATTAATTACACAGTCTGTCATGTGTTGGAAAGCTAGAATAGAAGAGACAGGGAAAAGAGAAAGAGAGTCGGGTGCAACAGAGGAAGGAAAAGTAAGAGAGTGGGGGGTAGTGGTGGTGGAAAGAAGGGTGGGTGTTTTCTGAAAGGGGGAAATTATAAATGAATGGAGTGAAAGAGCAAGGGCAAGGAGAAGATCTCCTAAGAGATCCATACAAAACCTGACTTGATGGAAAGCAAGAAGGAGATGAAGAAGAAGAAAAAGAAAGGAACAGGAGGAGATAAAATAATCTGTTCCTAAAGATAAGAGCAGCCACCAAGACAGGAGCTTCAAAGAGCAGGAGACACTCTCATGGGAGCGTGCCATAAACCTTTTCCTCATCTTCAGAGGAAAATTCAGTCCCTGATCCAAACACGCCCAAGCTCTCAGCACCCACCACTCTGCAGGCATCCGAGGCCCGGCGACTCCTGGGGTGGCGTGCACACTTCCAAGCAACGCTGCCTTTGAACTCCTTGGACTCATGTTGAGTGGCGATGGTGATCTGCACATAAGGTGCAAATGTGAATAGTTAATGAAGTGAGAAGAAAAAATCAGAGCCTGTCACTTCCACCACAGGGAGGACTAGTGATCTCTGCTATCAGCTTCAACCAGCACAACTCCTATGAACCCTCTGGAGACGCAGTTTGTCATCGCAAGCTGATCCACTAACAATGGTCCTGCCAAAATGAGCCTATCCTTAGTGACAACGTAGAGGTGTGACTCGTGGGATGTTGCTAGTGGTTGTCTCGGGGAGTGTAGGGTAAATGAGGCTGTCATTAACTCTGAGCACGGCCAGTGACCTGTAAGAGACCAAGCAGTTCTCATCCACGTAGGGCTGGGCACCAGTGGGGCCACTCAGCCAGACAAGGTTTATTTAGCTAAGCTCCAAGTTTCCCACACATAGAGGCTTGCAGTGCCATGGAATTCATTATCCTGGGCCATTAACGGGCCATTGGTGTTTTGAATAGTTTCAGCAGGCTTTGAAAATGCTCTCTCTGCTTGGGTTCAATCGCAGAGGCTACGATCAAATTGCACCGACTGTTATATCATCTTCGAGGCATTCAGGTCAAGAAGTGAGGCTGAGGTCCACACAGAAAAACAATTGCAGGCTAATGGCCAAATATTTAGCAGCACTTTTCTCTGTGGCTTGGTGCAGTGAGGCTCTTTTTGCAGAAAGCCTTCCTGTCCACAGACTAGTGACCTTTCACCTACAGATCCCCTGTTTATCCACTGCAACTTGTAAACTTGCTGTAAATTCCGCAAATATGAGCTGAGTCGCTGTAATGCAAGTGTTGAAAACATGCAGTCTGTCTTGGACAAACAAAATACAGACTCCCACTGAGAGAAGCACTAAAGATATCAAATTTGCACATTAGTACTGCGTTGTGAAACAATGAATACAGGTCCTTTGGATAAATAAAAGTACCTCATGAAGTTGTAAAAACCATCAAAGTCAATCATCCCACCATGTTGTCCTTCACCACTGCATCACAATTTTGTTTTGTTTTCTTTTTGTTGCTTTTTTCTTTTTTGCCCTTTTTTTAATTTTAAACTTTTTTTTTTATTATTGAACCTTTATTTAACCAGGAAAGACACACTGAGATTTCAAGAGCGTCCTGGTCAAGACAGCAGCAGCACAATTAATAGAATTTTAACCAGAAAGCAGCCATACAAGTCAATAGGATAAGATTAAACACAGGATAATTAGGTTTAAAAAGCATTAGAATTGTTGTACAGTGGTACAATTAAAGGATGCCTGTCTTCTCCAAACCATATGCAGTCACACTTCAAATCTGTCTCCGGCTACTGAGTTGGAATCTGCATTGTTTGTTTGTAAACTACAAGCAAGCAGTTAAACACTGTTTACCACAGTGCAGTACATGTTATCAGTAATGATATATTTCATACTCATGATTATTCTCTGTATGAAAAAGTTGGATGGACTTCCTTACAGTCAGGGGTCATCTTGTCATGGTTATCACATTAGTCTTCTGCCAAACACTTAACTTTACTCACTGAACAGTACAACAAAAGCCACTTTTGCATTGCAAAGCATATGTTGTACATGTACAATTATACCCAAGTTCAATAACTCGGTTGCTCTTTTGTGTTGTATTGTATTGCAGTTTGTATTATATTGTATTTATGTCTATTATACATGCACCTATAGGACTCCTACTAATGTATCTAATGTGTTTTGGTCTTTTCTCTCTAGTGTGATCGTCTGCTCTGGCCTCATTAGTTTGATCTGTGTTTGATTGCTTCCCCCTGTGTCTCATGTCTAGTCACCCCTGTGTGTGGATAGATGTTCTATTTTACCCTTAGAAATGTGGTATAGCGTGTTATTAACTGCAATCTTTATCTTTTTGTTCCAGTTCTGAACTGATTATGGTACTTCTCATGCTATTCAAATTAAATTGAATTGAAAAACTTTATTGTCCACTGCAAAGCAGTGGAAATTTATCTTAAACGTGGCTCTCAACCTATTTACAATAAACAACATTAAACACATCATATATATCACACAGCAAGATCAGAACATTTAAAAGTTGTGCCTACTTTGAGTTATTAATAATGTTGACAGCAGTTGAAATAAATGATTTCTTGACGATATTAGTCCCAGCTGCAGGGACCCTGTAGCCACGACCTGATGGAAGAAGTTGAAAACAGCTGTGCAGCGGATGTGAAGGGTCATGTATGATAGTGGTGGCTTTACGTCTAACTGCTTGAGTGTGAAGATCTGACACTGATGGTTGTATGATGCCAGTTATTTTGTTTCCATGTTTGATGACCCGTGACAATTTTGATTTATTCTTAGCAGAGAGAATGATGAACCAAGATGTGATGTTATAGGTGAGAACTGACTCGATAAGTGTCTCATAAACGATTGTTAAAATGTTTTCACTTCTACTGTTCATTTATAAAGCTGTACTGTCAATGCTTCCAAACTACCTCTCATCCATTCTTATTTAAATCTAGTTAAAAGCACATGATTCATTGAAAATTTGGATATTCACCATGTACACACTAAGCTTGGTAGAAATGGTTTCAGGTACTGTCCCCCTTTAAAAAAAACTTTTTTTAAATTTTATTTTAATGATTTTTGTATTTGTTTTTAATTATTCCTCATTCAATGTGGAGTTCTGTTATTTTGGCCTAATGATTTTCTTTTTAATGTTCAAAGTCTCTCTTGTAAAGGACAGCTTAATCTTCATAAACTTTATGAATGATTTAAAAGAGATCTATAATGCTTTACTTATATTTTAGCTTATTTTCTGCCATACAAAAAAATGCTTGTGAACCAAAAGGTTAGACTTTATGTTTAATATGTTTTGGATACTGTATGAAATGAGGAATTATACCAATAACCAGTATTATATCAATAAAGACTTTTTTAAATTTTCTAATATGTTCCTGACGAACCATGATGGTAACATCTTAATTAACAATGTAATAATGCTGTATGGCTGTGGCTCAGGAGGCAGAGTGGGTTGTTCACTAATCAGTCAGCAGCTAGAGCTCCAGTTCCTCCAAATCTACATGTCATGGAGCGAGGTACTGAGCCCCAGATTTGCTCTAATGCATGAGTGCTGCATGAGTGACAGAGCACACTGAATAAAGTGCTCTGAGGGGTTGGTAAGACCAAAAAGTGTTATATAAATACAAGTCTAATGAACATTTAACTAATCACATTCAGTGAATGATTAATCTATTTAATAAGCTGGAGAATAATGCAATAAAATAATATGGGGCACTTTCTCAAAGAACCATCCAAAAGAGCATTTTGCACCAAAGTGTTTTGTCAGTGTTCTTTTAATGTGTTTACTTAAAACAATCTCATAAAGCACATCATTTAACCAGACAAAAGCTGCAGAGAGCTGTCAGCAGAAACAGGCATGCCTCAAGCAGCATTGTAAGCAAGTACTTAAAATAATTTTCCACAGCAATAAAACATTTCTCAACTGGCTCACAGCCAACCCCACAGAAATCTGCCTGTAGATGCTTGGCAAGAAAGCAATTAGGACATTTCAGAAAAAAACAAACAAACAATAAAAGCAACACTAATTCCTTACTGGCTGGTTTCTACCTCCATAAAATGTTTCAACCACTGTACAATACAGTGAATAAACAAATAATAAAGCATACTAATTCTTTTTCTCATCGTATTTCAGTCACAAGCTAAACCAATCTGCACTGTAAGTGGTAGCCTTCAAACTTGAATACTGTATGGTTAGAATGAGGAGACATTACAAAGTTAGACATCAAGTTTTCAAGTCTGAGCAGCTATTTTTCAGATCAGCATTCGTGGTTTTGATCATTTATGTGATGAAGAAAGGGAACAAGCGTTTTCCCAAAATACTTACTTAATAGATAAGTGATTGCACTTGGCAGCTATACATGAACACTATGGATTTGATATAGGACTGTTTGAGTATACTCACCAATTTCTTCCTCCTAAAACACAATGAACAGTATTAAGAATGTATAGCCACACTAGTGGTTATCTGAAGTAGAGCAGCAAAGCTTTAAATTAAGTGCAGAATTGCACCATCAGAAAAAGCCATCAATGGCACATTTTGCTATGACAGCTATAAACTGCATTTCAGTCAGAACCACAATAACCAAAAGATGACTGATAGTCATATCTCCAGTAATATATAATTTGGCAGCATGGCAATGGGACACCAGCAAGACCAGATCAGTGACAACAGATATGATACTGATTAAGACAGGGTTGGGTTGCAAAGCGGCTTACAGATGTGTAGGTAGGCTTACATAGCGTTCACACATCAGATAAGAAACTAGATATGTAGAAGGGTGTCATCTGAACTATTAGCTGATTGAGCCTGAGCTTCACAGTGTGGCCTGTCTAAACTAACCCTATGTTTGATTAAACCTATAATAAAGGCAGTATACTGTCACTGCTCCAATCACTCTCCTTGTAGTTATTCTATCACACAATGGGCTTGATGGGCTTCTCTTCTGGCCTTTTTTTTAATTATTTGCTGTTAATTTTTTCTTTGCCAGAGGGCAACTTGTGTCCACGATGTCCTTGAGTTTTGCTTGAGCCAGAGCTTTCAGCCCAAGGACAAGGCACCAAAGTTAGTTAGCTCCTGTGCCATATTCTAATATCAAGCAAGACATGCCTATGTATCAGCTTGTGAATTTTACATTGTATACAGACTGTGTCCTCTACAGGGAAAAAACTGCAGCTCCCTCTAAGAGCTGATAAAGTGCTCCTCAACCAACTTAACTATTCTTAACTTACCCCACAGATGTCTCTTAGGGTTTGCATGACTACTGCTTTCTTTGTAGTAAATAATAATTTGCTCTACACAATCAGTAAAGCAAATGCAAATTGTCTCTTTCCCTACACAGTGATGACCAAGGTCAGCTGTTAGTCTTCAAAAAAAAAAACAGCCATCAAAGATGTCACATGCAGCCGGTGCCAGTAAGTGACCAACCACAAGCTCCTTTAATCATGTGAGCAGGTTATACCTTTAGGGTTCTGTTGAAGAGCAAAGTCAAATTCAAAGTGTGGAAATTAGATACTTACATTTTTACATTTTAGACTCTTTGAGTCATTAGAGATCCTAAATATATTGCAATCTATGCTAAGAAACCAAACTGGCCACACAGAAAATGAAAACGAAAATGAAAAACTGGCCACACTGGCAATGAAAAAGTAATGTGGTACATACAACTCATATTGTATTGTAAAAGATGTGAAGTACTGCTTAAGTACACTGGTACTTGTGTGACTGTGAAAGGGTTCTGGATTGAGAAGAGGGGGCAGTCACTCAATGATGCATTACGTGAGATGCTTTCCAAACAGTGAGTGAACTGACCCTTGAAACCAGGTCACTCCATGATGCCCCAGTGTCCAGCAAGGCTCCACCCTCTCCAATGAGAGGGGGCAGTTGGGGCTTCACAATGACACAATTCTTCTCTGTAATGAAGTCTTGTTCCCAGAGAGAGAAAGGCTGGCCCATTGGATGTCTGGCAGTCCAACAACTGACTCCAAAGTTGGGGGTGGGGCTGAAGGTAAAAGGAGAGGGGCTGAAGGGTCCAAAGAGGCTTGTCATGTCATTCTGCTGGAGGCTGTCCCATTTAGTTGGCTACAAGGTAAAAATTCAGAGCAACAATTCAGACAACTGGAATTGTCACATTGGTTACTGACATAAAATCACTTTAGTGATGCTTTTCAATTGGCACCAACATTCATCCAAGTTTTTTTTGTTTGTTTGTTTGTTTGTTGTGAATTTGAGCAAAAGAGAGAGAGAGAGGGTATCACCCCATCCCCCAGTCTAAATGAAGTATATGCAGTTCTCTGTGATTTTGGGATCACATACTGAGTTTTAATGCATCTGAATTCACAATACAGTTGTTCTCATTTCCATGTTTTCCAGTTTTGATTGTTACAAGCCATTATGGCTTATAGATTATATTTTCACATACAGTACCAGTCAACACACTGGGACACACTTACCAACTTATATGAATAGGTGAGAGTGTAACTTTTGACTGGTACTCTGTTATGCGTTGACGCATCAATGAACACAAAAAAACTGAGGGTTTAAATACACACATGGTTATCACGGAGAATGGAGACAGCAGGGAAGAACACAAAATGAGATTAATGACACAAGGGAAGCAAAACTGAACACAAAGTGTACGGGACGAGGGACTGTCAAAATAAAACAGGAAGTGACAGGAACGTGAACTAACACAAGACATGAGGTGACATGAGGCCAGCAAGGAAAACTAAACTCAAAATAACAACATAGAATATATATTTATATGCATGCTTAGCTTCAGATAAAAACATTATTTTAGACTTAATTAGACCCCATTCCTACAGGACTACTCAAAGAAGTCCTACCATTAATTAATGCTTCAATCTTAAATATAATCAGTCTATCTCTATTAACAGGTTGTGTACCGCAGGCCTTTAAGATAGTGGTAATTAAACCATTACTTAAAAAGCTGCCACTTGACCCTGCTTTCTTAGCTAATCCCAGACCAACCTCCAACCTTCATTTTATTAAAAAAATTCTTGAAAGAGTAGTTGTAAAACAGCTTTCTGATCATCTGCAGAGGAACAGTTTATTTGAAGAGTTTCAGTTAGGATTCAGAACTCATCACAGTATAGAAACAGCATTAGTGAAGGTTACAAATGATCTTCAGATTATTTCACTTACTTTGGGAAGATTCAGACTATAATCAAGTGTAAATATCTAGCTTTTAGACAAAACACATTTAACAATCTTACACATGCAGCTCTTGCTTTGCAGATCACTCTCAAAACAAGATCAAAAATACTTTTTTGGCTTAATATAAGATTGTGAGACTTAGTTAGACTTAGACTTGTGGTTCCTAGGGTATTTAACCCTTTAACACCAAACCTGTCATAAGCAACAGAACGTATTTCAAATGTCCCATTGTTCACGGACTTCCAGCAACAATTACTGTAATAACTCTATGTTGGGTGTGAAGTGCAATTTCTCAGCTTTCTGTTTGAATTTTTCAGATGGGACAAACGGTCGTATAATTACTGAATTTCAAAGTACACTAGATCTGATGTATCAGTGGTGATACAATAGGTGTTAACCAGCTGTTCATGGCAAGGGAGGGCAGGTAACAGGTGTATCAGCAATAGCCCAGTGTCAAAGGGTTAAAAGTAGAATTGGAGGCAGAGCCTTCAGCTTTCAGGCCACTCTTCTGTGGAACTAGGCCCAGTTTGGATTCAGGAGACAAACAGCCTCTCTGCATTTAAGATTACGCTTAAAGCATTCTTTTTTGATAAAACTTATAGATGGGGCTGGATCGGGTGATCCTGAACCCTCCCTTATAGGCCTAGGTTACTGGGGGCTTCCCCTGATGCACTGAGTATTGCTTCTTCACTCACCTCTTTTTACTCTCTGTGTGTTTATACACCACTCTGTATTTAATCACTAGTTATTATTAATCTCTGGCTGTCTTTCACAATATCTTTTGTCCTGTCTCTCTCCCCTCAGCCCCAGCTGGTTGCAGCAGATGGCTGTCCCTCCCTGAGCCTGGTTCTGCCAGAGGTTTCTTCCTGTTAAAAGGGAGTTTTTCCTTTCCACTGTTGAAGAGTGCTCGCTCATAGTGGGGTTATCTGATTGTTGGGGTTTTCTCTCAATTATTGTATGGTCTTTACCTTACAATATACAGCACCTTGAGGTGGCTGTTGTTGATTTGACACCATTTCTAAAAAACGTTATTGTTGTGAACCTTTGTTTTGGCGGATGAAGCAGGGTCAGGTTTGCATGTTGGGAAACATCTGGAGAGTGTATGGATCACGGTACAGTCTCTGACTGTGAGATTCTCAATGTCAATGACCTTTACCGTCACCTGTTAAAAATTAATGTGCCAGGTACTTCATAATGCTTTATTTCTGGGACTTCAATCAGTATGGAAGCTTAACACTTTCATTGGCTTACACAGGGAAAAAAAAAAGCACCAAACGCATTCAGTGATCTATGTTTTTAGAATACAGTTTTGTGAACTATGACATACAGAGAGAGAGTGAGTGATTTAACTGCATACTAATATCTCTGCGAGTTTTCCAGGCTGTTATGAATATTATTCATGGAAACTCAATATATGTGTAAATTAGGAAGACGCACTGAGACTGCCCCCTGACAATTCAAAATAGAACTGGCCGATTTTGTACTGCAGGTGGGAATATGACTATGACTGACTACATATTTCAGGCATAGTCATACAAATGAAACATGACTATACTTACATTTAGAAATAATTGGCAGTTGATTTTGACACATCCCTCGAGCCCCTACAAAGTAGGTAATAAATGAATCAATGTACATTTGTAGACAGCAGCTTGATTGCGAAGAAGATGGCTAAAAAAAAAATGGTTTCATTTGTCACCACAGTAACCAAAACCACACAACTCGACAAAGTAAGCAAAAGGTGTTCTGAGCCTTGGTTTCATTGTGCGAAGGGAAAGCGTATTAAAGGGTGGGAAATGAAAAAAAAATCAGAGTGAAATAACTATCATAAATGAAATTAAATGAAATTTAAAAAGTGAGGGAATAAAGGGGGTCTCTCTATCAAGCCACTAAAACCAGTGCAGACTGAGGCAGATCCCAACCACAGAGCCATTTTTGACATTTGCCATCACATAAAACCAGCTAGTTGCTCAAAACTGGTACATGTGAAACTTTTAAAATGAGATTGTAACATTTTTTTCTGGAAAAAACTTGAAAATGTTGAATTGAATATGACCAACAGGCAATTGCCTGAACCCAGAAAAGAGTGAATATCTTCACCCTGAAAGAAGCTCTCTAACTGGTCTATTAAGCACCATTTGTGGTTATCTTATGATTACCTGAAGAAGCCTACATTATGATACACATAATATTGTAGCATTGGAGAATATTCATAATTTTGTTGTATCCTCACTTCTGTTTACTTTGACAAGTCACAGTTCAGCAGCAAGTTGAATTGTATGGTGAAGCGAAAAACATTCTGCTATCAGAAGCTTTACGGTTTCCATTTGCAGTGCACACATAGTCTGAGTTCTATAACCAGCGATGCTTGATCTGGTTTTGATTGCATGCAAGTAAACAGTTGACGCGGTGAGCAAAAGAGATTTCAAAATAATCGGCTATCGTCTGACGATGATCTAGGGTTTTAACATTTCTTCCTCATTCGTAGACAATGACTTGAACGTGGAACAGGAAATCTCTTTAAATCTGGATATCCATTATCCACCATCCAAATACTCTAGCTACACCAGATGGTCTTTGCTTCCACAGGTTACGTCGGCACTCTAGCCAATGACTTCCCAGATTGCTGTTACCTAAATCTGCATTTGAGGACAAAATGTAAGTTTTTAAAAATATCCGAGCATTTGTGTATAGAGCCTAAGGAGCTCTATATAAGAAAGACTTAACACACAAGCTCAGTGATTAATAAATAGCTGATGCTATTTTTATTGATATTTTTTCTCAGTCCGTCTCAGCACAACAGAATCAAAGAGGAGCTTCTATGGTTTGTGTGTTGTTTCTGCTCTACTGTATGTGACTTTGAGGCATGATTACTGCTAGTAGACCTCTGACCTTAAAATGGTAGTGCAGCTTAATCCAAGATTACGCATGTTTTCTCAGTACAGAGTACAAATCTCACTCCATCTATCAAAGTTGAAATGCTTTGAAAAACTGAGAAACAGCCCAAGGATAAATCTGTGAGGATAAAAAGATGTTGATGTAGCCACCCCCCCCCCCCTCCAAAAAAAAGCAACAAATATGAAAAGGCCATTTCTGACCTCAGGACAACCCCAAACACAGTCACATTGTCTCTTCTCACACAAATTCAGCTGGAATGGGAAGACAAACAATATCTTATTCATTTTCTGTTCTTTCTTATTTAACTACTGCTCATGCAGATATTTCTGCCTGCGTCAGAACAGCTACACGTCCACATTAACAGCCCCATAATATTGCCTCTAATATTATCTTCTAAAACTTGCCCATGCCTTAGTTTAAAGCAAATTGTCATGGGAAGATCACACATAGAGCCACACCTTGACATGGCGGGCCTCATCACTGGTTTCTTTTCTCGATGTCTCAGGTTGTTCCTCTTGGTTTCAGCACAGTCTGAAGTCTTTTGCATGGCGAAGTTTGCAAGGCTGTAATTGGGAGCAGATGAGGAGGCCCCTGCGTGCCTCCAGAGTGATGTCAGCCATAGTGTAGGGAAAAGGAGTGAGCGATGAGGAGGGGGGTTAAGGGGATGGGTTGGGGGCAGATACGTGTATTGAGCAAAATGTCTGAAAGGCCAAATCTTTGCAGACCTACACAGGTGGGCCAACTGGCATCAGCACCACTGCAAAACACAGCCAAGGCATTCATGCAGATATCAAACACGTAAAAACATTTTTCAAAAAGTCCTTGATTAAAAGCATCTTTAGAAACTGTTAATGAGATGGATTTTTTTTTTCTTAATGAAAATTATGGTCTCTTTATGGTACTGGAAACTGAAGAAAAGGCTTCTTTGTAATAAAAGCCATATTAATAAGCTGCACAATGTTTTCTCCATCCATTATCTAATCAAAGAGTGACTCGTGAAGCTTTTTTCAGTTTAAGCTTTAGTGTGACTGCTTTTTGTTGTGCCCTGCTTGTTGAGATTCTGTGATCTAAAATGTAGATTCGTTAAGCACTTTGCTCTTATCCTAGTACACACAAACTGTGCCCACCTAGTGCTGCCCTGACCCATTTCGCTGCATGCAGGACATTTGCATGAAAGGAATGAAACTTGATGCCAAAATAAACATCAATTAAAGCTGTCAAACGCCACCAAAAACAGCTGCAGCTTTGAACAGCTCGACCAGCAGGCTTCAAAAGAAAGCCATCTTTAAAGGGCTGCCTTGCATGTACCAAAGGCCAGGCTGGAATTAGCACGGTCTAGGTTAAAACATAAATTACCTCTGCTAATGAACTGAGACGAAAGATGATTTCAGGAAATCCTCTGATGAAGTAAAAGATTTTACTTGTGTCCTTTATCATTTAAGTGTATCTGTATGGAACGTATGCATGTAAGTAGTAAAGGAAACACAATAAAAACATAGGTGTATTATTTAAGACAGACAAGTATGTGTTGCTAATTTAACTTGAACATAAAAATGATTATTTTTCAAGCTGATACATTTTAGTTGGGTTTCCTTTTTGCAGCTGTAGATTAAAGCACCACAGCTAATGTAAAAATAAAGGTTGTATAAACAAAGCAGACAGGTTCCCAGGAAGAGGGAAGGCAAATAAATATTTGTTCCCTCCTTTGCACAGAGCACAGGAAGAGCTGTGGTAATTTGTCAATACAGCTCTTTGTTTGATTTTTATCTATTATGGCTCCTCTACTCTTGTCCATTTACTCATACAGAGCTCCCATTGCGTTACTGCCATGGTTCATTATGGCTTCAATATCATGCTTTTTTTTCTGGACAGAATAAAAAAGGTTTTGTTTAAGATTTGGCTTCTTTTGGACTCTGCTCATACTGTGTGGCAAGTAATCGTTGCATTTGCTCTTTAGGATGAGTGCAGAGGGATTTAGAGGAATAATAAGTCCACTTACATAATATGTTTTAGAATAACGATAATAAACAGCCCAAAAAAAGCTGAGAAAGTCTAAAGAAGCTTTATGGGACTGGATACAGTGGTGCCTTGAGATAAAGGCTAATGTCACCATGCAAACATTCACAATGACTGAGCCTTAATTTAGATATTTCCATTAGTGATTCTATGTTGTATCCTATGCATAACAAGTATTTACGTGGGTAATGTATGACTTTTGATAGGATAATGTTTATAAAAAATACTAAAAAATACTAAAAATGACAAGTTGTACATTCACCAGAAATGATAAATGCAACATTTGACTGGGATTATTTCACTACTTGCTGTATTTTCAATTTCTCAGTCACCTGAGAGGATAGTAGTTATCAGTTTTCTGCTTTCTGCTTCAGGCTTTGTGGGTGCTCACATAAAAAGGGGCATTTCACACATTAAAATGACTCTTCTTGTGCACAAAAAGCTGCGATGGCTGCAGATTAGAAGTCTCGGGACCCGTTTACACAGGAACATTTTCAGGTGAAAACTGTAAGGTTATGATGTGTTTCGACCTCCCATTTACACAAGATTCCAGTCCCTGAAAATGATACTCAAATCAGATTCCAGAGTGGAACAATTCAAAATGCGAAATTTTGAAAACGGGGGTGGCAATTGCGTTTTCATGGGAATGGCGATCATTTTTAAAACATTGCTGTCTGGACTGTTCTCGTGTTAAACCAAAACTCTCAACATAACCTGCGCTTGACCAGTTTATATGTGACACCTTCATAACACTTAAAACGCTGACCTTAAGCTTGCCATAGCTTGCCAATTCATTAATCTCACTTCATAGTACACCCCTCAGTCCACACATAATGTCATGTTCTTTTACTGTAAAGACAACATTTAACTCTCATTAATACCAAACAATGTAAAGTCAATCCCAAACAAGATTTTACCTCTGTTAGCTAGCAAGCTAGCACTGGCATTGCTACTGACACTTGGGATAAGATTAAAAATAAACTGAAGAAAAAGTAACGGCACAATGTTTGAAAGGGCAGAGAAAAGATAGATGAGTACAGAAAACACACAAAGAATTCTTTTTTTAGCCATGTAAATTCAGCCATACTGTGCATCATGTTATTTCTTGGGGGGGCTTTTGATTGGCCAACATTTCTTCACTGTTAACACCTTTACACACTGAGCACGTTACCGAAAAAAAAATTACACGAAATTCTGAATTTTTTGGATGCAAACTTGTCATGTAACGCATACATACAACAAACATGTTGCAATTTTGCGAATATGGTCCTCAAATAACAAACTGTGAAAAATTTGAAGCCACCATCAAGTGATGAGGAGCTAGTCCTGATGTTTCTAAACAAGAAAAGGAAGAAACAGAGATTCTAGGTTCGCCCAATTCTCAAGAGAAGGCAGCAGCAGGGAGAATTTCATGGTTTGATCCAGGAGTTTCAAAGGAGTATTTCAGGATGTCAGTGGGGCGATTTGCGCTCTTGTTGGCAGAGTTGGGACCACATCTGAAGATGCAGAGAAATAATTTCAGAGAGCCGATTGACCCGGAGCAGCACCTGACTGTGCATCTGAGGTAAAATAGTGTTATTTTACTATTTCCATATCCATATCCATATTGTATATTCAGTACACGTTTTGAGCTATGAGCACAGTTGTCAGATGCAGTGGTCTGACTGGTCAGATCTGTTCATCCGTTTGCAAAAATCAGAAAAATTGAACTTGATCCGAAAATATAAACACTACAAATTCATCTTGGTATGTGGCCACATTAAGAATAGGTAGGTCAAATTTTACATGTCCGATATACAAAGGCCTTTAAGGCTAAATCACCATTTTAGCATGGTAATATTTATTGGGATCAGTAGAATGTAATTAGTTTTGCCATTATTTGGTCACATTTTGTTAAAATCTTTTTTTAAATGACCTGATGGTGGCACTAGATGAAAAGGGTCACTAAAGCTATTGTAGTTCATTTTGTAGGACACAAATGTTTGTGTAAAATTTTCTGACCATTCAAGAGTTGCTTAAAAAAAAAAAAACCCTATGAATGTCAACCTCGAGCATGGTGACACCAAAGCAAGAGTCGGGAAGATGAGAATGTTTGCACAAAATCTGATTGTAATTCAGTCTGTAACAAAATGAAGAAAAGACCATCCAAACAAGCAGTGCTGCCATCCATAAAGCCACACGGGTAGAATGACCAAAAGAAGAAATAAAACAAAACATAAAAATTCCTTTTAGAATCTTTGAGCGCGTTGTTTGTGCCCATCTGTCTTTGGAGCAGCTTTTTACACCCGTGCTGTTTCCAGTTTTTGTTTACCAAAGTCCCGTCTAAATGAAAGCAGGCCGTGTTCCTTCTGCAGTTACTTCTCTCTGATGTATACAATAAAATATTTCTTTCTCTAAAAGTTTACACCATCACATATTGGAAGTGGTATTAAACACATTCATATTCCTAAAGACCCAAACAGACGTAGGATTCTTTGTTGTATTTCATATGAAAAGCAAAGCAAAGGAGGCCCCAGGACATTTTCTCCACTGAAAGGGTAAACACATTTTCGCCTTGCTACACGCAGAGTAAAGCATCAGCCAAATTACCAAATTAACACAGAGCCATTTGAACGTCGGAAGAGAAGAAATAAAAGCTTTGCCCGCTTTGATCTGACGTCTGCAGGAGGAATCTTCTCAGCAAAATGTTAATCTACCCTCTACATTGCAGATTACCCCCGCCCTCCTTCAAAATGTGACTTTTCTCAGATGGTCAAGGTAATTTTGACCCACTTAGGCTGCTTTGATCCGAAACCCCTTTTAACAGATCCTCTACGCAAGAGTTCAAACTGATTTTGTCACTGCCGACCACAGCCCCTTTGCTGAGATTCTCAGTCGAAGCTAAAGCTCTTCGAAGCTGCCAGAGTTGCTGACAGCCAGCAGAGTTGAAAGCACTTTCTAATGCTGACATTCAGTGCAAGTGACTTGCTGCTAATGGGTTGCACTCCCATTTTTTTCAGTGTGTGCGCGTGGAGGGGGATGTCTGTCTGATACTTAAGGACAGCAACGGTTCTTTATTTCTTTTCAAGAAAATTATACAGTTTGCAAATTACCTTGTTTGCTCCTGTATTGCTCAGTTGGTTCATTTTTTTGTTTGTTGTTGGTTTTTTTCTGAGACAGACTGACACCCTGCTTTATGTGGCTCTCCTTTTAAAGTCTCTTTTACTGTGATTCTGGCTGCTCTGTTCTTAGGCAGTGAATCGGTTCGGATTCACAGCGGTACCCCACAGTAACTGTGAGGTGACAGCGGCAAAGCACTGTCATAGCGGCGTCACGCACACAAAAAAAGAAATGTGATTAAAGAATCAGATAACGAGACAGTAACACAAGAGGGTGTTGAGAGACATGTTCACGGACTCCTCAGAAGCGATCTCAAAGGCTCTTTACTTGGAGACCTGTTCGCTGTCAGCACTACTCTTTTCTCCAACTTTTTTTTTAGGAATGTGCGAGCAACACTCTGAGTTTACTTTACTCAGGAACCAAAGAGCAAACGCTTTACACTTCAGCTTCATGCTACAGTTGACTTATATTTTCATCCCTTACTGTTGATGGATTGGTCACTTTTTCCCACTTAGCAGATATCACTGAAGTGCCTGGTCCAGCTCATGAACCCATTATGCTTTGAGTGTGGAAACACGTCTGGCAGTAAAGTGCTGCTTTGGCACTAGACTTTGCAGGATGGCATAAACATGATCAAATGCTTTACACACCAGTGCAAGACTGTTCAGCTGCTCTAAAATATAGAAAGATTTGCATTGCTGTCTGTGTAAAACACCCCAAACAGTAAGTCTTCAAAATGATTTAGAGGGCTGGTGTGATCAATACTTTATGATCAAGCTGTCAGTTTGGCAGCAGGTAACACAACAGGCAACAACAGCAAAGGCAGAGTTAAAAGGCAGTTTAGCTTGTCAGGATTATGATGGTCAGTAACAGGCAGGCAAGACAGACCGTCTGCAAAAAGCTGTATTGACCGGTTGACATTTCCCACATGTGGTCAGACCAGGCTGCCTGAGAAGTTCTATATGTTGGCTGACCTCTGTGCGGGACCACCAGCTACCAACATTTTAGAGTCTTCTGCAAAACAACACTGCCTTCACGAGCTCACTTCAGTTCACAGGTTTGTGTCTTTGAAAAACAGATTCTAAGTACAGAAAACAGCGTGAGAGTGTTTTTGTGGGCTACGGGAAAATAAAGTCTAATGGAAACACAGGGGCTAAACGCACACTGGTGGCTCAAATGTAAGGTAAAAATTTCAGTCCAAATATATTGCAAATTAAAGAACCTTTTGTTGTTGTTTGTTTTGTTTTTCTTCAAAAAAAACAAAAAAACAACCTGTAATGCATTTTTCTGTCTTCTATTCTCATAAAAATCATAACAGCTGATTTGTTCCACTCTGATTAGGGGAGGTTAATTTTCCAGTCTGGTGAAATTAAATTACAGAAAAAGAGGGCTCAACAGGATGGCATATTTTAGGAAGGGCTACTTAAACATCCAATGTTTTAATAGCAACAATGTCTAATGTATTCCTCTATCATAAATTTTCACTTGTTCATTGGAGCAGAACCCTTACATGCCATCTGCCAGCTCTATTATAATTTGTCACATTTTACTTCTACTGTTTTACCAACTTTTGCAAGGAAAGAAAATAGATTGCAAAGTAAATTCTTTTGCACATATGAGAAACAATAAAAACATTATACATTATAAGGATTTAAAATCGTGTCTAATGCTTTTGTGTAAAAGCATTTAAATGATAACATCCTGACTAGCATTTATCTCCAAACTGATCCTACTAATTGCATGAAAAAACTTTATACTACAGGTAAAGTAGTTAATTTTTACCTTTACCATAATGTACAAGTTAGATTATAATGACTGATTCTCAAAAGAGATTAATATGAAAATATACCAAAAACAATGAACAAGTGTAAACTTGTTTCCTCAGTCTATAAATATACTTCAGAGAACAGTGAGATGTTTGGTGGGGGAAGGGAAGTCATGGAGCAGGGTGTGCAGCAGCATATAATTTAGGATATAGTTATTCATCGCCAATGGTTTATAACTACTGAGTGTTTTGCATGCAGTACTTTGGGAAAATTTAAAATTAGGGTCAGATAGTTGTGCATGTTTAACTGGAGAAATAAACAAAAAACAACTTTCAACATTGAGCAAGCACTTGGTGACAGTGGGAAGGAAAAACTCTCCATTAACAGGAAGAAACCTTCGGCAGTACCGGGCTCAGGGAGGGGCAGTCATCTGCTGTGACCGGTTGGGGTGAGGGGAGGGAGGCAAAAGACATGCTGTGGAAGAGAGCCAGAGATTAATAATAACCAATGATTAAATGCAGAGTGGGGTATAAACAGAGTAAAAAGAGGTGAATGAAAAAAAACACTCAGAACATCATGAGAACCCCGCAGCAGCCTAGGCCTGTTGGAGCGTAACTAAGGGATGGTTCAGGGTCACCTGATCCAGCCCTAACTATAAGCTTTATGATAAAGCAAAGTTTTAAGCCTAATCTTAAAAATAGAGAGGGTGTCTGTGTCCTAAATCCAAACTGGGAGCTGGTTCCACAGAAG
>JAVDPK010000068.1:1148952-1162247 GCA_034780415.1 Cichlasoma orientale
TAATTCTTAATTACTTGGCTTGTGTGATGCTTAGCTGTGCACAGGGACCGTGTTTGTTTCTGTGCACATTAAGACTTCAGACTTTGCTTTGTTGAAACAAACGGTCAGCAAATTCTCTGAAATCTGCAAACACTTGGAACAACCAGAGCATGTTGCATATCCAAATGGAGAGATAGAAATATTAATTCTAAAAGTAGAAAAAGTTTTCTTCATCCAGTCTTTAGGGACAGACAATATAGACAGGGTGGTTTGGGGGTTATGGAGCCCCAGTTTATTAACCAAAGCCACGGCAGTTTAATTATTCCCCAAAGTAACTAATAACACAAGACCAGTGCTTCAGTTTTCGCAGCACAATCCTGACAATGCAGATTTGTTTGCTATGCTCTTTGGTTTAACTATTAATATATAATGTGCCTCTGTTATCAGAAGGCTGTGTTAACCTAAAAGCTGTTTAGCAATAACTGTTAAACAGCAACATAAAGGAACACAGTTCTTTACTAATTACCAGATGCCAGACCCATAACATGTATGTGGTGCAATGAGATTAGATGCTATTGTATAACAAGACCCACCCATTCCATATCCTCCCACCTTTAATTAAAATATAAAATAGACTGTAAAGGTTTAACACCCCCCCCCCCCATGTTAAAACCAAATTTATGGCACAAATAATCAGTTATATTGCTAATTTTCCAGTTGATAACCACTTTATAAGAGGATGAACTATTCTTTAATTGTTATGAAGGCTTTATGTTATGGGAGGTTTGCTAACTCTCAAGTTTTATTTCTGTGTTAAATGTATGTAGAGCCTTTAGAGCCTACACAGGTGGCTGATGCTGTTGCCACATTTGTAACTGTGCATGGTGGGCCACCATAGCGCTGCAGTTTTGGCAGTGGAGACTGCCCCTTCAAATTCATCCATTCTCTTCCAGTCAGTCGATTCAAAAACTGGCTAAAGAATGCACAGGAGGAAACATACTGTTAGGGATAATCACAGTTGTTGTGGGCTGTTTCGATGCATCTGTAGGGAGATGCATGTCAGGTATGTATGTATAGGTAAGTATGGCATACAGTGTGAGAAGAGTTTGTGGTTACAGTTTACCTAAAGTGTAGATTCAAGGAAGAAGTCACAAATCCCTTTACCTTCATTTTCACCTGCTCACCCTGCTCAAATAAATCTCATGCCAAATATGGGAAGCATCAGTTTGTTTCCTCTAGATTTCTTTTAATGATGTGGCAATTTACCAACTTATTTTTAACCAGTAAAGAGAGCGTGTTGAGACGATGGAATACTAAGGAGTAATAAGGAGTACTTTGAGGAGCTGATGAATGAAGAAAATAAAAGAGAGAGGAGGGAAAATGGAGGAAAGTCAATGAATCAGGAAGTGCAGAGAAAGTGAGTGCAGCTATGAAGACAATGTAGAGTGGGAATGTGGTTGGTCCAGATGTGGAGGTATGGAGATGTCTAGGAGAGAGGGCAGTGGACATTTTAATCAGATTGTTTAATACAATCTTGGAGAGAGAGAGAAGATGCCAGAGGAAAGGAGAAGAAGTGTACTGGTACCAATTTTGAACTGGTACCAATTTTCAAGAACAAGGGTGATGTGCAGAGCTGTAGTAACTACAGAGGGATAAAGTTGATGAGCCATACCATGAAGCTATGGGAAAGAGTTGTTGAAGTGAGGTTAACAGCAGCAGTGAGCAGCAGTATCGCTTCATGCCAAGAAAGCGCACTACAGATGTGATGTTTGCTTTGAGAGTGTTGATGGAGAAATGTAAAGAAGATCAGGAGCTGCAGTGTGTCTTTTCAGATCTAGAGAAAGTATGTGACAGGGTCCCAAGAGAGAAAGTGTAGTACTGCATGAGGAAGTCAGGAGTGGCAGAGAAGTATGTGAGTCTGGTGGCGATGAGATTACATCAGACTGACTTTGACCCCCTTCTTGTTTGCAATTGTGATGGACAGGCTGGCACATGAGGCCAGGCAGGAGTCTCTTTGGACATCAGATGTTTGGAGATATCACTGTGATCTGTAATGAAAGTAGGGAGCAGGAAGACAGACTGGAGAGGTGGAGGTATGCTCTGGAGAGAAGAGGAATTAAAGTCAGTAGAACATAATTTATGCGTGTGAATGAGAGGGAGACGGGTGTAACAGTAAAGCTGCAAGAAGCAGAAGTAGTGAAAGTAGATGAGTTAAATACCTGGGGTCAATGAAACAAAGCACTGGACAGCGCACAAGGGAGTTAGAAGAAGAGAGTGCAGGCATGGTGGAGTGGGTGGAGGTGAGTGTCAGTAGTGATTTGTGACAGAAGGGTAACAGCAAAAGTGAAAAGAAAAATTTACAAGATGGTAGTGAGACCTGCTATAAGGTATGGTTTGGAGATGGTGGCACTGATTAAAAAAAAAAGAGCTGGAGGTGGCAGAGCTGAAGATGCTAAGATTTTAATTGGGAGTAACCAGGATGGACAAGATTAGAAATGAGTAATTCACAGGGACAGCTGAGATCAAAGCAAGGCTGAGATGGTTTGGAAATGTGCAAAGGAGGGATAGTGGATATACTCGAGAAGGGAAGTTGAAAATGGAGCTGTCTGTCAGGAGGAAAAGACCACAGAGAAGAGTCATGGATGTAGTGAAGGAGGAGATGCAGCAGGTTGGCGTGACAGAGGAGGATGCCATGGGGACAGGGTGAGATGAAGGCAGATGCTCCACTGTGGCGACAACTAACGGCAGCAGCCAATAGAAGAAGAAAAAAGAATATCACTTTACATCATTTTTGTTACCATTATGACCAAAGGTAATCTACTATTAATAAAAAAGTTACTTTAACACTGAGTTTCCCCAGACCTAACAAAAGTTTGAGCCTAAACCTGTCAAACTGTTTCTTTCTGGCAACAGATGGAAATGGATTGGCATTTACTGATGTGTGTGTGTGTGTGTGTGTGTGTCCATGACCAATTTAGAATCACCAGTTAACCTAATCTGCATGTCTTTGGACTCGGGGGGTGGGGGGGGGGGGCTGGAGTGCCCAGAGGAAAACAACGCTGGCACAAGAAAACGTTGCTGTGAAGCAACAGTGCTAACCACTGCACCACTGTTCCACGCCATCGAAAATGCAGAGATGTCTTCTAAATGGAGTTGATGTAGTGCTTCATTTAATTTTGAGTACTTCTCTAAATGGAGTCGAGATGTTCGGGACCTCCAGTAAATTACAATTCAGAGATGTATTGTGATATTTAATGAAAAACAACAAAATAACTACAATAGATGCACATGTCCACTCCAGAGAGGAATTTTGAGAAGCCAACATGTGTTTGGCTGAACACATGTTGTGGAAAGTTTGAGTTCAGTCTGGTTTGATGATGGCTCTGGAGAGAATCACACATTTCTGAAATTCCAAAGCTTTAGATCAGCCTGACAAGAGTAACTGTTTGAAATAAATCTCTCAAATAACTTTCCATGAGAAAGCCAAAAAAAAAAAAAAAAAAGCATTTGATTTCAAGTTCTCCCTCTGATGTGCAGCTCAAAGTGATTCAATGTGAAAGACTTTCTGAATTAACTTCAGAGAAATCTCCAAGTAAACAATAATAGGAAACAATATTTAATCACATGCATTTGCTTGTATTCATGCCTGCACATCAGAGGAACTGTTCTCTCTGTAGTGGTGGATGATGCGGACTTCAAATGCGGATCACTTTAATTGACACAGTGCTTCATCTTCAAACTACTGTTGACAATCCGTAATTCATGAGCATAATAATTACATAAATAGCACATATGAAAGGCCCGTGTGAGCTTGCAGAGGGTCTGAAACAGCATTATCAGAGAGTACACAGCTAGCTGTGATCAGAGTCTCTCCCGACTCGGGCCTTTTGATGGAGATGCGAGTAAGATTACAGCGCAATGGTTTTATGCTGCCTGCAGCTCTTAACTACACACTTATATGTATATACAGTATTTCACAGCACTAATTAACTGAGCAATCACATTTAACATGTCAGCTTTGTAACAGGGTGGTATTATCAACTCTGCCACTCCCAAAGGACTTCAGTACAAACCGTCAAACCACTGAGAGCTCCAGCGTTGTCTCTTTGGTGTTCTAATCCCAGATATGCCTTTTTTTCTGCTAAATAAAATAGAAATTCCAGAAACTGGGAAGAGCCAGCACTGGAGAGTTGAAAATGTGAGATACTGTAGACTAATTTTGCCACTCATGGTGTGTGTGTGAGTGTGAGTGTGTGTGCGTGTGTGTGTGTGAGTGTGTGAGTGAGCTAATGAACATGTGTGTGTGTGTGTGTGTGTATGTGTGTTGGTGCATACTTAAAGCCCTGCTTTTCTGCCAAAAAAGGATGTGTTGAAAACATGGGCGTGTTTTTTAAAGGCAGAGTTGGGTGTGCGCTGTAGTATTTATAATAGCAGAAAACACCCCTCAGCTCTAACTTTGGATCAAACGGTGCCAAATTCATATTGCTCTTATATCTCCCCGTACGCAGACAGAAGGCTACCAAAAAAGGCAAGCAGATCAACAAGCTGCTCGGACGATGATGTTTTAAGATTACCAGCCAACTAATACACTTTACTCCCTTAATTCTCTGAAATATGGGTTCACAACCAACATACTCTGTCTTGCTGACATGTTTGGGCTGCTAAGCTGTAAACCGCTCTGTCCTTTGGTTCACGTTCACAGCAGAGTGAACAGCCCACTGGCCTCAGGACTGAAAGAGGCATGGGACTCGACCAGTGTGATGGCATGTGAAGTCCTCTGAGCAGCCAAACAGCAGAACAACACAACAGCAGAGCAGATACGGCAATTCTAACTAGCATGTGCCTCTCAACTGTCACACTAAAATATTTCCATACTCACAAGACACAAGCTTAGTGGCAGAAATCATGTTACATGTGCAATGCAATTGGTCAGGAATCATTTTCTCTCCAATACTATTTTAAACTAAGACTTTGGTTTTTAGTTTCTCTGAACTCATAATACAACAAAGCTGTGTTTTTCATTCATTTACATAAATACTATATCTGCCAGCCAAACAGAAATAATTACTTTCTGTGGCCTTGATAAACTGTAATTAAATGTCCATAAGTGCTCTGATATAAACCTCCATAGTTAAGCCTTGGTGGTGCAAAGTGACCCACAGCCCACAGTCCACAACGCTGTCCTATCATCAGACATGCTGCAGACAGGCTCTCGTCCTTTGTTTTGACAGGACGGGCCCTGAGTGTGTGCGCTGTCTGTTCAGGGTGACTGCCCAGTAGGTTCATAGTGTTTGACGCTGTCCTGGGCTCTTCCTCTCTCTGCTCTGCTTTCTTGTTCTGCTCTGTTGGCACTTCAGTTTAGAATGTCACACACAGTGCAGTACCCACATTTAAACCAATGCAACGTCAATAATAAAATCCACACTTTAAAAACGCATTTTTAATGTACTGGTTAAGCGTTTCTTCTCTTAGTGCTGAAAACTTCACAGCCTGTAAAACAGCCATTCCCAAATTATGAACTCCATGGCCAACTTTGGAATCTGAAAATCTTCCCAGCCAGACTTTTAATGACCTCTTTAATCAATACACAAGATTAATATGTCTTCTACTCATACGCTTTAAAGCCCGGTAATAGGCACTCACTCGAGTACTTTCTACAAGCCTTTGTTTTAGTTTTCATGGACTCATTTTTTGCTTCTGGAAATTTATTATTGATGCTGATTTTCAATAAACAGCTGTTCCTTTGGCAGGTGGTAGCCATTGCTCTGTTTCTCAAACAATAATTAGGCTTTCTGTCAGTTACAATTCCCCAACAATCAAAACAAATAAAATACAGTAGTTCTAAGCAAATGGAGAGTAACTCGTAATTTAAACCACACAGTTTTGTTTTGTTAGTTAAATCATTTGATTATTATATTATGATATTAAAATTTATTATAACATTTTATGGTGATTTAAATTACCTCTCGCAGCCTACCTGTAGTACCTTTACTGCCCATCAGGAGACCACAGTCCACTCTTTGGGCTTTAGCTTGTATTTTAATTTGCTTATAGGAGAAGAAAGGGCAAATATTTCTTTATAGAAACTTTGTAAACAAATTGGATATGGCCAAGTAGCTAATAAAAAGGTATCAAACCTGTGAACCTGTTTCTGTAGATATTAACTGAAACGTTAGGTATTTATTCACAGAGCTGTCTATAATAGGTTCTGGTGTTTTAACAGATACTTTTGAACATAAAAATTTAAATCAACATGGGATTAGTTATTGTGGGTACACAAAGTACACTCTAAGGTACTTGGGCAGGTAGGCTGTTGCAGTCATTACACTCCATGTAATTTCACACTGACTCGTATTCATGTTTGTTATCCTGCTGCAGAATGATCGCCAGATCTTTTATGGTGCTGTGTTCATCATGATGGATAAAAAAACAAAGCATTTAATGTTCAGAAAACATCTGCACAGTACTTTAATAAAATATTGTTTATGCAGTGAGGGTCATAACAGACTTTCTTGAGAATGTGTCCGTGACTTTAAAACAGTCACGGACTCTAAAACAGACTTCGTGTCCCCATGAGCTTGAATCGCGTGTCTTTTAGTTGTCCACCATATTAAAGGCCAACGCAGTGAAGCACAATAGTGAGAGCTTCTATTGTTCTATTATGAACCAGCAATTTAATAAAGGTCTTTTCATCTTTTTTTGAGTGGCCTTTGCTTAAGTCTGTTCAAGTAGTATAAATATTTAATCCCCTCACCAAACAGCATTCTCCTCTTCACTGGTTTGATTACCTACTACAGTACTTAGAGTGCACCAATAGAAGGGCGCTACATGCAGTATTTTCACACTAATAATCACTGCTCTACAAGTTTTGACACGTTAGCACGTGGATTCTGCCAGTCAACATCAACATTGCCATGTGATTACAGCTGTCTGCACTCCATTTTGGAGAAGAAAAACAGGGAGTGGGCACTGCTCTTTCAATCCAAATAGAATTAATTCTCTCTACTAGCAATGACGCTGAAGAAATCAAAGGTTGCTGCTAAAAGGACTGGTGACATGTTTATCTTCATCAGCTGAGCAGTATATTGTATAATGAAAACATAAGGAGGAACATCACTGGGGAAACATTTAATTGTTTGATGCAAGAGAGTTCATGGGAAATATGGAGTCAGTAAGCAACACACACAGGCTAACTTTAAAAAGGCAAAAAAAACAACTAATTATCAAGATCATTTTAATTTGATTTTTACGTGATTTATGTGTTTGAGTATGCTCAAGGAAATGATCAAAATATCCAAGTTATTTCTGAATGTACAGCAGAAGAAAAAATGATGAGAAAATACCAATTTTTGCTTTCACTGATTTTCCAGGTGTTTGTTTTTAAGCGTGTCTAAGTGTGAGTAACACGCTACAGTGTGTACTGAATCCAGTATTTTGCTTATAATACACACATAAAAATGTGCTACTACGATACGGCAATTCAGTGCTCCAAATAAAGTGATTTAGTGGTTTACATTTATAGTTTAATCAGTGAATCTCACAATATTCTTTTTATCTTATTTAAAATGTGTGTGAGAGTTACTCAAATTACGAGGATTTCCTTGCATCTGACAAAGATCTTTAAAGTAATCACAACGATGCCTTAAAACATAGATATTGTAATGTTTTATATCTAATCCAACAGCTACTCACTTGTCCCTGTGGGAAGCGTCAATAGCGCATGTATTTTCATTCCAGGTGCACATGTACTTGCTGTGACTGCTCCATGCTGAACACATCTGTGGAGCAAAGTGCTGCCAAGACAGCGAAGGGCAATAAATCTTTGCATTCATATCATTGTTTGAAGTCACCAAAAAAGGGAGCAAAAAGCCTTCAGGAAAGAAAGAAATGAGCATTTATCAAATGAGAGGAGCTCATTTGATAAACACTAATTAATGACTGAACTTTATTTTGTTTTGGGTTTTTTTGTCCTAACACAATTTGTCTTGCTCGCTATAGTTCCAGGCACATTTCCCTCTTTGGAAAATGGTTGGCATTGTAATGACTGTGTACACTGTGGTCGTGCAGGTCGCTGACAGGGTTTCAAATGGTCTTCCTCTGTAGAGCTGCTCTGGTATTCCCAAGCAAAGCTGCATCTCAGCCTGAGGCTATAAACAATATTCCAGCAAGTCCTTCACAACATGCAATGTTTAACGGTAGACAATATTAATGGGCTTGCCTCTTTTGCATGGGTAAAGTGATTTAAGCCATGGCAGGTGCCTCAGAATGCAAAGAGCTTCTATGCAAAGTGTTACTGCACAAAGGGCGCTGCTGTCCGGGCTTTGTAGACAGAATATTCACAGATGTAGAGCCAGACCAGATGGCGTGTACATCTGAGACAGAGGGAGAAGCTGGAGACAGAGGGATAAAGACACGCAGAGCTAGAGGGGGACAAGGACAAGGGCCAGACACAGGGCTGCATTAAGCTATGCGAGCGTGGCCATGTGCGCCTGACATTTAGCCGGCCCCCGACTCTCCATTGACTCACTCTGCGTAGCTCCAAACATGCCTGCAGGCCACAGAGGACAATGCCTGCCTTCTCCCTTAACCATCATCAAACGCAGAGATGAAAACGGCCACACGATAGAGCGCCCGTCAGAAGTGTAAAATTGCAAATGTAATGAATATAGCTTTGTGGTGTGCCTCATCCTGAAGACCAGCCTTTAAACAAATTGGCCTTGTTCAACCTTGTGCACACCCCCCGCCACTTCATATCTGGATTATAATTTGTCTGGAGAGAATGCACGATATTTGAAGAGAAGTAATGCAAAAAAAAAAAAAAAAATCTGAAAAAATCTTCTCTTTGTACCCTTAGTGTCTTTTACATCTGAGTCCATGTGGTTGCGTAACAATGATACAAAGAGAATATGAGATGAAAGTATTAGAGAAATTTAAATAACTTTGTCTGCTTATGAAATCCAGATACAGAGAGCAAGAGCAACAGGAAAGAGCGTCACCCAATTAAAGGTTCAGCAGAGCCTGTGGGAGAGCCAAAAAGAAACTATTAGCCGGCTGTAGTTAAAAAGGGGACAAAGGGCTCTAATCTTTGAAAAATGATAACACGGCCTGCAGAGCCTAATTATCAACATTTATTTGGGAGTTATTTGTGTGTCAAAGATCAGAACTGCAATCTGGATTTTTAAAATTTTCTTAACCCTATCAGGGATGTTACTGCACCATAAATCCCGATGACTTTGCGATCCTCTGGCGTGGTCGTAAAACACTTCCAGTAGTTTTGTTCATCAGTCTCAGCTCTACGCTGCCGTTTTCATCAGCATGTTAGCTGATTTATAGCTTAAGGCTTCTATAGATGATACATTTATAATAACAATCAAAAAGCAGCGTGTCAGTGTGAAAGGTGTCACATCTGAATCTCCTGAATCTGCAGTTTCCCATGGTTTTTAAAGGCTTCATGTGGGGCAGAGACAAACAAAGGCAGAAGCATCTATAATGTTTCAGATATGAAATATATTATATTTACTGCACAAAAGTAAAGTATTTGACAGTAAACTGGAAAAACCTTGTGTGTGGCCTCGCTATCAGGAGAGATATTTATTCTGGTAGATGGGCAAAAGGAATTTAACGAGCACAGAAATAGACAGACATACTCTGGGTCTGAAATACACAAAGCTGAAGTGCCTTACACCTCTTTCTAGAGACCAGTAGGGGGTAGATCCTCTTGTTGCCAAAAGAGGTTTGACTGCGTAGAAGCAGAGAATATGTAGGAGAGTGGCTGCAGTTCAGCTGCGGCACAGCAGAGGGCACGGTATCAATACTATGTTCAAATTCAAATAAAGTGACATGTCCTTTAGTTTGTCTCCACCCTAGCACCAAAAAACAGATACAGTGTTTAGCTAGTTAAGGTAGTGGAATATTTAGTAGCTAAAATAACAGATATTTCCCTCAAGAAGACCAACAACAGAGCTAAAAGAATATTGGACTTGTATGAGGATCCCGGAGCTTAAAAAAATATAAGCAAAAAAATTAATTTGCACTATCAGTCCAAAATTTATTAGGATTAACAAACTATTTACGTTGATCTGCTATGTACTATATTTTTTTACTTCTTAGTTGTTTTTTTACAACCTTCATATGTATTTTTTCCAATTATTTCAATGCCACATGAATGCACAACGTTATATGTACTATTCCAACTGACTAAGCCGCTACAGCTGTACATTAACACTTTTATTTAAATCACTCACATATTTTGTTTTGATTGGGCTGCATTAAAATCCTGTGCAACTCAATATTTCTACATGTGGCTAAGATTTTGGTTTGAGCCCGTTCCAAAGCAGGCAGAAGGGTGTCGACTGAGGACAGAGTGGTTACCATGGCTGGCATCAGCATACCGATGGATGAGATTACAAGAAACACTGACAGCACAGCACCGGACTTGAGTTCCAGTCTCATATTTACGTAAACCCTGCGAGTCAGTCTAAGTGACAGTGTTGGCTAAACAAAGAAATAAGAAGGATGATACCACAAAGACAACAAAGAGACAGCTCAGACAGACATTTGGAAGGCTGAAAGGAAAACAAGGCCAGGCATCCTCAGAGCTGAACAGCATTGTTAACGTGACTGACCATCTCTCTTTTGACTTTAAACAGAATACTATTGAAAGGAAGATCCATTAAACATGGAATTTCAGTCCAATTTGTCTTCAAAAGGGGTAAAAGAGCTCATTATGTGGGTTCGGCTCTTTCTTGACTATTAGAAGGAGACGTTAGTCATGCCTGCTTATCTCACAACCTTATGAGCACAGGATTAAAAGATCAAAGGCTGACTTAGGTTCAGTATTATAGAAAATGTAAGCTCCTTTTTCAGATGCGCTTTGGACTGTGCCTTTTATCCCCTCTCAATGCTTAGATCAAAATATTGGAAATTCATATTCATTTCATCCACTGTCCAATGCGAAATTTATGTCCACACCTCTCACATCCAGGGATGTAAGTGCATACTGATCTATTTCAAAGTGGACCTTTTAAGACCTTCAAGTCAATTCCCCGTTGATAACACGGGCTTCAAGACTGACAGAAATAAAAACAGGGCTAAGTTTCAAGAGAACTTTGAAGTACGCTGAGCTGCAGCAGAGACGTGCTGTTTGCCAGGGCTGGACAGCAGCTTCTGACTTAATGAAAATATTCTGTAACCACTCAATTATACACTTGAAGGTTTAGGGGTTAGAGACTGATGCAAACACAATGGCTCACAACAGCTAAAGCTGGGAACTTTCTGTACCCAGTAGCTGTAGACCAGTCTAACAAGGATGTGCATTTCTGGCACAAACTTCAGACAGCAAAACCAGCTTTGCTGTTTGATCGCCTCATGCTCGTTATTCTCAGAGGAGCGTGCTCCACAACAAAAGAGGATCTGACTCGTAGCAGATGGTTCAGTAAAAAACAGTGTCCATTGTAAATTGTGCGTGTTTTTATATACATATTAAGATTTAATTTGTTTTAAAGTGTTTGTCAGTACAATATGTGCCCATTTCTCTCTATGCTTTAAACTCGGGTAGATAATGACATTTAAATAAAGGAACTATGCATGAATAAACTGTAATTATCTTTCTCTTATTCACTGTTTTGAACTATGCAAAGAACATTTTTTGAAGTGTTTGTTTAGTCAGTCAGAGTTAGCCTCAAACGGACTGGAAGCAGTACTGCCCCTGAGACTAAAATCCAAAGTCATTTATAGTCTTGGACTTCAAGCATTGTGCAATGTGCTGCAGATGCACTGACTTTTTTTTTTTTTTTTTTTAAAGTCCATTCAGCCTGACTTGCATGCCATAAACTGTAATTGGTCACTTCTGCGAACTAACAAGCAAAAGTTAGTTAACATTATAGGGCTTTTTTACATAGAGAAATTTTTAGCTACCCCTCCCCCAAGGTTGTATCTGGAACAAGATATTTCTGTCTACTAAATGGTCTGATATCATTTAAAATATATAGATTTTAGCCAAATAAATTTACAGCCTTCCCTCTACTATACACGGATTGTTCATTATCGCGTGTGCAGTCCCCTGTAGGCTCATACCTAAATTAGCCATAACAAAGCCTGTTTTGAGTGTGTGTCAGTTAATTTATCCACACTCAAAGTGCTTTTCTCTATCAGCTAATGTTACAGCACAGGCTAACCAATTCCAGTTTCACACAAGCAGCAAGTTAAACCTAGCTGGCTTACCTTAGCTTGTTTGCTTGCGATCTCACAAACATATCAGCCAGATCAGATTGTGTTTTTTGTGCATGTAGAGCGCAACAAATCTCATTCATATTCCATAAGGATTTTGATTATGAGCGACAATGTTGTAACTATCCAAAGCAAACTTATTAAGAGCTGAAACATTATGAAACAATGGTATCTGCTTCTGTAGAAACCCCAAGTCTGTATGATATCAACCTTGTTTTAACAAAAATGTATTTTAGTCGAAATGTCACAGAAAAGAACTGCAATCCTGCATTGAAACAGCAAGGTCTCTAATTGGAGGTCTCTGTAACCATGGAAATGTTTTTACTTGCAAGCGTCAGGTTACTTTGTGAGCTCGAAATGTTATAAACTCCTAAACGGTGATTGCAGTCAGAAAGGAAGAACTGTGCCAGATCGATAACTAGGTTTACTATACTATATTTTACATTAGTGGACACAAGTTTTGAACTAAAGTTAGCAGGCACTATAAGGGAGTGGGAGAGCTCCAACCACTGGATCATATCATTGGGGCTATATGCATCTTTTATATATAGTCTATGGCTACTAGACTAGACTACTAGTCTATAGTAGTCTATGCTTTTTTTTTTTCTTGCATTTCAGATTTTGCATTTTGAACATACAGATAGGGTTACTAGGGTCCCACCCTGGAGCCAGGCCTGGGGAGGGAGCTCGAGGGATATTGCGTGGTAGCCAGGCCTTAGCCAGTGGGGCCCAGCTGGGTGCAGTCTGAAGAGGAGGGATGTTTCTACCTTCCTGTAGGTCCACCATCCTCAAGAAGCGTCGTAGGGGTCGGTTGCAATGTGTGTCGGGCAGCAGCCAAGGGCAGAGACCCTAGTGAACCAATCCCCAGCTTTTAAGACTGGCTTTTGGGACATGGAACATCACCTCTCTGGTGGGGAAGGAGTCTGAGCTTCTGTGTGAGGTTGAGAGATATCGACTAGATGTAGTCGGGCTCACTTGAATGCACAGTCTGGACTCTGGAACCAGTCTCGTAGGCCTCTTTCCCACCGCCAGGGTTCCGGTTCCGGTTCCAGTGCCCTTGCCGTTCTAAAAAGAACCGGCGAAAACCT
>JAVDPK010000068.1:1170280-1182356 GCA_034780415.1 Cichlasoma orientale
GTAACTTTAATCTGATTACTGGACTATAAATAGTAACGCGTTAGATTACTCGTTACCGAAAAAAAGTAGTCAGATTACTGACATCACTGCATACAGTACAGCTTGTTGCTTTTTGGACTTCCTCCAGGTCATTTGGCGCTACTGAGGGAGGCATAGGTTTTATAGTTACATTAATAAATAATGCAGTACTGTGCATAAGTATTGAGCCTAAGTCTACTAGATGATATGACTGCAGCACTATGGACAATCCCTACTTCAACCATCACTGAAATTAGTGGATGTATACTACGGCAATATTATCCTTGAGATACTTGGTTGTAAGATGAAGAGCCACAAGGAGCAGTACCTCATCTAGAGGCTAAGATCAAGGCAGCACGGAGGGAAGTTAGCCAGCTATCAGAGCTGCAGAAAGGTGATTTGAAGAAAGGGGTGCCTAAGAAGTACAACAGGCTGTCCATACCTGCAACCTTAGAAATTGCCAAGCAAATACTCACAGCCTTAGCTAACTGCCTGAAGAGGTATACCAGAGAGCTAGATGCCAGGAGAATAAACCAGATGTTCTTCACTGAACCATCCGAGGTGTACTCTCAGTGGCAGGGGAACAATATGAGAACAGCACCCCCACCAAGGTTGGAGACGGAGCAGTATTGGAAGAGCATTTGGAGAAGGATGCAACACACAACACCAATGCTCAGTGGCTTGTGGATCTAAAAGCGGGCCATAGCAAACTCCCTGAATCAGTAACCATCAAAGTGGCAGGCATCCACAAAATAGTCTCACATATGAAGAATTGTACAGCACCAGGCCCTGACATGATACACACCTACTGGCTAAAGAAGCTAACTGCACTCCATGAGTGCCTGGCAGCACAAATGAACCAGCTGCTAAAGGCTACGACACACCCAGAATGGCTAACTGAAGGCCGGACAGTCCTGATCCCCAAGGGACCGGTCCCATCCAACTACCGGTCAATAATATGCCTCGGCAAACTCCTGTCCTTGCAGCTAAGATGAGCAGGCACATGGCTCAGTACATGAGCAGGGCCCAGAAAGGAATTGGCAGAGATACCAGGGGAGCGAAACACCAGCTACTGGTAGATAGAGCAGTCACTCGAGACTGTAAGAGCAGAGTGCCCAACCTGTGTACTGTCTGGATTGATTACAAGAAAGACTATGACTTGATGCTGCACACATGGATCGTGGAATGCCTACAACTGTACAAGATCAACAGGACCCTAAGAGCCTTCATCAGGAACTCAGTGGGGATGTGGACAATAACGTTAGAGGCCAACTTCAAGCCAGCTGCACAAGTCACCATCAAGTGCAGGATTTACCAAGGAGATGCTCTGACCCCACTGCTGTTCTGCATAGGCCTGAATCCCCTCAGCCAGATCATTAACAAGACTGGCTACGGACACTGACTAAAAAATGGAACAAACATCAGCCACCTCCTCTACATGGATGACATCAAGCCAGGAGTGAACGGGACATCAATTCCCTGATCCACACCACTGAAATCTACAGCAGTGATATTGGAATGTCATTTGGACTGGAGAAGTGTAGTCGGATGGTAACAAAGAGAGAGAAGGTAGTCAGAACGGAGTGGATTGAACTACCAGAAGGTAACATTCCAGACATTGGGGACAACTACAAGTACCTTGGAATCCCACAGGCTAATGGGAACCATGAAGAGGCCGCTGGGAAAGCTGCAACCGCCAAGTACCTGAAGAGAGTAAGGCAAGTCCTGGGCGATCAACACAACATATAAGACAAAACAGAGTCTGTACAGTTCTAATGAGCTTGAAAATCTAAATTTGATATGACCACCTTTATTCTTCAGCAGACTGAACTTTCCTAGGTAAAATTTCTTTTAATTTCTTTAAGTAGTCTTCAGGAATAGTTCTCCGGGCTTCTTGAAGGGCATTCAAAGCTCTTCTTTGGGTGTTGGCTGGTAATTTGGCATACCTCAACATTTTCTCCCTGTTTCCCTTCCAATGGGTTTTTGACAGCCCCCATTCCACTGGTGTCAGCGGATGGGGGGGTGAGGTTTCAGCAAACAGTAGACAGACCAACGGAAGGGCCAGATGCATCTCTTGGGTCCTGTGTCAGGTCTTTGGTGGATTATTTTCCTATTTATTAATTTTTCTGTTTTACTGTTTCTGCTATAGTGTAGATAGTTTTTTTTTAAGCCTGCCACTTCTTTTATGCTCCACTTCTCCAGTTTCCTCAGATTTTTTTAAAGGACATACATATGTCTAGTTCTTGGCTAATAGCTCTTTGGAAATCACCTTTTGGTGCAGAAGTACTATATTTTGCCTGTCAAACTCTGTTATCCTTAGCACTTTTCATAGATTCAACTAAAAAATGGGAACAAATTATATGCTTTTACAACAGGCTGCTAGTAACAAAGTGCCTAAAAATATAATTTAAAATTGATTATTTGTCAAGTTGTTTGTTATGTGTAGGCACAACACTGCACATGCTCGAATGACTCATAGGTCTGTATTCTGTGGCTTAAATTTAAAAAAAATATTGCTCTAAAAATGATCATCTACAAGGACTGGACTGAAAATGAGTGAAAAAGCACAAATATCCAAAGAAAAACTATTGCTCAAGCCCACTTTTTAAAAAATTACAAGAAAGTCTGAATATTTGGAAGTAAAATATAAAGAAATGAGGGGTGGCTCAAGACTTTTGCACAGCCCTGTATAAGTGGGATTGTATCAGTTAAAAAAATAAGTCTCTCAACAATCCATCTGCATCACCTCCTAAAGCGTTTTCCACTGACAAAATGTGTTAATATAAATTATTTTATTTGCTGCACATCATAAAGGTCATCAAACAATAGCAAAAGTTTAAACGTGGTGTTAAATACAACATGGTTAGGTTAGACCATGTTGTATATAACACCACGTTAAAATAAAATTTTGTTATATGTTCACAGGAAATCATTCCTTTATATTTAAAATGTTTAAGGTGTGACGCACAATTCATGAGCTTAAAATTATTGCCATGCACTAAGATTTGAGCTGCTGCAAAATGTTGGTCATATTTCAATTACAGAATCACATCTTTATAGTAACAGTAACACTCAAACCGCAAAGCTCTAAACACACTCACTGAAAAGGTTTGGCATGTAAATTAGGTCAGTGAATAGTGATGCTGAGCTTGTTAAGCATTTCATTTTGTGTTTTACAAGTGTCTCTAATTTGCCTTTTTGTCTGCCTTTTTCCCCAAATTGGCCTTTAATTAAACTCCAGCCAATTACAGAACTCCTGAATGACTTCTGTATTCCCAGCTGGACGTGGGGAGGAGAGGAATCTGGCAGAGCTAAAAGTAAAACAGCAGCTGACACCCAGACATTTTACTGTAAGCTGCCTTAAAACAAAACCAGAACTTTATGGAAACGTCTCTCATCTGCAGCTGTTCAAGCCGGTGCTGGTGGACTGTTATGTTGGTAATCTGAGCCTGACTCTTTGTGTCAGCTAGATGCCTTTTGAGTGGTGATGCTTTACCACTGTTTTCTTTTATATTTTGTGTCAGTTATTTTTAAGAAAATATAAAAGAATGGAAATCATTTTACTAAAAGCTTTTTAATGTTGTTTAAACCCTCATGTTAAAATGTCCAGGTGTTGATAGTTTGTCTTTATCAGCTTTGTGCTGTTTTGAGAGACACACAACAGAGTCTGTTCAATTTTGTTTTCAGGATTTTCACCTAAATTAATAACCCAAAATGTTTAGCGAGGTCGTAGAGTGATGGAGCCCCGGGGCTGTTTTCCCATAGACTTCATATACTTGCATTTCTATTTGCAACCAGAGGCGTCGCCCCCTGTTGGCCAGGGATCGCAATAATCCAGATCTCATCCAAATGTTCTCATCCAGAATAAATCCAGTTGAGTCATTTATATACAGTCCAACAGGACACTGGCTAATTAACACTAAAGATAAACCACAGTTAAAGCTGATGGGAGTGCCATCTCCTTTGCAGCTATTTGTTTAAAAACCAAATTAACATAAAAGTTAAAGAATGGAATGAAAGTTAGGTCGTAATAACTGTTCAAAATGAACAAATAAATAGTTTCTGATAGTCTGGACTAAACTGGTTTGAAGGCTATTAATTCATCCGTTCTCAGATAAGGAACAAAGGAACAAATTTCAGATTTATCACTGGATGTTTTTCTTTCAGAATCTATTCAGTCAGTGAATTATTGTTTCATTTTACCACTGCATGGATGTTGGACGGCTCTGTTTTCCTCACCTCAAGAAATAAAAATACTCTGACACCGAATCTGAGTGCTGTTTGTAACATTACGCTGAGTGAAGGCAGTAATCCAGCACAGATGCACCAGAAAACTCAAACCCACTCAAATATGCCATTCTAATATGTGAGGCAGCAGCATCCCAGGTGGTTTAACAGGATTTGACACTTATCAGTAAATATCAGAGTCAAAATCCCATTATTCACAGCAGATAGGTCACCAAGAAAAACAAAACAAGTCAGTAGACCCTCACATAGACATACCGGGGTTTTTTGTATTAGACTAATACTTTAGACGGTCCATTTTATTACCTAAAGTTACCATTCTAACTATTCTTATTGGTCATGGAAGCATATTATAACACTTTGTTTCCATGCCATAATTAGCCTGATAGCTAAACTTTGTATCTTTTTTCTTTGTTGTACTCTTCTGTGATATGGTTCCACCTACTGAAAGGCATAGATAACATATTCCCTGAATGCATGAGCCATTACCAGCTTTGACAGGGGCCTTTTTAGTCCAGTGGCTTGTCAGGGGGAAAAAAAGACCATGCAAATGTGTTGAAATGAAGACTGTCCTGGTTAGCCTGAGACCAGCTAACAACCCATCTGGCCATGAAGCTGAGCGGTGGTCTGCACGCTATGGCTGCTCCAAGCTCGCTCCACTGAACCTGTCAGTGCTGACCACCAAATTTATGAATGACTTTAGGGACCTTCTGGCTGTACAGTTCCACATCACACAATCTGTGGGACACTGGGAATCAGAGGTTGTTTTTTTTTTAATTCATAACTGATGCTGTAATATGGCCAGTGTTGGTCAAAGTAATTCCATGACCATTATATAATAAGCCAAGCCTTTTATTAGATAAATGCTATGTATAGTTGAGGTTGATGTCAACCTACAATTTCCTGTAAAGTAAGAGGACATATTGTGCTTATGATATTGGTGCTGTGATGCATCATTGCTGCATG
Source organism: Cichlasoma orientale (assembly GCA_034780415.1). Taxonomy (NCBI): domain Eukaryota; kingdom Metazoa; phylum Chordata; class Actinopteri; order Cichliformes; family Cichlidae; genus Cichlasoma; species Cichlasoma orientale. The sequence goes on from JAVDPK010000068.1 coordinate 1,175,510, forward strand.
AAAGGAGATGCAAACTTACTGCGAGCTTAGATGCTGCTAAAAAGAAGAATTGATTAGTCCAAATGAAGGGATGCGGCTCCTTCCTGGGCGATAAATGAATGTGGCAAAGGGTGACAAGGAACCAAGTTTCTCTGATTAATACCGCGTCTGACAGCAAGCGCCAGGCCTGACTGTCACATCAAAGCCGCCAAAAACACAAGCCACCAGTGACATTTCCAATTTCCATCATCACTAACTTTACCCCATACTCAGCACTGACCATTTAGTCTGAATTGAGTCATACTCAACGGGGGAGGAGAGCTTTGAAAATAACTCTTTATCTGTGTGTTGCTGTTTTTCTGGGAACACAAAAGGACTGACGAGACCATTTATCTGTGGATTCTTTAAAAGAAAAGGAAAAGCAAAGAAAAAAGCCAAGCCTACCTGATGTTTTCTATCTCTCTTTTTCTTTTTTTGTCACGAGGCACTGTCTGTGCCTGCGATCCCTTTATCTGCCTTTCATTAGCGCCTCGCTCGCCCTCTTAGTAAGGCGGGAGTCTGGGAGACAGTCACTTTCTCCCAGCCTGTGATGTTTCTACAGATTACAGAGGGCCTTTGAAGCCACTGCTCTCCTCATTGCCTGGGCCTCAGACAGGCCCATGCCATCTGTCAGATTGACGGCAAAGTAGCGGAATGGGGCTGAGACACCCTCTGTTGATCCATACTTTTGTCTTTTATGTGTCACATTTGGATGTTGCACTGCAGCCACACCTTTGTAATCTGCTGCTGGCACTTGCCTGAAAAAATGGCCTCCACAGCATACAAATACACACACCCACAGACAGGAGAGAATAATGGCCCTCCATAATTACTCTTACCTGTGGGCATCAGTCTCTAAATGAGACAATTACCGTCATCCCCTCAGAGTGATCTCTGGTTTCCTCCCACTTTTGCAGGGCCCTGGAAATCACTGTCGTGTGGGGTTTTTTATGCCAAACCAGTGGGAAGGATCTGATTGTTCGCGAGTTTAGGAGACTGTGAGTTTGTGTGTTGCAGCATGAATAAGACTGCAGAACAACCAGCCCCAAGCAACTGCAGCGAGATTTACTTTACGAGGAAGTTTCTAAAATGAATTTTCGTCTTGTTTTTGTTAAACGCTCAAACAAGAACTCAGTGTTAAAGTCAGATTTTGAGGCATACAATGCAGAACTAAACACATTGCTTCTTTCTTACTGCTGATGCACCTGCTCTGTTCTAGTACAACAAGTGGTTCACCACAAGAGATTTACATCTTAAATTCTTTTTAATCTCTCTCTCTCTCTCAATAGCCAGTCTCGATACCCGGGGATCGGTCCACCAGGGCCTCCGCCCTTGAAAACCGCCTGACACACATTGCACCTGACCCCTACAACACCTCCTCTGGCTGGTGGGTCTATAGGAGGGTGGGCCCATGTTTCCTCTTCGGGCTGCGGCCACCCGGCCCGGCCACCAGATAATCTGCCTCAAGCTCCCTCCCCAGGCCTGGCTCCAGGGTGGGGCCCCGGTAACCCTATCCCGGGCAGAGTGAACAGTTCCCTTGGTGACTCTTCCATGGGGGTCTTTGGAATCGGTCTTTGTCTGGCCCCTCACCCAGGACCAATTTGCCATGAGAGACCCTACCAGGGGGACAAGCCCCTGGACAACATGGCTCCTGGGATCAGTGGGACACACAAACCCCTCCACCACGATAAGGTGGCGATTCATGGAGGAGATAGGGTGAGGAGTGCAGCCATTCGGGAGGGGCTTAAAGTAGAGTGACTGTTCCTCCACATCAAAAGGAGCCAGTTGAGGTGGTTCGTGCATCTGACTAGGATGCCTCTTGGGTGAGGTGTTCTGGGAAGGTCCCGGGGCAGACCTAGGATGCACTGGAGAGTTTATATCTCTTGGCTGGCCTGGGAACACCTTGGATGAGCTGGAGGAGGAGATGGCTGGGGAGAGGGAGGTCTGGGCTTCTCTGCTTAGGCTGCTCCTCCCCACAACCCGGCCCTTGATAAGTGGAAGATGGATGGATGGAAGTCCTTTTAAACATATGATTTCAGACTGAAGTAGATAAAATAGAAAATGTAGCTAGCTTTCTAATTAAATTAACACAAGTTCTGGTTGAAAATGCTGTTCATAGCTAACTTTTAAGTACTTCCAGCCAGGGTCAGGTTAACTTCCTAAGGTTATCGAGACCTCCACTCTACATGTCAGATTGAGACTAAAACCAGCTGTGCTCTAGAGCCAAAGTTATTAGGCAACTGAATTTTTTAGGCAAAAATTCAGTAGTCACTGGTACTAGCTTCTTCTTGTGAAGGCCTTTCATGTTTGATAGTAAAATTATAATAAATTTACACTACTTCTGTAATGAAATATTACCACCTTGCATTGAAGTTTTTTAGTGCGTGAATTACTTGAGATCCTTAAAAAAATGGTGGAAAAATTGCTGAAACCCTCTTTACAATAGGTAAGCTCAATATAAATGGACACAGTTTAGGTATTGAAGGACCAGGGTAATCATAGTTTTGTGGCGTAAATTGATAACAAATGTACACAGATACAAGTGTTGTTGCATAAACCTGACTTATTAGGGGACTGAGACTTTCAGGGAAGCTTCCAATTTGATCAGATGATAATCTGGCTTGGGTTCAAGGTGATTTGTTTGATTGCTCAAATTCAAAGTCTTATATATGCATTTTAAAGCTAACAGTTCAATTCTTAGAAATAATGGAAATGACCATTGTCTCCACTGTAATGAGTTAATAATAGTATTTTATGTAAGATATAAATAACGTCTTCATTTATTCATCTCGTTTCCTTCCAGGATAACCATGTTTGACTGCCTCACTTGTGTGCTTGGACAAGTACCACAGACATATATCAGTGATAAAACACTACACAGAAGAATTTCTAATGGTGCACAAGGATTTCTTCTTATTTTTCTTCCTTTCAACAGTATGAAGTTCTCATCTTTGAAGTTGTACCATATTTCTTACAGCAGTCTCTTACTTCTGTCTCCAGTCTAAGATTGGACAGTTATTGTTTATGGAGGGGGTTTAGTGACCTGAAATGGACATGCAGACAAAAACCATTAATGAACGCAAATAACTCATTAGGGACTTAATTAGGCACGTGAATAACGAATTGCGCTCCTAACAGTTCATTTTCTTAAAGAGAAAACAGTACATTCCCAGTTCATCACTCTGTTTAACCATCAGCAGGTCATAAACGGAGCTGTGTTTAACACAAATGACAGCTCCTGTTCTGAGATACCTTGTTTATAAGGACTCAGGTTTACTCACTTTTTGAGGCGGGAGCGGTGCCTGATAAACCTCTGAAGGAGAACGAGATTACAGGCAGCGCGTTTCCACCTCAAACAGTGCCTCTCCCTGTGTTGAGATGATAAACTCTCATTGAGTTTGCAAAGACCATTTCCCAGCGGCTGTCTTTCAGTTTATATGAACTTTTCAAACAGCTAAGGATCTGACGGAGGATCGTCACCAAGCTCACAGGCTTTGAACACGTCTCCCCTGTGTATTTTTTCCCACCCCAGGACCACTGTCTTCTGAGGCTTGGGGAGAATAAAGGCTCAGATCGACAGAAATCATCCCCCCCACTCCCTCACCCACCCCCACCCCACCCTTTACCCACCTTGCTTGTCCTATCACATGTGCTCACACTCACACACTTCCAAATTTATGATGCATGTAAGCATTTTTGATGCGTGCGCTGTGTGCATTTTCACACAGACAACTCCCAACAAAAATCCCCTGTAGAGGCACACATCAGACCAGCCTCCCTTAAAAGAATCCCCCATTATAATGGAGTTTTCAAAAGCAGAATAATACATTAAGTACCTTAAAGCAGAGAGTGACATTATACTAAAAAAAAAAAAAAAAATTAAGCAAGCCCAATGAAATATACATTAGAGTAACTACATCAGAGAATGTTGTGGCTAAAAATTGGAGATGTCAGATGATAATGAGAACACATCCAGTAACTAAGTCACATCTTGTTGCCCCAGTGATCTGAGGTCATGATGTTAAATTCAAGCAGCAACCACTGGGGCAGAAATAAGAGCTAAAAACTGCACTTGAGGGCAAAATGCCCAATTTATTCATGTTTACCATGTTTCCCAGGCTGCAAATATAGCACATTTACAGCCTAGTCCAAAAATAAAGGTACCTTTTTTAATCAGTTCAATTTATTTTTGTTTCGGTCACACAAAAACAAATGATCCATCATAAATGCACATCTAACAATCAGTAAGTGAGACCAAAACAGGCAGAAGCAAAATCTTATATGTCTAACTCAAACATCCATTTACAAATTACCTTTTATATAGGAAAAGAAAATACACACACACACAAAAAAAAAAGTTTTGCGACCTTAATCACACAATCTTGTTTGGGCTGAAAAGTCTCAGCAGTTGTTTGTTGACATTATGCTGGTGGATAAATTTAGCTTATTTTTGAAGGTTTAAAACTATTTTTGAACACAGGAATTTACAAAAAGTATCTTTAAGGCTTAAAGTTAGGGGCACGGCCACGTGATTCCCTGTGTGCAGACCTCACTTTGGCTAATTTGAATCACTAAACTGGACCTCTAGACCATGGTTGCAGTGTCGGTGCCTTTTGGAGCATTTGAATGAAATCATCTGGCAAATAATATTGTTTGTTTTACGATACAGAGCGCCCAGACGTTTGTGCTTCAGTTTTGATGACTGGATTTCTAGAATTTTATTGATCTGTTGCTTAGTGATATTCCCAAAGGAAGTTGTGTGTAGCTTCTATGCATGCAGCTTTCTAATCAATCTTGCTACCCTTAGTCCAGTCCAGAAACTAGTGTGTGACGTCACACTAGTTTCTGGACGGTGGCTACGTCATTCTTTTATAAACAGTTTCTGGAAATCGTCATCACATCACTACACAGTACCAGTCAAAAGTTTGGACACACATGTGCCACTTATTCTTGTTGTATTGAGTATTGTTTTGTACTTAACAACCTTTTTTGCAATCTCTACATCAGAAGAAGTGATGTTTAGAGCACAAAAATGGTGCTTACCTTCATCTACAGGCCTTGGGTGGAATGTCAGAGGACCACAGGACTGGAACAGCACGGCGACAGTGGCAAGCTGTAAAAATTGACAATCAAAACCCGCATGCATGAAGTGTTCTGGTTACAGATAAAAATAAAGTCGCCATGCGCATAACGCTTTGACGGGGATGAGTGATTGATGCTCAAAGATGTTGCCGTGACAGACTGGCATACGGGAGAAAAACACTGAGGCAGAATGATTGGCTTCTTCTCTTTGATGTTTCTGTCTGACTTATTTGTGATGGCTGGTTACATCTTCAAACCCGTTCTGCGCTGACAGTTGTAATGACCCCTAACATTTCATCTGTCATAACTGAGCAGCGCTCTCACAACTTCTAGTGAAAAGACTTCTATGACCAAACTTCATCCAATATTCGCATATCCAGCCAGAAGGACAGAAGTTATTAATTTCCATTTGCCACAGGCTTTAAGTTTGATGTAATTACCCAGAAGAGAAGCTGTAACTTTAAAATCAAAGATTTCAAACAGAGGAAGGAACAGTGAAAATATCAAAACTACAAAGCATGCAGAAAACACACGGAAAACCAAGAGTGAAAATAAATCAAGGGGAAGTTCATTTTTAAATTACCTTCATTGCAAGTAAAGAAAGAAACCAAGAGATGGTTTTTAACTTACAGGACTGTCACCAGTATGACATTTTACAACACAACTCAAACCAGATTGTCCCAACACCAGAAAAAAAAAAAGTGGGAAAAAAATGACTGCGGTCCTCTGGCTCAGTCCAAACAGCGCATTTTATCTCCAAAGCTGGTTCAGTCAAACCATGTGCACGACAGATAAACCGTTCAAAGCCTGCATTTGTATGCTTGTTTGTATTTTTGTTGTGTATATGTGCAGAGACCAAAACATCCCAGTTCCATCCAGTCTGCAGGGCGGGAAGCGGTTTCCCATGGTTTTGTTGGGATGCAGCTTTCATGTGGAAATGGTCTCCGGGTCCCTTTAGCCCCTCTGTTGTGACAGAGGATAATGAATTTCACAACATCTGCCATTTGTTAACCCTGTTTGGTGTAACTGATCTCCTTTTAATCCATGGACTTCCAATGTGTGTGCAGCTCTACAGCTGGACTCAGGCAGATGGATCCCACGGCCTTTCTGGGGCTGCAGAGGAGTCCTGGACCAGCAGATCTGTATAGGACTGAGACTACTATCTTTGACTGCTGTACTCATTACACTGCATGCACAGTAATGAATAACCTTTTGGATTTAGGTTTGTTTTGTGTTATAGTTACATAAATTGTTCACTAGAAATGATTAAAAATGCCTAGAACGTGAGTGTAAAATGTACTTGACATTTGGGAATATAAAATCACTCCCAACAAGGGAAAATGTCTCCAAATGTTTCTTTTCTGAAAATAAAATGTAAACGCTCATGTGTGCCTTTAAAGCTGCACCAATCAGTGCTTTTATGTAAACCAAATGGCTCTACAGTACCAGTCAAAATTTTGGATGGGTACGTGTGTCCAAACTTTTGACTGGTACCAGAGCTGGCATAAGTACTGACATTCTGTACTTAAGTAGAAGTACAAGTACTTGTGTCAAAAACTACTCTGGTAAAAGTCGAAGTACTGGTTCAACTTCTTTACTCAAGTAAATGTAAAGAAGTACAGGCTCTGAAATCTACTCAAAGTAAGAAAGTAAAAGTAGCTCTTTGGAGTATGCGTCTACCTCTTTCTTACAATTTACTCCATCTGAGTGAAGTTATCGCTCATTCTTTGCTTTCCCTGTAAATAAA
>JAVDPK010000068.1:1182456-1199139 GCA_034780415.1 Cichlasoma orientale
TAAAAAGTAGTCAGAAAAATAAATATTTAAGTAAAGTACAGATACCTGAAAAATCTACTTAAGTACAGTAACGAAGTTTTTGTACTTCGTTACTTCCCACCTCTGACTGGTACTGTACATAAAGTAGAAGGGGACCTCAGTGTGATCAACCCAAAATGAACTCAGCTGCTCTACTTTGTAGAACATTTTGGCGTATATTAGCTTATTTTGGTTTTAGGGCCTGTTTTCTGGAACTGTTTTCTCAGTTTAACAACATTCATCTTCTGGATGAATCAAGACTCAAACTGAATGATAACGTTGCTCCATTTTTGCTGGCTGCATAAATAAGCATCTGTTGGCTCATAACTTGTTTCTGCTGCCCTCAAAATATTAAGGGAGGATAAAAGTCCACCATTATGTGGCCCTAAAAATGAGTTTTTATTCGTCTGTTTTATTTTATTCAATGAGGAAAGAAGATTCAACTCTTCCTCGGAGAGTTGCAGGCGTATTAGCAGGGAGCGATTTCCCTCACACTTCATAAGGAACTTTTTCCTGAGACTAGGAATCTTTGACTTTTGACTTAGTGGCTTTCCACCACAGGGACAAGGGTCTAAATCAAGTTCCAGGTAAGCATGCATTTTTACTAGCACAAATGACATGTAAGCAGAGTCTCTGAGTTGCTGAAAAAAATTCCCAGGACTAAAAATTCCAAGTATTTCTTTACTGGAAATATGGCCAAAGATAACATTAAATAGATTTTTTTCCCCCAATAGAACAGCAGCAAATATGTAAAGAATGTACTATAGTGCTGGTAATTTGTTGGGGATGAGTTTTCTTAGGAGATTCAAACGTCAACAGAGCATCAGAATCACCTCTTCATCTAAGCGCAGGAATGGCTCAAATAGCGGATTCTGTCAATCTTCATTCCTTTCAAACTTTCTACTCCATCTTTTGCCCTTTTCATAAAACCTGGAATGTGCATCAAAGAATGTGGACTATCATTTAGCCATGAATAAAACATCTGTCATTCATCAGATGGTACAATGTGTCCCGATTTAACCGAGTAAAACAGCTGCACGAGGCAGGGAAGGCAACATCCAACCAAATATCGTCTCTCTTTCTTTACAGATGAGTCTGTGTTTTTTTTTTAACAGGTTTCAAATTTAAGTTTTAAGAAAGAGCTCCATGTTAGCCAGTGTATTGTCTTGTGTTAAAGGGGTACTTCACTTTACTCATTATAAAGAATACACTCTGAGGACAAGACATTCTCAATCCCAACTCATTACATTAACCATTCGGGGGAATTTGTGCAGTGTTTGTGCACCAGAATACTATTTTTGTGGGATAAAAATACTTTGTTATGTTTGTGATTTCTGAAATATTGTTTTTCTTTTTGTTGTTATGTTTTGCACCACAAAAATTACTTGTTACATTTAAAAGAAGATAATGGTTTTTGGCTAAACGAGGCAAATGTCTCCAGTATGCGACAAACATCTCAGGCATTTCCTTGGGTTATCATGGTTCGCTGCATCAAGCTACAGTGAAAACACCAGTCGAGCACATATGCCTGTGGTCTTAAGGCATTCATTTCAAACACTGAGATAATCTTATTAGAAAAATGACACTAAATGTAAATCCAGTCCATTAAATAAGTGATACATACGAGACATGAACCACACCAGTAGGCAACACTTTGTGTGTATTAACAGGTTGCAGATGAATACATTCAGCAGTTGTCTGATGTCTTCTGTGGAGCTCTAAAAACGAATCTTGATGTAATCAGAGTAAAATTGAAAGCCTGTGTTATAAACTTGGCATTGAGTTTGTCCAACTTTAGTTGCAGGAGAAAAATGAATAAAAGATGTCATTCCATTGCATTCTGGGACATTTAGGATCCAGCGTTGTTGCTGTTTGACATACACAAGGAAAAAAAAAATTAGAAAACAGGAAACATCAAACTGCAACTTTAGGTTTTTTCTACTATTGTGCCACATGAAAACTTCCTGGTTTCATAAAAGGGGAATATTACATCTCTAGCCAACTCCTTAAACTGGTCATGGATTTTCCCTTGATGGACGTGTTTATGCTCACAGTACTGCTGCTGGACATGTCCTCAATTCTTTTGTCTTATCCATACATTAAAGGCGCGGGGACATCCGACATTTACTTGACTCAAGCATGTTGAATTATCAATAAAACTAACCCAGTGTGGCTTAGACGTGCTTTTTGTATATGGCTCAAGAGCATTTTAGCTGGCAATGATTGAATCTACTTGCTCAAGCTCAACGATTGCTGTCATAGAGATCCGTAATGCAAAGTGACAGCCGTGCAGGTCTGGGGCCATGACTGAAGTTTATTTCAAAGGTTGTGTCGCCTCCTCCCGGCTGAAAAGGGGGCTTGTACCCATAGACAGCATGGCGTGGTACCACCGCCGCACCGATAGGTGGCGCTGCAAGTGTACGTCCGTCTGGTAAATTACTGCTTCCGCCACCACAGAGATCAGGCAGAGCCACTGGCCGCCGGTGCTGATCAAAACACAGACAATGGGCAAGAAGCACAAAAAGCACAAGTCCGAGAAACACGGATATGAAGGTACTTCATTCCACACAGTTCAGCCGCTCATCAGAATAAACTATGTTTAGATTTTAAACGAGCTCGAAGCTCCCGTTTTGTGCATTGTAGCACTGTTAGCACGATAAACGAAGCGAACTAGCTTATTGCTAAACTATCTACCTGGCTTATTTATATGGACATCTATACATGTTTCTGCAGTTTCTTTTACATTTAAAAAAATAATACCGGGGCAGTGATTTGAGAACACAATACAATCACCGCTAAAAGCTAAACGACTCGCGGCTATTATCGGCTATTGTTTCTAGCATCCCCGAGCTTTCGTTTGTTGTCATTACTGTCACACACTGTTATCTAGATATTAACCAATATTCGCATATGCAGAATACGGAGACAGGCCGCTGAAGCTGGTGCTGAAAGTGTCCGGAAATGAAGTGACCACGGGAAGCTCGAGCCTTGACACTTTTTATGACGAACAGCCGGCTGACTTTGACAAACCCAAAGACAAGAAAAAGAAGAAGAAAAAGGATAAAGAGAGGAGCTTTGGGTCACCAGAGGACGAGAAGGGGAAGAAGAAAGTAAAGAGCATATCTGTTGGTATAGATAATGTAGCACATGAAGGTAAATATTTAAAAAGGGTAATTTTTGTGTGGATTTAATGTTAGGTGACTAAGAAGAAGAAAGGGCAGGATGCAGATGGAGATGATGACCGGGAACAGAGCAGGACTCCTATACGTTCAGAGCTCGATAAACTGGAAGGTAATCTTAAAAATATCCCGAATTAGTACAACACTTATTCTCAAACTTTACAAATATTATCGCTATTTTATTTTGCTTTTTCTCACAGAAAAAGAACAGACTCCTCTGCAGGAAGCTTTGAATCAGCTCATTAGGCAGCTCCAAAGGTGCAGCATTTATCACTTATTGATCAGGGATAATTGTGCATCTGTAATTGTATTTTTTTATTTAAATATTTGCACAGTAGTTTAGTAGTATCTAACCTCAAGTTTTTATTATTGGTCTTGCGACTAAAACCTGTTTGCGTCTCCTCTGCAGGAAAGATCCCAATGCATTCTTCTCTTTTCCGGTGACAGACCTCATTGCTCCTGGTTACTCTTCAGTTATCAAGCGTCCTATGGACTTCAGTTCAATGAAGGACAAAGTAAAGAAAGAGTGCTACCAGTCCCTGGATGAACTCAAGGTACCAGAATGTATTACTAGCAGATGTACTGTTGCATTCAGAGCTGGGCAGGGCTATGGGGCCAGAAATGTTTTGACAATTGAAAAAGATTTTATTTATGATTTTGGTCAATATTCGCAATTAATTATTTCTTTCAAGTTTAAAGGCACAGACCTGGGAACTGCTGATAGAGTAGCTTCCTGCAGTTTCCAAGTGTTAAACAGGGTTATTGTGTTGTGTGTCTTTGATGAGTGGTAGCTTCAGCGCACTGCTTTGTTTTTGGTCAGACTGCTAAAACTGAGTGACCTTTTTTGTCAATGATGTCTTTGTTTAACATGTGCAGCATGCAAATATGCACAAAATGCATAACCTCTTGCACATGAGTGAGTACATGTATAACTGAACAATATAATTAGGTGCCTCTTTAGAGAGGCTCTTAATCTGGTTATTAACTCTAACATCAGCATCTTGGACTGCTGCTGGCCTCAGAGTCACTGATTTGAGTAAGTCCCTTACTTGCAGTGGCTCTTCAGCGCAGAAGAACGACTACTGTTGCCATATGCAGTCCAAGACAGTAAATTGGGGTCTGTTTGAACACAGAATGAGATTCTCTTTATATGGATGCTTGTTTCCACCACTGGAAAAAAATTAGCTATCCATAACTTGAAATTTCTAGAAAATAATGTTTAATTTTGAGTTAGTTCTGCCAGTCAGGAAGCTCTGTGAAGGTACGTTATTTCCTTGTTACCCAGAAGCAGAAGGCGAAAGGCATCAGCTGTCTAACAGTTTGACATAAACACATTGATTCTATACCTCTTGTGCAGTTATCATTCACTGGAAGGCATTCAAAGCTCAAGAACCTGGCACCAGTTTGTTCACGTGCTATATGTGCTATACATTGGTAGCTCACTGATGCTGTCACTATTTGATTTTGATTGTGCATTTGCCTGCACCATCTGTTTCGTAGAGCTTCCTGATTGGCAGAGCTAACTTGACATTTTGACTTATTAACTCGAAATTTTGGGTTATGGATGGCTTTTTTTCCCCCAGTGGTGGAAACAAGCATCCATATGATATACATCAGCATGACATGTAATTAGTGGGTATTCTGATCACCACCTAGTGGGCATAGGATGTGTTCAGCAGATAAAAGACACAGCACCCGTTTAGCCTCACGGGCTTAAAACAGCCACGTGGCACTGAGACACTCCTCATCTATAGCACGCCCAAGCTGTAGCACGGCTCGATCGCAGCACGCCTGGACATGTACCAGGGTGTGAGGTCCCTCACGTCGCTGCTTACAGCTTTAATTTTGAATGTTTTCTTGCCCTGTCTTTATGCAGAATATGGACACATTTGGTTGTGGTTGTTATTGAGAGAACCTGAATAATGAAGCAAAACTCTTTAATAAGAATAATCTTTGTCCTAAAGACCACATTTAGACACATTTTTAATGTGCTTTAATTCACAGAAGCTGTTTTCTTTGTCATACTGTCAAATGTTTGACATCACATGTGTCGTTGGTACAGGTGGATTTCAGGATTATGTGTGAAAACGCCATGATTTACAATAAACCTGAGACAATCTACCATAAAGCAGCTCGGAAACTGTTACACTCCGGAATGAAGATCCTGAGCCAGGTATCGTCAACTCAGACCATAATTTTCTTTGTCCTCTTTTTCTTGTGGGTTATTCGGGCTAACAGTGTTTTGCAAATTAAGCAGCTTTATTTCAAAACAGTGTACATGGTTACAGGATACTCTTCATAGCTTGAAAACAAAAAAAAATAACCATTTTAGATTATTTCAAATTTACAGAGCCCCACAAGGGACAAACAAAAGGTACTTTTGTGAGATCCCGCAAATGTAACTTGGGATCTTGCAAAAGTACATCTTTTTTTTGTTTGTTTCCAGTGTCCCTTGTGGGGCTCCGTACAAATCAATTTGTGTGTGTGTAAATTTTTTCATGAAGCCTAATGTGTCACAAACCTGGCGATAATTTTAAAGTTGTAAAGGCAACTGACAGATGCACGTGAAAATTGAGTTACAATCATGGAGCTAAAAAAAATAAGAACTGATGGCCCTCTGAAAAGATGCTGCCCACACTTTCCTTATGTTGTAGCCTGATGTGGACCTTTCCAGAAATGTGACTAAATGTTGTGGCAACACAGACAGCAAGAACTTCATTAGGTCTGTTTAGAAGTAATATGCGGTGTAAAGTCAGGATATCGACTATCACAAGGCTAACCTGTGTAAAACAAAATGTAATGGGTGGGAATTGTATTTAGCTTGGTCACAAAGCTAATTCACTTAGCTTTTTGAATTGTCAGCTATGCAAATTGTCATATCGCTAACAGCTTTCATTTGGTTCTCAAGTCGTCGCTCTTTCCTGCACTCTTGTTCTGCCTTTTTTTTATCTTCAAGTTCAACATGATCAGCTCAGTTTCACAGATGATAGCAGAGTAATGCAGACACATCAGTGCATAAGTAAAATCCAAACAATGGTAGCACTAGCAGCTGTGTAGGCTCTGCAGTGATTCAGCTTTACAGATGTTCTCATGTTAGTCAATCAATACCATACCAATGCCAATCAATACCATGCCCAAGCAAAATGAATTCCAAAGTCCAATTTATTTGACCAGTGTGTTAGCTGTGTACCATGCCCTGATCCACTTTATGAAATGGGCAGGTACATGGTTCATGGTAGACGTGTAGTATAATCAAGAACTATGCCCTGGCATGGCATGGGAGAGGACGGTGCATCTGCGCTTCTGAACACAGCCCCGGTTAACCACAAAATAGAGCAGGCTGCTGTGACCCTGCTTTAGGAAGAAAGCAACAGTTGGGGGCAGCAGAGAGCCACAAACGCAGCACCATCAGTACCACAGACAGTTTTCTTCTCCTCAGTTATTTGCTTTTCTTTCTTAAATCCAGGTAAAATGCCTTTTGTTTTCCCCTATAGGAAAGGCTGGACAGCCTGAAGCAGAGCATAGATTTCATGGCTGGCCTTGACCCTTCTGCCAAAAAAACACTGAAGTCTGAGGAACAAACGAGCACTAGCCAGGACCAGAACAAGGAGGGACCTGCAACCACGGACAGCAGCGAGAGGTCACAGACACCCAGCACACCCAGGTGCTTTCACATGTTGACTTTACACACGTGTCCTTAAGTGATTTTAACAATACTCATGACTATACTGTCAGTATTTTAACCCCTTAACAGCAGAAGGGTTCACATTTGTATGAGCTGGACTGAGAAATCAGAAATGCAACATGTGAGTGGAAACAGTTTCCCCTCCGTGCACAGTGTTGTTTCCCGTGAGCTTGTTTTCCTGTGATTCCCACGTCCAGAAGGTTTTTCGCTGGAGCTGGAGGCTGAGAATGTGGGGAATGCCTGACGGCATGCTGGGGCTTGTTTTCTCTTCTTTATATACGTATGTGTTTTAACTTAGTGATGTAATAGCAGAACCTGAACAGTGACATTACGCATTTTTTTTATGACTCTCCATAAGAGGAAGAGCTGTTTTTCATTCAGCTGCCTTTTATCTCACAAAGAGACCGGGTCTAAAAATCTTGATGTTGTTTGTTGACGTCAGCAAAAGCTTACAGGTAGATCAGAGGAATGAAAGCAAAATGTGGGCGTACAATGAAAAAAAACTCCCGCAGATTTCCTCTCTGCTGTGTGTATGCTTTTTGTTGTTGCCACAAAGTACATTCATGGTCAGAGTGTCTCATCATCTGGCATCTTTCAATTTGCTTTTCATTCGCAGACAAGACAAGGACTCTAAGGACGAAGCAGCAAAAGCAGAGAAAGAGCTTGAGGAAATACGCAAGGTCATTGAGGAGTCTGGAGGAAAGCTTTCCAACAGAGTGCTGCAGTCTGATGTGAGAAAGCAGGGTTAAACACATGCACAATTTTTCAGACTGATATATCTGATCTTTCAAATCTTAATCTTCAGATGACATCACACCAGTGAAGGTCCCATTCTCAGTGTTCTAGATCAGTTCGTGGAATGACTCACACTTTTGTCAAAACCTTAAACAATTTTCACTGATTTAGACACAATTTGCAAAACTCTCAGCACGTCCTCACGCACTAAAACATTATTTTGCGCCATGGTTCACTTGTGATGCACAACGGTAACCACGGGAGGCAGAAGTTAAACTCATCTACAGCACAGATGTAATTTCTAAAGCACAACAACTCAAAATCATTCACACTTGTACCTGCGAATGTAATTTAAGTCAGTTAAGAGTACATTACCAGCAAGGGTGTGTTGAAGGTTGAAAGCAATAAATGAATGAAATGTTGAATCAAGACATGCTGATGTTTCACTAAATCTCCTTTTATGTATAAAAGACGAGGGGATGAAGACCCTTTTCTGTTTTTTACTTCACATGTTTGTGATTTTTGTAGAATTACAGAACAGCTGCAAAAGGTTGGAAAGACTTGAGTTACATGTCCTGGACTCTGTGTTTTTAATTTTGTGATGTGGTGCGTTATCAGTGCTCAGTAATGTTTTTATTTTTGCAGGCTGTGTGTGCAGTCTGAAGACCACAGAGATTCAGAGTACAGATAAAAGTGCTTCGCTGTGTTTGTTTTACCAAAAGAGTTTTTGGAATCTAGATTGAAAATTAGGCTTTGTGTTTAGAGCTTTAAAAAAACAGTAAGGCCTGCAGTTTAAAGTGTATCCATGCCTTTCTTTCTTCTGGAGACAAGTTGTAGAGTGATGGTTATTTGTCTGATATCCGTTATGTATTTTCTAATCATTTAACTACAGTATGACTATGTAATACTTTTTCATGCTAAAAAAGTTATTTTTATTCCTCTGTCACTGAGCTTTGGATTTATAATTTTTGTTTTATAGTTGGAGTTTGCAAGACGGAAGTCAGATGGCTCCACCACGCTGGCTATCCTCAACCCAGCAGATCCGTCCGCAGGAGGTGAGACCATTTGGAACCATAAAAGAGCTCAAACAATTAGACCAATCAATGAATAGTTAAAAGCATATTAACAGACAGCTTTTATCATCATTACAGTCTGTCACAATGTATATTGAACATGGTCGAAGTTTCATATAAAGAGATCAGCTCCTATGCAATTTATCCCTATGAGCCAAAAGCTCTGGCTTCAGAGTGATATTTTTTTTTCTGGTCTTGAATCTGTATTATGTGAAAGAGCAGGGGTATCCTAATATGGTCATCTCTGTGAGCACAGAAGCCCCACTGGCTATTTGTTTATGAGGGGCACCCAATCAGAAGGATATTGGCTTAAAGAAAGAGGAGCTGAAACGGCCTGTTTTACTGTGGAACTGTACTTCTGTGTTAAATCTATCTATGTAAACTCTTCTGAAACCCTGCACATCAGGTTATGCCTGATGTGCACCTCCATACAAGTGTAACTACGTGTCTTTGTCAATGCAGCCTGCACAGGTATAAATGCTGGCAGCAGCATTGGCCACCTGTGTGGGCTGTGTCGTAGGCTCTACAGATTTAACGCAAAAGTTGAAATGAAGCTGAGAGGCTGCACCACTCATGTAAAGTCCAAAAATAAAAATATCAAGCTGGAAATGAGCAAATGTGCACCTTAAATATAAACATTTTATACTCAAAGAACAGAAAAATCCATTTCATTTGCCTTCTGTAATTGTAAACTTCCATAAAACCATGGCTGGGAAATTTTAAACATATTAAATAATAATTAATAATCAGCAGACTGACTGATAATGAAAAAATGTCTGGTTGCAACTATAGACTACAAAATAGTGTTTGGTGTTGCAGATGTGGGATATTGTCCCGTGAAACTCGGCATGATGTCCAACCGTCTGCAGAGCGGTGTGAACACTCTGCAGGGCTTCAGGGAGGACAAGAGGAACAGGATCACTCCAGGTACAGCTCCACCATTATGTTTCTGCGCATCGTCAATATCACGGACTCACATGGAAGATAATAAGCTGCCTGTGTGTGGCACTTTCCACAGTGTCCTACATGAATTATGGGCCGTTCACCTCCTACGCTCCAACTTACGACTCCAGCTTTGCCAACGTCAGCAAGGAAGATTCTGACCTTATCTACTCTTTCTACGGAGACGAGTCCAGCCTGCAGGGATCAGACAGGTATGTACAGCGTGACCATGGAAGGACTCGAGCTCGGTGGCTTCTACGCAAAACATTGACGGAGGCATTCCTCGCTGATTCATTTCCAGATGTTCCTCTTTTTCCACTGCGTTGCTCAGTCAGGAGGAGGTCAGCTGTAGGCTGAGCTTCATCGTGACTCAAACCCTTCATCACTCCTTACACTTCAGTTTCATCTTGTTTCTGTGTTATTCTCTCACGGTGTTCATGTTCATAGCAGATCGCTGCATTCTACGGAGCTCCAAACCTTTGGGTATTAAACAGGGCTAGGGGATACAATCCCATTTTATTTTCTAAAAGCTCGCTCATGGAAATAAAAGCCATAAGGTTTGAGTAGGTGAAGCTACATGAGCTCATCCCACGGTGAAGGCTGCAGCCAGTGGGGACCAGCAGTTGTTCATGTCAGATGGGCTTCATAATCAAAAACTTTCATTTGTGTGGTTTTTAGATGAAGTTCAAGGAAATACAAAAAAAAAAATACAAACTAATTCACAGGAAAAGTTTATTAAATGCAAGCTGCTTCTAAAAGGGGGGGGGGGGGTTAGACTGCAGATGTCACAATATGGGGACCATAAACCAGGTTTAAAGTTGATGAATAATCACATTAAATAATTGAGTCTCCATTATCACCATAATCTACCAGCCCTAATATTAAATCAATAAGTTGTTATAAAATAAAAAGAGTGACATTAATGAACTGGTCACAAAATTACATTATGTCATTGTTTTTATAAAAATGCACTTCACTTTTATTCCAAAATGTCGTTTATTTTAATACCTTAACAAGGTAAACATACTAACTCCCTAACTGGGTGCTGGCTACAGGTGGGGTTATGAACTTATCAACAGTGAAGAGAGAAGTGAGCTAATTTAGTCACCTCTGTGTTTCTTATTAAAAAAAAGCACAGCTCAAAGAAATGATAATTATTCGTGTGAATATCTTTCTGATGTATCCGTATCCCCGGGTGTGTTTCTCACCTTCACTCAGCTTTTCATTGTATGTACAGCATTGTCTTGAGTCACTCCTCGTGTTCTGTGTATTTTGCTCTTAAGAGCCCGACTTCCTGGTAACATTTTAAAGTAATCTTGAGCAGTAGTTCTTTCTGACGGTCTTTTGAAGTTTTTCTTTGGACATGGGGTACTTTTTGACTCATTTTTACTCCAGTCCTTGTACCCAAACATTTTCAGGGAAATGGTTTTTTGTTTGTTTGAACCACTTATCATAGACCTATGAGTCATTCAAGCAAAAAAAGGGATGAGCCAGTGTTGTCTTCACATCACAGACAACTTAGCACAGAGCCAATGTTTAACTGTGTCTTTAGGCACTTTGCTACCAGCAGCCTGTTGCAAAAGCACATAATTTGAACCCATTTCTTTAGTTGAAACTATGAAAAATGCCAAAGATAACACAGTTTGATGGGAACCTGAAAGATGTCCTTAAGCGATAGGAAGAAACTGAGCAAAAGACCTGGCACGGGACCTGAGAGATGCATCTGGAAAGCCTCATCAGAAATGGTCTTAGTGGCTGTCAGAAGCCATTTTAAAGGAAGCAGGGAGAAAAGGCTGAGGCATGCCAAACTGCACAAGAACTGGACTGAAAAAAAAAAAATCAGTGGCAACAGGTCTTATGGAGTGATGGATCCACATTTGAAATTTTTGGTACAAATCATCCATATGTATGGAGGTGTTCAGCAGTGAGTGTCTGCAGCCAATCGTGGTTTGTGGCTGCATTTTAGGCAACGGTGTCGAGAATCTTGTCAAAATTGATGGAATTACGAACACAGAAAAGTCCCATCAGATTTTGATGCTCCGTGTAACACCATCTGGAAAGCATCTGATTGGCTGACTGTCTTTTTTTCAGCATGACAATGATCCCAAACACACAGTACAGTAAAAGCACACCTGGATAGAAAAGTACACAGTGAAACGTGATTTTGTCTCTTATACTTTCCATGTATGTTTGCACATTTCAGAAACTCTCTGCACTCATTTTCCTTGCAAATTATAAAGAAATGAAAGGTGACTTGAGACTTTTGCACAGTACTGTGTGTATTTAGCTCATTGTTTGTCGCTTACTCTTTTCCTGTTAATGGACAAGAGCAGCATGACTTTATTTTCAGATTGATGAAAATGTGTAATTACCATTAGTAGCATGTTCTCACTCACCTGGCCGTGTAGGAGGCGCAGTTATTTTCCCACCAATTCGCAAGAGTGTCGATATCAACTACTTCTCATTAGTCTCAGTCAACAAAGTGATTCAGAGTTACGCGCTGCTGCTGCTGCTGCATAGGAAATAATAGTAGTAAATTTGTGTTTGTTTGCTTACGTGTTTGGCAGCTTGTCGGGGTTCCTGGCCAAATCAGAAGAGTATGTGTACAAACTGGCAGACAACCTCCTGGATGCGATGACAAACGGAGAGCATTCAAGAAGCCTGAAGGAGGCTGAGCCAGTAAGCTTTTTCTCTCATGTCTTTCTGTTGTTGTTTTTTTTTTTAATTTCAGGACAGGAAAGAATAAACTAAATAAATGTTGGGTTTTTTTTGTCATTTTTTCCTCCAGGCGCTGTCAAATACAAAAGAGGACAAGAGTGGCATGGAGGTGAGAGAATCTAGAGATGAAACCCCAATTAAAAACGTGCGGTGTATAACAGAAATGTGCGCGAGGTGTCGAGTGACAAGTGCCAGTGTTTGCTATGTAATACAAAACCGGATCCACTCATCCTCATCAGCACTGCTTTTGAAGCTGCTGCTGTTCAGTGTAAAGCACGTCACGTGTTCCTCCATTATACCCCGTGGATTTAATTTGTGTTATAGATGGCCTCGGCTGATGGCTGCTGCATCCACCAGCTGTGTCAACATAGCAGGGGCCTGGCGTTAGGATGGAAAGAACGTTTCCCTTTAAAACACAGCGGCGTTACTTGCTCAATGCCCGCTGTCGGAGAATTTTGAGAGGACTGCGTTTCCCTCCACTGCCCGCTGGCTGTGAAGCTGAATCGCTCCTCAGAGCAGTGGAGGAAACCAGAGCACGAGCCCCACCGTCAGGCACACAGCGGCCCTCTGTGTTCGCTGTTTGCTGTTCTTGGCCGCCCTCCAGTTTGCTCTCATCCCCTGCTCGGGTGTTGTAGCTTTTGATTAGGTCTGATTTTATTGGAGTGAAGAAGCAGCATGACAAAAGAGGCTTCGAAAGGCCTTGATGTTCCCTTGATATCCATTGGGGAATGCATTTTTCTAATCTAACTAACCATGTTGTTTCCCTTCTGTCTTTGGTAGGTAGCTGAACCCCAAGCATCCGACAGATTGGATTTCCTGCGCTCTGCTGCAGGCCTGCAGATGACAGAGGAGCTCTCTGGGGGTAAAACATCTGACTTTTGTTCTACATTTAAAGTTGCAGCTAACCACATCTTAAAGTCATGTTGAATTTTGTTCCTTTAGAAAAGACCTCAGACGGCAGTAGAAGCAGAGGTCATAAATACTTTGTCTTGCCATAAACGAAAACATTATTATTACTTTTTCAGCTTTCAGTGAAGATTAAACACTTATTGTGCTGTATTCTGTTCCATAATAGTGCTCTTGTTTTGTCATTCAGTACCTCCACTTTATTTTTCTCTCACCAAAAGTCAGAATGAAAAATCTGTTAAAACAAGTTTTTAGGTTTGAAAAAGTGGTTTTTCAAAGTTTGTAATTTGTAATTACGTAATCAAGTAATTGTGATCTTAATATTTGACCAAAAATAATTAATTTTTGCCATAATCAAGCAGCCCTGTGTTCTACATCTCCATATGGACAGTGCACTGTATTTGCAGAAGGCTGCTTTTGAATGTGTTTGCTATAGCTCGGTCCCATCAGACCCACAGGAAGCATCAGTTCCTGTCACTGCAGTCAGCTACACTAAGACACTCGTCTCACAATAGGACAAGAACTAAATTTGGCACACCTGTCCATCAGTTTTCTGACTGATTTGGGATGATTAGTTGATTACTTCCATTTGTTTGAATATTTGTCCTCAACAGCTGAAAAATGCTGTAAAAAGTCCAAGTTAGAGCATTTAAATAACACATTGTTAGCCGCTTCCAGCTATCAACATGCGTCAACATATCAGCTGAGCCAGGTTCTGCCTGAGGTCACTTCCAGTAAAGTGACGTTTTGTAACGGGTGTAAAAATTCTTCAGAAACACGGTTCAGTTCATACCTGTTTTTTGTAGGTTTGTTTTTCTATCATGGTACTTATTAAAATTCTGGTGGTTTCATGGCATTATTTATTAGAATAACGAATATCAGTTCTGCCCAAGTATGCCTTTATATTCAGTACCAGTCAAAAGATTGGACACAGGTGAGTGTGTCCAAACTTTTGACTGGTACTGTAAGTGGACATTGGCTCATTAGTCATCCATCATCCTGTTGTGTCCTATGAGATCTTTCTAACGTTCTTCTCCCTCCAGCTTTCAGCACCTTTGGGTATTGGTGTAATAGAAGAACTGAGGGGTCTTTGTCAGGGTTCAGAAACAGTGGACCTATTGTGTTAGAAAGGAGTGACGGGTATGGGGGGGTTACCACAAGGTAACTGGAGGAACTCTAAGTATTTACTCGCTGTGGGTTGTCCCTCCCTCACACAGAAGCCCTGCACTTCCAGCACAAATTGGACGAGACTACAAAGCTCCTGCGCAACTTGCAGGAAGCTCAGAAGGAACGTCTGAGCGCCAAGCAGCCACCAAACATGATCTGCTTGCTGGCCCCGACTGCCAAGGAGTTGGAGCTGGGTAAGAGCCTCGCAGTGCATGAGTTTCTTTATTCCTCCACTCAAGCCGTGGCCACCAGCTGTAGACCTCTAACAACACTTCATTTACCTCTGTAGCTTCCATCCTTCACAGGTGTGGTAGACACTGGACTGATTCACATCACCGTGGACCTCCTTCCCAGAATGTTTTCTTTAAAGCAGTGAACCCAGAGGGACTTAAAAAAAACTTTATTTTGATGGAATGTGTGCAGAATTTTTAATTTAGATGCCACGAGCACTTTTAATCAATGTAAAATGCAAGAAAAAAACCTCAGAGCTATATTTAAAATTAGTCGGCTTTTCAGTGGGACGCTTCTGTGTTTACCCAGTAAAATGGTCATTTTAAACTGTTACTTCTCCATCAAGCACGATTCACATGTGTGCATTTAAGGCGTCAGTGCTCTCGCCTCCCATTCATTTAGGACGAGGTGCCTTCATGCATCGCCGAACTAAATTGTTACACGCTGCTCGCACTGGAAACTTGAGAGTTAGTGTCGTGGAATGCCGGCACAGGCAACAACCAGTACATAGCAAATATTAGAGAAATCAGTTTTTCTTTCAGACAAAACAAACAAACCATCGTCCCGTGTGTCACATTTGAAATCACCAAATATCGGTATTAAATCCTAGATTGGTCGGGCTCTGGAACTTACTGACACGCTGTGGTGCTTTCACAGTCACCATTTTACTTTGTCACGTCAGAATATATCAACATTAACGTTCGTGTTCGTCGTCCTCGCTTTACAGCTGAGAAGGTGACGTCAAACTTGGCTGAGCTGACTGGTCAGGTGGCCCCATGTGATGTCAGCAGCATCTACGGCATCAGGAAGGCCATGGGCGTCGCTGCCCCTCCAGACCCATCAGAGCCCTTCATAGACCTCACCACAGGTACAAGCATCTTCACACTTGTGTGAAATGCAGCCTTCCAAAAACAGAACATTTTAGACAACAAGTTTTCCTTGTTTTCAGTGCAGGAGACGGCCGAAGTCATGGAGACCAGTTACCCAGATGTGGGTCCAGTCACCGCTGTGTAATGAAATCCCAGACACTCTCATTCAGTGTAATAACTTAAGTTTTGTGATTTTTGTTACATTTGTATGCATTTCAACCAGTAAACCTTTTTTTTTTTTTAATTAAAACAAAAAAGCCTTGGCTCTGGTATAATGCTGCATGACAAACTGCAGACTTAAGAAAACATTTATTACATTCTGTAACTGTACAAAAGTCAATGTCACATTTGTTCACAGAAAGGCCAGTACATTGTTATTATTATTATTATTATCATCATTGTTAATATTATGTAACCACAATTACAGACAAAATGTTGGTCTCAGAGGATAAGGCCACAAGACAAGTTTCAGAGGCACAGAAAGCAATCCAGATCAGGTTAAGTGGTCTCTGAGCTGGGGCCAGAAAAAAACATTCACAGCAGGCAGGTTGTTAGATCACACAGACCGAGGACACCAGAGAGAGCGTCACAGATACCCTTCATCGCAGCATATATGGAGATAGGCAGGCAAAGACACCGAAAATTGATCTCTTATCTGAGCAGATTAAACACTTACACAGATGGCATACATAAAGAACATGTATTTCCTCCCGAAACAAAGTACATATCTTTTAATATTAAATGGTTGTTCCTAAGGCCAAACAGCACAGCTGGGAACCCTAAAAGGTCACACAAAGACCACAAAGTTATGTAAACCTAATCTTAATCTGCTTTAGTTTCGGCAGTCTGGCCACAAAGTAGAGAGACTAGATTTACTTCTGTAGACGGGAGCAAGAGATGTTTTTCTATCTTCTGTACAGGTGGTTTCTGGCATTGAAACAGCTTAACACTTTTATGTCTGGCTCATTACACAGTAACATAGCAGAGTTTCCATCGCCTCTCAAACAAGTTTCGAATTCAGATTCAAACAGAATCCACAGTTTTTCCTCTTCTTCTCTTTTTTAAAAGGACCAGAATCCATCCGGTGTGGAGGACCAAAATGGTCTTCCAAAATATTGGCTTTAGTACAATACACATTTTTTTCTATCACATAAAATTAG
>JAVDPK010000069.1:0-10381 GCA_034780415.1 Cichlasoma orientale
ACTGACTAAAACTAAGAAGCATTTTCGTCCAAAAGACTAAGACTAAAACTAAAATGGCTGCCAAAAACAACACTGCCGTTAAACCAAGACAAGCTGTTCACATGTTACATTATGTGCACCCTGCAGTTGTTGTGGATGTGGTTGCTGAGTAAAAAGCAGTACTGGTTGCTTTTATTTTAAATTCTATATCAGCATAAATGAAGTACAAATTTTTAATGGCTGATGTGATGGATGTCAGAGGAAGGGTAGGTTGGCTCAGAGCATGCAGACTGCCCCACTAGCTGCAGCTGCGGCCAGCTAACAGAGCAAATAATGGAATGAGCAGAGGAAGGAGTCTCTTCGTGTCTCTGATGGACTGTTTGGGCATTTGTGTTTTTTGTAATGCTGTGTAATTGTACTGCATGATACTAAGTACTCCTCTGTGTTCCTGAGGAAAGGATGAATAGCCACCTGTCACCTGGAGTTGCACTCTACCTGAATAATGTTTTTTTTCTGTGTGCAGGACTGCGAGTTTGACCCCTTAAAGTACAACAGCATCATCGAATGTGAAAAGCCCAACAACGACCTGAACCGATTCAGAGGCTACATGTGAGTACCGCTGTCTCCACGCGACTGCCGCCGGCTGTGAAGCTGCAGTGATTAAAACAGCAGCTTTTAGGTTTCACTTCACTGTAAATTAATGCAGTGGTGTTTGCTGAGCTTCTGACTGGAAATAATGTGAAACTGTGGCAAGCCAGCAGTTTCCAACTTATAATGATGACTCAAACAGTTTTTCCATGTCGAGATTACAGTTTGCTTTCCCAGGAAGTGTCTGCAGGCTTGGATCATTTGAAGATGTCTCATGACCAGAAAAAACTGAACTTTCATACGTCTTTGTCTCTGGTTTGTTGTGGAAGTGATCAGGAGTGTTTTCCCTGGAAGGACACGATGTACATCAAAGGAATAAGAAGGGAAGGAAGGAGTTTGAAACAGTGTCACAATATTAATGAAGGAAATGAGTCAAATGTACTCGGTCCAAAGGTGCTTTCCACAGCAAGGTAAAGACACAATCTGATGATCCGCTATGAGCAGCATTTGATGATTGTAGGGACGAAGAACCCTCTTTTAATAGGAAGAGACTTCCAGCAGAACCGGGCTCAGCTTCGGGGTGAGGAGGGAAAACGAGAGCAGGAAAAAAAATGAGGACTTTGGGAGAGAGAGGACGAAAGTTGATGGCATGACCCCATCAGCCTGAGCCTATAGCAGCGTAACTAAGAGATGGCTCAGGGTCACCTGATCCAGCCCTAACTGTAAGCTTGATCAAAAAGGAAAGTTTGAAGCCTCATCTTAAAAGCAGAGGGAGTGTCTGTTTCCCAAATCCAAACTGGGAGCTGATACCTGAAGCTGTCTGAAGGCTGCCTCCAGTTCTGCTTTAAGTTATTGTCTCTGCAGTGTGCATTTCACATCAGGCAGGTTTCCAGGTCTCCACCGTCTAAAAGCATAAAAGCTGTCAGTTTTGTTGGAGGCAGCAGCAACTGCAAAGCTGTGCTGTCAGCTGAGCTCATGTTAGCAGCATTAGTGAATCTCAGACTCAGTTCAATCTGGATTCTTTTGGACCACATGACTGTAGTTACAGCAGGAGGGGAGGCATCCAGGGATCCTCAAAGTCCACGCTTTGTTCCCTCGCTGTTCACTTATCGAAGGCAGAGTGGGTGCGTGGGAGCTTTGGCTATATTTGTTTCAGCCCACGTCTCCTACAGCTGCAGTTTATGTCCTCGTCCTCTGGATGAAGGCGGCACGTTGCGCTGTTACAGAAATGAAGTGTCGTGTTCAAAATGTTAGTCTTTTTTTTATCCTTTTGTATAAACGCCGGCTTTTCCCGAAGTTCTCATAGATTCTGCAGGACTGTCATTTTCTGCCACCTGTCCAGCTCCGCCCACAAACACAGCATCACCTGTAACAAACACAAACATGCTCTCTGACAGGTAGTGTTACAGTTTTGTTTGCCTCACAGTGCCGGTCTGTAACCCAGCCTTCTTAAACACAGACGTCTTCAGGGGTTATAGGTGAGACACAAACACACAAACGGAATTATGATGATCTGTTCTTTATGAATTCACCTGACCAGCACCTGAAGAAGCCGGACACTGTTCACTGTTGTGCTTTACATTTAATTACTGGCTGTGGGAATCGTGCACACCACAGGTCTGTGTATGTCTGCAGACTTTCCCATTGGTTGGTTTTTACATATAAATCTCTCCTTGGGCTGCTTCCTTCTTATCTGTGTACAAACTGTAATCAGTGTGGCCTTCACTCACAATATTGTACAAATGCTTGTCCTCAGAGTCAGACTGAATTGGGTTCGACAGATTTTAAATGTGTTTGTGAATCCACAGAAAGAGCTGGACTGAGAAAGTGGGTCCTGTTTTTGTTGCGTATGATCTGGATGTTGTCTTTGTGTTCAGTTCATAGTTGTTAGCGTCTCTCTTGGCTTCTTGGCAAGGACACGAAAAATCTCAGTGAGATTAAGACTGAGTGCTTAACAAATGCATCAGTTTATGCCACAGCTGCCCTGAACCATGTCGGTAATTACCAAAATCATTTTTTATCTTTCTGTAATGGTTAATCCGCCAGTATGCTAAAGCTCTATAATCAAAATAATATTTTTAATACTAAAGTATAATTATTGTTGTTAAAACATGAAATTGGTTTATTTGCCTCATAAATAATATAACTCAGTTTTAAACAAGCTTCTAGTTTTGGACCATTAGTCTAGTAAATTTGCTAAGCACATGCTATAATAATAACATACTCAGCTAGCAGGCTGTCGTGTTTCAGGACCCAAAAGTTCAAGATGTCGACAAGTTTTGTTACAAGCAAAACGTTAACAAAGGAGCCGGCGAGGAGAAAGCAAAGACATCTTGAAGTTAAGCAGACTTAAGAAACGAACCTAAGGCTGAAGCAACAAACTCAAACACGAGCTCGGATGAAGCAGACGATCGCACAAAGATTAGGACAGACGGGACTTGAGGATAATCAGCACAGGTGAAGACAGACGAGCAGGATGTAAAGCCCAAAACACGACGCAGGAGGAGAGCCCGAGTGTTAAAGTGCAACAGGAAACAACCAGCAGGCACATCCTAAACACAGAGATGAGACCGAACGTGACCGAAGGACGAACAGGAAGACGAGACGGGAGGAGGAGCAGACCGGGAAACACAGAGCGAATTTAGACTAATAATAATAATAATAATAATAAAAAATAATAATAAAAAACAAATAATAATAATAATTTATTGTTATTATTATTATTATTATTATTAATAAGTGAAACTGATCACCAGGATAATAAAGTCAAAACAGGAACCAATGATTTGCTATGATGAACTAAAACTCAGAACGTACCAGAAGAATAAAGAAAACACAAATACTGCAACAACAAGTAGCAACCCAACAGAAACCAAAACACTCATGCAAGCGATGAGAATTGAGTATTTTGAGCTGCTTTGATTTTGACACACATTTTCCAGGGCGAAGCTCTAAACACTGGGACGCCCCTCAGAATGAGTCAGGACTGCTCACATCTGCAGTCCTGCAGGAGAAGCTGGATGTTTGCTGCGCGCAGTGTGTTCACGCCGGCTGTAGGTGCTGCTTACATAAGACTTCCTGTATGGGTCCGACTCCGTCACTTTTCAGTTAATTACATTATGTTGGACAAATGGTTATATTTAACATCTCACGCAGCCATTTGAAGTCATAATGCATATCTATATCACAGCTTCCATTCTTTTTGCAGGCAGTGGTAAATGCTGAGGGGGGGGGGGTCAGGTTTCCACTGCCTAATTCCAGTACACAGTATGGTACCTCCTAACTGGACTGCTTTCAAATATGTGGCACTCCTTGCCTGAAAAGCCTTCTGAACATCCGCTCAGAGTATTCTTGGACCTCTGGTAACATCATAGTGGAAACTCTCATTAACGGTATCAAATACATCTTTCCAATAACTTCCTGACTTTGAGCATGACCAGAAGAACATGGGTATGAGTGTGGTCCACATGTTCTCCACTGCAGGCTCACACAGTATCCTGACTCTGACGTTTGCTCTCTGTGTAGTACTGCAGTAAATCGATGCTGCAGCTCGGTTTGTACTTTACCTGAAATGCAACTACGCTTCACAGTAATGCAGACCTCAACGACTTCCATATGCAGTGTAAAGAGAGTAGAACGATTATCACAGGGGTAGTTCCTCAGTGAAAGACATTGTAATAATCAAAATAAAGGTAATTTTACAGGCGGATGTCTTTAATGTTTAAATGAATTCTGAAAACGTAGAGGGAGGCGGAGGAGAAACGCCAGGATTGGGCTGAAGTGATGCTGTTTGCTAGAACAGTGACGTCTCAGAGGGGAGGGAGCTGCACAGGTCCAGCCTCGAGAAAGTAAATGCTCGCATGGCTTTCTTCAGCTCTGGGAGCAAAAGTATGGGTTTGATTTCACAGTAGTTAGGACTGGACAACTTTCCTGATTGAACTTCAAAGTTTACGTATGTTCTCCCGTTTCAGCTCCTGAAAGCCGGAGGTTAAAAAACATCTCAAAGATGTCATTTGGATACATAAAATTAGGGCTGCATCTATGGATTATTTTAGTAATTGAGTATTCTATCGATTATTCCATCAATTAATCGAGTAATTGGATAAGAAATACTTTTGTCTTATTAACAGTTCATCTGAATATTTTATCTTCTAGATGTACTGCAGTTTTTGGCTGTGTGAAACGATCAGCTGTGGATGGAGCAGCTGCAAAGTTCTCTTTTCTGTTGATCAGGTTGATGAAGGGCTCCTCCAGCTGTTTCCCAGTAAAGGCTGCTTCAGACGCCTTTCGCCCCACTAAGCTCACCGACTCGATAACGGCTCCGCCTCTTTGCGCTTACCGCGTGTGTGCAGACAGCCTGGACAGGTCGCCAGCCTGTCGCAGGGCTAACACACAGTGAGACAACCAGTCGCACTCTCACTCACACCTCTTTAGAAACACCAATTAACCGAACGCCACTAACTGCATGTCTCTGGACTGCGGGAGGAAACCAGAGTACCCACGCAGACACGGGGAGAACATGCAAAGATGATGGATTCAAACCCAGGACCTTCTGACAGGCAACAGTGCTAACCACTGTGCCACTGTACTGCCCCTCAGCTGAAG
The DNA here is from genome assembly GCA_034780415.1 of Cichlasoma orientale. Taxonomy (NCBI): domain Eukaryota; kingdom Metazoa; phylum Chordata; class Actinopteri; order Cichliformes; family Cichlidae; genus Cichlasoma; species Cichlasoma orientale. The sequence goes on from JAVDPK010000069.1 coordinate 5,173, forward strand.
CCAGCTGAACTTTTAGCTGTATTTAACTGTACTCATTATGCTAATGCTACAGCTAGTATTCTCCCAGCACATGCAGTGTTTCTCGGTTTGATGGCTCTGCGTGGATCAGCTCAGAGGTCTTCTTGTGTTTCAGTGAAACTATCTGTTGTTCCAGGTTTCTCAGGCTTAAGTCCAACAAGATGACCTCAGTTTCACGCATGATGGCAGAGCATTGCAGGCCACTTAATTATCCTGGAGTATTTGCTGTAAAAAAACTCCATGTTTCAAACTCACTTTAGTTTATGGGCTGCATGAAGCTCAATGAGCCGGCCCAATAAAACCATTGCATAATAACCTGCCTTTCTTTTAATGTGCAGAAGTAGAAGTAAACATCACATTTAAGTGCATTTTCCATAATATCACATGTGCATTGCAGACCTCAGCGAGTCTACTGAAGCCTTCACATGTAGAGTTTGGGGAATTTAAGCAGCTGTATTATTTTACTCTTTATGATTCAAACACATTTTCAGGCCTGTGAGGTACAGTGAAGATATTAAAGTCTTCGTTACAATTTTCCTACTTTGCAAACTCAACCAGTGGACTGGATCGGTGCCAGGTGTGGCCCCCCGGGGCACATGTTTGGCACCCCTGCTTTACACAGCATGTGTAGGCTCACTGAGTTTGTGTGTAATCCTTCATAGATCATGCTGAGGATGCCCGCTGTGTGAGATGTGAAGTCTGGGAGTCTAAACCCTCATTTTGGTTTGAATAGTTTAAATTTTTTCACTCGTGTACCTCATCAGTTTCTCATGGAAAACGAGCTGAGGAGTCTTGGTTAACTTTGGTAAGACATTCATTCATTCTCAGTCTTTGCTGCTGCACAGTCAGAGGGGATGTGTGTTGTTTCAGTCCGTGCTGTTACAGTTATTGGAACATTGGAAAAAAGAAAACCGAAATAAAGTGAAATTAGGCAGAAAATGTCATTTTTAGTTCAGACCTGTCAACAGCGCCAGCCTGAGGATGCTTTGCTGCTTTATGCTGATTGTGACTGGGAGTTATACACGGCCAGATTTTTCTCATATGAACCCTGTTGTGAACTTCTTAAATGCTCCCCTGACAAATACCCCATACAAAAAACACTGAAGCTAACAAAAACTAAAATTTAACGATCAAAACTAAGTCGGAGGAACCAAAGCCGCTCCGGGAATTTGGAAATCAGTCAAAAAAAAAACTTCCAAATAAAATTATAAAAACGACCTTTTCTCGCTACATCTGCGCTTTTATCGTGACCGTAGGACGCGGCGCGCCAGGTATCGTCAGCCTGGTCTGGCAGCTGGATTCATGCCAGCTGTGCCTGCATGCTGTTTCCATCGTGTCCCCTCAGTGGTGTGTGTGTGTGTGTGTGTGAGACAGAGGATGAGAAATGTCCTCGGAGCAGCTGGGCTGACCTGCACTCACGTGGTTCTGACTTGTATTCGTCTCTCAGAAGGAGACCAGATGCTGCAGGTATTCGGTTGCCAGGCTGCAGTGCAGCGCTGGGCACAGCGCCTCGTCTCAGCAGACTTTTATTATATTACAGCCAGTGACACCGAGTCTAATGTCAGACAGAGAGCTCTCTGCATCTCGCAGGCTGTTATCCATTTCTCCACCAGTGTGAGCCGTGAGCGAGGACGAGCTTCATCTATCACGGTGCTGACGTGTCAGTCGGAGGCCGAACGCCGGACTGTCCTGTTGGTAAACAGGCCGGTGGCTGTGACTCTAAAAGGAGCGGCAGCAGAGATGATTAAAGGCTGCTCTCCAGCTAAAGGTGCTGGGCTGTTAAACGAACACACTTGTAATCCTTGAATTAGTAATAGGATTAATGCTGGCATTAAAAGCTCAGCTCCCCTCACAATATCCACACGGCCCCTCCATTAATACATCTCACTTTGAGTTAAAAAGCCGGTGGGCCATCTGAATTATGTCTCTCCAGTGCTGCTCTGGAGCTGCAGACTGACATGTCTCAGGTGAGATCTGAGGGTCAGCATTGAAGCCGTGAATTGGCTGATTGACTCTAAGCCCGGGGGGTTTGTGTGGAGCGGCAGTGTGGTGACTGCTCCGGTATCAGAGGGAGTTTGTGCTGAGATAAGGACTCCTCCCGAGAGGTGTGGGGAGGGGCTGATTGATTGAGGTGCTTAGCAGAATTAACTGAGTGTAACTCTGATCCTTTGGCTGTCAGTTTTATGCTTCCTCTCACCCGACAGAATCCATCGAAGCGGCAGAAGAGATGCACTTTACAAAGAGAACCTGCTGCTGCGAGGCTGCACCATCCGCAACACGGAGGAGGCCGTGGGAATAGTCATTTATGCAGGTCGGCCTCTAAAATCCCAGCATAGCAGGATCAGCCGTCACACGCCGTGCCTGACCTCTGACTAACATGCCGCGTTCTCCGCAGGTCACGAGACCAAAGCCATGCTGAACAACAACGGTCCACGCTACAAGCGCAGTAAACTGGAGAGACAGATGAATGTGGACGTGTTCTGGTGTGTCATCATCCTGCTGGTCATGTGCCTGTTTGCTGCTGTCGGTATGTAAACAGCTGTGTGGACAGCCTTGTTGGGAAATTTAAGGTGACCTCTCGTGTTCATTCCCAGATCCTTATTTTTCCTGGACTCTCCTTCAGTCTTTAATATCTGTGCAACTGTGTGATTTGGACTATTTAAAGAATATCGTGTGGTTTCTACACGCTCCAAATCTGCTGTCAGAGGTCGGACAGCCAAATATTTTAGAGAATTCAGGATTCTGTGTTCAGAGCCGCAGTACCAGATGTTTACCATAAAACATTTGAAGGACCGAGCTGAAGCATGAGGTCATCTAAAAACACCTTCATCCCTTCAAGTATTTATTTGGGAAAGCTGATGATAGGAGGGACCTTCATATTAAGAAGTATATCATTCCCTTGAATTCCCTTGAACTGTTCAGCTGACATGGAATTAACTCTATCAAAATCTGCTTCTTGGTGCAGCCTTTCAGGTCATCTTCTGTCTGACAAACTGGCTTCTGATTGGCTACACCTTGAAAAGTCAGGAGGCTGCAATTCAGGGGGACTCATGAGGCTCTCTAAACCAGACCCAAGACCCCCAAAAAAGCACAGCCCTAAAGAAAACAAAGCTCTTTCTGCAACTGCAATTCCAGAATCTGAGCCAGTCATTGTTAAGTTTGATCAGCAGGGGGCGGGGCTTTGTACTCAGAGGCAGATCTGAGATGACCCTTGTTGACATCATACAGAGCCACGAGTAATTAGAGCAGTCTGACGCCTGCTGTAAACAAAATTAGGTAAATCCCTGCGACCTCGCAGGGATTTACCTAATTTTTTAAATCTCTGGCCATGTTTAATATGAGCACCTCCCTCTGGTACAGGATATAGATGACAGAAATTAAGGAAAAGCCTAATAGGTCCAATGACATTTCTTCCATATTAAAGAGGAATAACAAAAGCCCTTGTCCGCAGAGCTTACTCTGCCTTTCTTTCCTCTCCTGTTTGCATGACTGACCTTGTGGTGTTGCTGTTGCAGGTCACGGGCTGTGGATGTTTCAGTATGGAGATAACAGACCTGTGTTTGATGTTCTTAGTCCAGAGGGGACCAACTTGTCGCCCATCATGTCAGCCATTTATCTCTTCCTCACCATGATCATCGTCTTTCAGGTACTGAACGGAGAGCAGCTTAAAGTAAAAAGGCACAGATAAGATATGAAGGCACACAGACGGTAGCAGAGTTTGAAATGTTTTATCCTGCTGTATACAGTGACAGTATTTCAGCCTCCTTGTGCATGTGACCTCTAGATCTTTATTCTCTCTTTTAGTCAGGAGAAGCAAAGAGAACGTATGTGCTCCATGCTGCAGCACAGTCTCTATAATCTGCACTCAAAGGAGGAATGTGTGAGACCTAACAGTTATTGATCTGGCTGTTTAGGCAAAGGTTTCAGTGAAAGTGTCACGGTGGCAGCCGGCTGCCCCGGGATCGGGCTTCTGAGGGCAGTACTTTGGTCTCACTGTGCAAACAGTACCAGCAATGCCACAAAAATGATACGCTCTGAAATAAACACGCGACTGCTCGGCAGCACGAGGACTGTGCAGACTTTACCGCCCTCCCCAAAGCCATGACTCATTTCCCCGGAACTACTTTCCATCAGCGTTGCCTGGAAATGTTCTACTCTGGATTACAGCAACATTTAAAACCATCCAGCGTATACCCAGTGCACGTATAAATAACATTTTGAGACTGAGAAGCAGGAATTTTTAAAACTGTGGTGCCCTTTTTTTTTTTTTTTTTTTGGTCATGTGTCATGTGTCCCCACAGACATCTCAGATGAACTCAAGTGCCCTTTCTCATAACCATCACAATTTATTTTGAAGCCATTCATTTGTTACTCATTTCTAACTTTTCTATTTATCCCTTTTAAGCTGTTTTGGGCATTTATGATTACTTGTTTCAGATATTTATCCACCACACGTCAACACTGTAAGCATTAAAGGTGGAAGTGTGAGTTTAAAATTTTAAGAACAGAATCTGAACTTATAATTTCACCAAATTCTTGCTTTTGATGCGCTGAATAATATTGAGTTTGAACCAAACCATCCTGAAATGAAACGCTAACTGAAGCGTGCCTTTGCTGCACATGTTGCATACCACTTGCATTTTATTAATGTTGATCATCATAATCTTATTGGTCATAATCGTGGAGGGAGTTGACTCCCACGTTAGGGAGGCGTGGCTGGAATCACATGTTCACATTTTCATGCTTTTTTCTGCCGTGGTTCGTACTGAGCATGGAATCATAATACTCCCTGAACTTAACGCCTTTCTGCTGAATTTGTGCTGCAAATGACCGTGAGAGCCTCCGTGACTCCTCAGTGGATTTTAATACTTATTACCTTTTGAAATTCAGCCAGCCAATAAGAGGAAAGCTCGTTTTCTTTCTGTACTTCACACGTTTCAGTAACCTGTGAACTCTGATGGATTGTGAGCCAGATGAGCTGTGATGTCACTGACGCTCTGGTTTTATCCTGCACTTGTTCACTGAGCAGCATGAACTGTACGAACTTTGACCCTGCAGAGGTCACAGACACCAAAAAAATCTGGAAAATTTCATCTGCTGCCCCCCCCCCCCTCCCACTTCCTCACACAGCGGGATGAGATAGCCTTTACATATGTAACAGTTTAAAATTACTAGTATTGCACATAATTGT
>JAVDPK010000069.1:24790-42314 GCA_034780415.1 Cichlasoma orientale
CCAAATATTTTTTTGGTTGGCTGAATTCCCCCCCCCCCCCCCAGTGTGTTGAAACACGTTTTTTAAAACAGACCACTCAAAGTGTCAAAAAGCGTACCGATGACTGTCCCGCCTTCATCTTATTCTTTTGCTGCTCGAGGTGCACATCTGAACCTGCCAGTCCTGAACAATCAGCTCAGTCGAGACAGAATTGTTTTGGTAATTCTGCACTTTCCCCCGGTGGAGTGGGAGCACACGGAAGGGACGTCAGTGCGACCCGCGTTATCTGGTCCCGCTTCGCTCAGGAGGATCCGTTGCTATGCTAGCAGTAATGTAGGCTCTTTGATTTGACATCACTGTGAGGACTGCAGAGGAGGGTGGAGCTTTAAAATCTTTCAGTGCTCCAATCTTATTATTCAGACATGTCATCCACTATTTCTAATAATCATTAAAATAAATTAACTTTTTATAGGGTCAGTCATACTTCAGGGGAGGCCACACCAGCGTTTGTGCTGTTTTGGAGCACTTTTAATGCAATTATCTGACCAATAATATGGCTTCATTGGACTAACAGACCGTCCAAGAAGGCGGAGCTCCAGTTTTGGTGAGTGAAATTCTAGGATTTTATTTGGATGTTGCTGAGCACTGATTAGCAGATGTGTGTCTGTGAATCCACTGCACTCTCTCATCCAAATATGGTCACTTCTGGCTCCGAAAAGCTGACATGGCAGCAGGCAAAAAGCACTCTGGTTACTGAAAAAGTCGTGATGGCAGTTTTACTGCGTGGTTCCATCCCACTCACATAAAAAAATCCAGCCTCATGAAATCTCAGGAGGGGAAAAAAAAAAAAAATTGTTTTCCAGCCAACTCCTATTTGAGTGCTTCTCACCACCTACCTTTCATTATCAGCCTGTGCTGCCACTGCGGTGCTATTGTGACAACAAAATCCTCTGCGCCCACCAGCTCTTCATCTCCCACTCCACCACCTGTAGTGACAAAAACAGGAAAAAAATCTATCCGCACAGCCGGAAACGCCGCCTGTCGGCTGCCGCAGCAGGAAGGCCTCTGCCTCGAACCGAGTGAAGGTGGAGCTGCTGCAGCAGTGAACAACAGCAGATTGTAAACACGCAGCTCGTATAACGGCTGAGGAATCTGACAGCTCTGTGAAAGCTTCACGTTCCTCCCACAGAACCGAGGCACACGAGCTTCTCCGTCTTGTCATCATCACGCTCCGTAAAGTTCCCCCTCTTCATAAACTAATGTACTTTCCCCTTCTAAGGGTCTATTTTCTCTCTTCCACTTCACCACATTAATCACAGGTGATGGGGCCAATGACGTCAGCATGATCCAGGTTGCAGACGTTGGCGTGGGGATCTCAGGACAGGAAGGCATGCAGGTAAGGTGATGAAGAGAGTGCCGCATGAAGGGAGGGGAGATGGTGGGTGATTTACAGTGGGTCATAGAAACGCAGCTCTCCTGAGTGTGAGAGGCGCTGCGGATAGAAGAGGGAATGGGGGAGACGCTGGCATTCTTTTCCGTGGTTAATGGCTTTTCATTACTCTTAAGTGTGGTTTTTAGCCTACATCCATGACCATCCTCTAAATAGGGTTGCCTGTGTTGTGCTGAGTCAGCAGGCCGGCCCTGCGTCCTGCAGAGAAGCAGCGCAGCATGGACTCTCAGTCGACCCTCCGCTCGTTTACCTGCAGCACCTTCTCCAGAGTGCTGCTCTCCTGACGGAGATTGCCAATTAACTTCCAGGGGAGGCTTTGCTGGCACGCCGCTGTGCCATACATCTGTTAAAGCCTCAGCATCCCGTCTTTAACCGAGCCGCTACATTAATTACTGTTAATCAAATTGGCACTTAATGAGACAGTGGACACTCCTTAGGACTCCACAGCGTGCCGAGGCGCTCTTTACTGCACCCGGGCCCGCGCAGGTTGCTGCATTATCATTAACACATCTTTCCTCTATTAGCGGCGCGCTCCCCGCGTGCTCGTTAGGAGGCGTTATTAGAGCACCGCAGAAGCGAGAGGCCTGCTGCTGTTTCTCGTGTTGACAGCCGAGAGGTGCCGTAAAGGTTTGGTGGCATTGATGATGTAAAAGCAGGGCTCAGTACCGGGAGGGCGATAGATGAGACTGACAGCTTCCTGCCGCGGTGAATCCCAAGAGGAGGACAACTCGTTTACAGCTTATTGCTTTGGAAAGATTATATCCACTAAAGATTCATTAAGAAGAGGCGAGAACAGCCAAACAGTCGTTGCCTAATGTGTGTTTGTCTCATGTGTGTAGGAGGGAGGCAGCAGGGGACTGAATGTTTGGTTCTTGTGGTGTTCTGCAGGCAGTGATGGCGAGCGATTTTGCCCTCCCACGTTTCCAGTATCTCCAGAAGCTCCTGCTGGTACACGGGCACTGGTGCTACTCCCGCCTGGCTAACATGATCCTCTATTTCTTCTACAAGAATGCTGTAAGGCCACTGCTGTGCACGCTGATCTGACACAGAAAGGATGAGGTGCTATTTTTGTCACGTTTCCCTCCCGTTTGTTCCCTCAGATGTTTGTGGCGCTCATCTTCTGGTATCAGTTCTACTGTGGCTTCTCGGGTTCAGCCATGGTTGACCAGTGGTATCTCATCTTCTTTAACCTGATGTTCTCCGCTTTCCCGCAACTCATCACTGGCACTCTGGACAAAGACGTGTCAGTAGAGACTCTCCAACAGCTACCTCAGCTCTACGTGAACGGCCAGAACTCCGAGGTCCGCTCCCTCTGTTCCTTTCACTGTTTTATATTTTCAGAGATGAAGGTGTAAAGGGAAAAAAAAACATTCATCAAATGCAGTTTGTCCAGAAGCTGTCCTTTATTCCTTTATCAAAACTGTGCATGTCAATAGACTGGTACTTACATAATGCCTTTCTTCTCAGTCTCATCCACCTAACACACACATTCATGTCTACTTTTAAATACACCAGGCCAGCAGTCTGAGAGCGAAGTGCCCTGTTGGGGTGATGAGCTCTTTAAGATTCATTCGGGACCTTGTATGTGAGAAGAAGGCCTAGAAGCTTGAACTCAGAGGCAGGATGTTGTATTTTTGCCTAACAAGCGAGAGTTCCCCGCTTCGTTCCCAGGAGGAGACACATCGCATCAGGGTTGCATCAGGAAAGGCATGCGGAGTAAACATCTGCCCAATCAGACGCGCTGTGGCGCCTCGCTGTGGCGCCCCGTTATGAATAAGGGAGCAGCCAAAAGTAGCTTCTTCTTCACTCTGAGACGGGATGTTTCTAATCAGATTATGAATGGAAATTTCTAAATTACACTCACACTTGGCAGCACGGCAAGAAAACCCTGGATTTAAATCCACCGTCTAGCTGGGACAGTTCTGTGTGAGAACATGCAAACTCCAACTCTGTGGAGTTTGCATGTTCTCCCCGTGTCTGCGTGGTTCTATCCGGGTTCTCTGGCTTCCTCCCACAGTCCAAAGACATGCAGTGAGTGGGGTTAGGTGACTAGTGATTTTTAATTGCCCACAGGTGTGAATGTGAGTGAATGGTTGTCTGTCTCTGTGTTAGCCTTGCAAGACTGGTGACCTATCCAGGGTGTACCCTGCCTCTTGCCCCATGACAGCTGGGATCACCCCCATGACCCTGAAATGGATGAGCGGAGGAAAATGGATGGATGGCACACACTGAACATTTATATAAATCAACCATATATGAGTGATTCCATGATGCTTTCCTTATTTCCTGTCATGTCCTGTTCCAATGGTGGATGTTTCAGATGCTGAGCTCAGTGTATGTGCAGTAATCTCTGTGAGTCTAAAGCTGCACATTCAGTTTCACAGAGTTTTTTATATTCTTAGCGTTTATGAGCAAATCCCCCTACTGTGGTCATTTTGGGCATAGAAGCCCCACCCACCTTTATTTTTCTTGGCAAAGAGTTCTCAGGGAGGCTGAAGATTTTGCTCTTTGCTGCAGTTTGCAGATCTTGAGACAACTTATTTTTATTTTAATGCTATTTTTATTTTTGTGATATGAGCACAGAAAGCCCACCCAGAATACCCCCGTGTCAATCAGTCGACAGCTCATTAATGGCAGTAATTTCTCTTTGCTGTAATGCGGGCGCCGCCTCAGTCACACCGATGCTGACTTTAAGTGTCTGCGTTTGTCCTGCAGGAATATAAGCCATATATGTTCTGGATGAACATGATTGACGCCTTCTACCAAAGTCTCGTCTGCTTCTTCATTCCTTACTTTGTAAGTTTCATTTGCACCCTTCACTGCGTTATTGTAGCTTTACCTTGTGTGTTAGGTTTTATTTTGCTCTCTGTTGAGTTTAGCTGCAGATAGTTTCACCCTGAAAATTTTCCAGAAAATTATTGCAGTCACACATCTTTTGTTATGCAAATGTTCATTTCCTTTGTGTGTGTTGGAACAACACACACAAACATATAATTTCATGCTAAACTCCAAAAATGAGCCGGACGGAATTGTTGTCACCTTTTCAAAATTGTGGGTAAAAAATTTTGTTTCAAGCATGTGATGCTCGTTTAAACTCACCTGTGGCAGTAACAGGTGTGGGCAAGATAAAATCACACCTGAAACCAGATAAAAAGGAGAGACGTTGACTCAGTCTTTGCATTGTGTGTCTGTGTGCGACGCGCTAACCACGGAGAACAGAAAGAGGAGAAGAGAACTGTCGGAAGACTTGAGAACCAAAATATTGGAAAAATATCAACGATCTCCAGGTTACAAGTCCATCTCCAGAGATCTTGATGCTCCTTTGTCCACGGTGCTCAACACAATCAAGAAGTTTGCAGCCCATGGCACTGTAGCTAACCTCCCTGGATGTGGACGGAAGAGAAAAACTGATAAGAGGTTGCAGCGCAGGATAGTCCGGATGGTGGATAAGCAGCCCCAAGCAGCTGTCCTGCAGGCTCAGGGTGCATCAGTGTCAGCGCCAACTATCCGTCGACATTTGAATGAAAGGAAACGCTGTGGCAGGAGAGCCGGGAGGACCCACTGCTCACACAGGCATAGAAAAGCTCGACTGCAGTTTGTCAACATGTTTGTGAGTAAGCCAAAATTGTTCTGGGACGATGTCCTGTGGACAGCCGAGACCAAGACGGAGCTTTTTGGTAACACACGTCATTCTAATGTTTACTGAAAACAGAACGAGGCCTACAAAGAAAAGAACACAGTACCTACAGTCCAATATGGTGGAGGTTCAAAGATGTTCTGGGGCTGTTTTGCTGCCTCTGGCACTGGATTCCTTGACTGTGTGCAAGGCATGATGAAATCTGAAGATTACCAAAGGATTTTGGGTCGTGATGTAGGGCCGAGTGTCAGAAAGCTGGGTTTGTGTCCAAGGTCATGGGTCTTCCAGCAGGACAATGACCCCAAACGTACTTCAAAAAGCACAAAGAGAGAGTTCTGAAGTGGCCAGCAGTGTGTCTGGATCCATTGAACACCTGTGGAGAGATCTTAAAATTGCTGTTGGGAGAAAACACCCTTCAAACATCAAGAGCCCTGGAGCAGTTTGCAAAAGAAGAGCGGTCCAAAATTCCAGTTGAGAGGTGTCAGAAGCTTGTTGATGGTTATGGGAAGTTATTTTCTCCAAAGGGTGTTCAACCAAATATTAAGTTGAGGGTGCCACTAATTTTTTCCGGCCCATTTTTGGAGTTTTACATAGAATTATATGAATTTTGGCTTTTTTTTTTTCCTGTTTTTTGTGTTGTTCCAATACGCACAAAGGAAATAAACACGTGCATAACAACAGATGTGTAATTGCAATAATTTTCTGGGAGAAATACTAGCTGCATGATACATAAACAAAATTCAGATTTTTATTTCCACAAAACAATAAATACACAACAATTGGTGAAACATGCAGTGAAATATGAATAGCAGTATACACAGCCGGGTCTCACAGCGAAACATGAAACGGTCCCAAAAACCAGTTTGTTTCATCAGTCTTGGTATAAATGCCTCCTCATGCTGTGTTGGTAAAAAAATTGATCAAAAGAACAAAATTTTATTTTCAGTATATTTTTAAATGAAATATTCTTGCACCTGTTTTTAGTTTTTATTTTGGTTTGATTGAAACAGAATAACGTTGCTCAGTGACGCCGGGCTGATGTTCCTCTGTCTTAACCCCGTTCTCCTCGTTCTTCTGCCCCCCCAGGCCTACGCCGACTCTGACGTGGATCTGTTTACATGGGGAACTCCCATCACCACCCTCGCCTTATTCACTATTCTGCTGCATTTGGGTACAGAGACCAAAACATGGGTAAGAAACCTGATTACGAACCCAGCGGAGCACAACAGCGTCCGCCCACTTTTTTTTCTGCTTTCTGAAGTGAATTTCCTGTTCTGAGTTTTAAGCGCTGAAACAAGCCAACCAGCTGTGAGTGAATCATGATGATAAAGATTTGATTTGGGCCCAAAAACATAAAGGACAATGGGGAAACAAAAAAGTTACCAGAGTGTGCTCATAATTATTTAAGAATTACTGATCCCAGAATGCACTGCAAATCCCAGAGTCCACCACGAATGACTTCCACCCTTCTAAAATCCATTACCCGTAGTATTGTATGATAATAGTTTGAATATGTTTTGTATATTTTTCAGTTTAGGATTGTGTGGAGAGTCTTTCCTGACATAAAATAAAATGCTTTTTTGTTAAAACAAGGTTGATATCATACAGATTTACATACAGATAAAAATGCCGCGGCTCATAGTCAGTCTGCTTTGGCTCATAATCCAAATCCCTGTGGAGAATATGATGGGAGTTTTACTCTAAAACTTTACTGTTGGTCTATGATTACCCTTTACTGGTAACACTTTACAGGAACTTTTGTATTACACTGTAAAAATGATAGTTTTATTCATTTGTGCATCAGTAACATAGTGTGGGCTTTTATTGTGAAAGTCAGGAACAGGAAGAATCCTTTGTCGTGCAGAAGCTAAGAATAAATTGGGTTTGTGGTGTGGGTGGTTCATTTCTGTGCAGACTAAACCCTCCTTGTGACTGCAAGTTGTGAAAAAATGCATCAGAGACGCACCCGCTGCCTTCCTGCAGTGAGACCGGCTCGCTCCCGGCTTATTGGGTTTGAACCCAAACTGAACCAGCAGAGGACACACAAGTGAAAACAAGGCCGAGGAGCTCAGAGCTCACACGTTCTTTTAAACGAGTGCCACAAACATCAGTTAGAGCTTCATATCTATATAATGTTTGATGCACTAAACTGAATATTAACTATCGGTTTAGATCGATCAGCGTCATTTGAAAGTTTAACCATTCGGATAATGTTCTACAATCCAGTTATTAACAAATTCATGTTTCACTGTACGCCAACAGTAGATAACTCTTCATTCCTTCATTTAAGCTGCTTTGTCTCTGCAGCGTCAGTCACCTGGGTTTTTAACTCCAGCTGATTGGACGGAATCAGAAAGCTGTGAAGCGACAGGGTTCATGTATGAGCCTGACACCGTGTCCACGCCGCATTACAGCTCGCCAACACTTCAGTCTGCCGCAGCGCTCAGAAATGCGTGCCGTTTTCAGCCCCCGTTCCCCCGCTGCCTTGGTTTTATTCCCAGGTATCCATGCGCGGTTCTCGTAAACACTTTAAATTTGTGACCTTGCGCTGAATCCGAGTCTCCGCTCTCATCTCTGTGGATGTAAATTCAGCCTGACAAGTTTTTTGTTTTGTTTTTAACACATGCAAGAGTGTCCTTTTTCACTTACTGCCTTCATGGACACAACTGCCCCTCGTTCAGAGGCATTTTCATTAAAAGGAGCACGATGGAAGGTAAACGCCTCCCCGTGCTCAGCTGGCAGGTCCTTCATTCTCTCGCTGCTCGGGAACATAATGCGCGCCTGATCGGTAAACCGGTGTGAAAGTCAATTAAAGGTATGGGAGGTGACAGCAGGCAGCGCTCCGCTCTCCCCCATACAGAAGCTGTGAGGCTGTAATTAATTACGTGTGTCAGGACAACACTTCAGTGAGCCATTGTACAGGATTCATTGTGTCAGGCATCAGATCAGCCAATCATCTCCAGGATGAAACATGAGGAGATTTTTCCCCTCGCTGACTAAACTCATTAAAGGGCACGAGAAGATGTACAGGATTTCCATATGTGGTGTTCTGCAGCAGAGGGAGGCCTCTTTAATAAAACCTAAATGTACAGCAGGCTCCAGGCACACAGGTTCTAAGCTCTTTTTTAAATTCATTTTAATATATACCTTAATATTTTTATATTGGCAGTACATCAAATGAAAGTGTATCACTCACTGTGTGTGTTTGGCTGTTCTGCAGTCTGTCACTGGGTTTGGGTTCTGCTTCACAGATATCCACAAAGTAGCTTCTTTCCTTTGTGAACATCCCGCCATCGTCATGCTCTGCAGTTATGGCCAAAAGTTTTGAGACTGGTTCAAGCGTATTTAGATCTTTTTTTGTCAAGTATAATAACAATTTTATTATTTAATTCCATAAGTTTCAAAGGCTTTTATTGACAATTACATATTTGCAGTGTTAGTCTTTCCTTTCAAGACCTCTGCAATTCGCCCTGGCATGCTGTCAATCAACCTCTGGGTCAAATCCTGACTGACAGCAGCCCCGTCCGTCCGTCCATCCATCCATTTATCCCGTTCAGGGTCACGGGGGGGCTGGAGCCTATCCCAGCTGTAATAGGGTCTGTCAGAATTTTGGGGTTTGTTTGTCAATCCGCCTCTTGAGGAGTGACCACAAGTTCTCGATGGGATTAAGGTCTGGAGAGTTTCCTGGCCATGGACCCAAATTTTAAATGTTTTGTTCCTCGATCCACTTAGCTTCACTTTTGCCTTACTTTGCTGCGTCATGCTGGAAAGGCGTTGTTCTTCACCAAACTGTTCTCGGAGGGCTGGGAGACGCTGCTCTCGGAGGATGCTGTGGTGCCATTCTTTATTCATGGCTGTGAGGAAGCCCACTCCCTTGGATGAGAAGCGGCCCCCACACATGAAGGGTCTCAGGATGCTTTACTGTCGGCATGACCCAGGACTGATGGTAGTGCTCACTTTCAGTGATGACTGCACGTGTTTCCGTGCAGTAACCGTGGTTAACAGAAGTCACCACCCTCCTTTTAAAGCATCCAGTCTGCTATTCAAGCTCAGTCAGCATGACAGAGTGACCTCCAGCCTCGTGCTCATCGACACTCTCACCTGTAGCAGGTACTTTTGTGTCGGGGCTGAAAGGAAGTGAAACTTTGCAATTAATTGCACTTCATTTAATTTCTCTTCGTAACATTCTGGAGTTTATGCAAGTTATCATAAAAACTGAAGCAGCAAACTTTGTGAAAACCAGCGTGTGACTCTCAGAACTTTTGGCCACAACTATCGACATTTCCAACCTGTACTGGACCACAGAGCACTGCTGTGCATCACTTAATTACCTCATTTCTCTTAAGCAAGTAAGAAGTATGATTCTGTTTCATTTCTGTCGTGCGTCTCATCCTTGTGTCCTTCCCCCATAGACCTGGATGAACTGGCTGTCAATCACCTTCAGTATAGCCTTATTCTTCACTGTGGCCCTGTGCTACAACGCCTCCTGTCCCACCTGCTACTCCCCCTCCAACCCCTACTGGACCATGCAGAGGCTGCTGCAGGAGCCCCTCTTCTACCTGCTGTGCTTCATCACGCCTATAGCTGCGCTGCTGCCTCGGTACACTCTGTTCAGTTTGTGAATGAGCGAACACACGAGCATGTTTCTCAGATATTTATGATCCGAGTCGTGAATTATGTCTGTTACTGATAACACATGCCTTTCATGTTTATCAAAGCATCCTGGCATTCATCGGTGGAGCAGTGCTCATGTCTCTGTTTTACTTTGCAGATTTTTCTACAGGGCGTGTCAAGGCACGCTGTTCCCGAGCCCGGTCCAAGTTGGAAGGCAGTTGGATAAACTCCCCGCTGACACCCGCAGGAACATCCTCAGCCTGAGCCGGGTCAGCGTGGGGTCACCGCTCAGCCCCAAGCTTCCTTTCCTGTCCCTCGCTAAGCCCTCGCCGAAAGGTTGCAATAAAAAGGACCAGAGGAGCGTCCCTGGCTATAAACAGGGGCCACTATTACAAACAGATGAAGAAAAGGGCCAAAGAAACCCGCTGCAGCCCACAGACAGTGAGATGCACCTCTCAGATCTCTATACATTGGCTCCTTCAGAGCTGGACACCCTTCCCTACACCAAAGACACCCCCTCCCGCTCAGGGGAGCTGCAGCCTCCTTCCAGCAGAGACTCGGAGCGTGCTGATAAGACTTTAGAGCCGTCAGATGTGAGTCTGTCCGGCTGGATTACCTCCACGCCTCTGCCTGCGCAGGCAGACAGCGTGCAGCTGAGCCTGCGCCCCGACGGAGCCTCGCAGTGCGCCAAATACACCAGGAACTCTGAGGAAAGACTCAAATCTGAGCACGCCGTCAGTCCGGCGCACAGGACAGAGCAGCCGGCGGAGCGGTCGCTGCACGTCTCCTCGTGATGTCTTAACTAAAAATCCACTTGCACAATAGTTTTTTTTTTAAAGATCTATTTTTATTTTTCAAGCAGATTCTTTTATAAAACACACAAAGAGGTACTTTTATATTTTGGATGTAAATCTAAAGCAGAGATATTTTTGAGTTTTGGGAGATTTGTTTTTGTTTTTCTGATACTGGGAAGCTTCACAAAGAAGCATCTCAGTACAGTTTGAATGAAAGGAAGCGCAGAGCAGAGCACTGCTGGGCTGCCTTCCTGTGACGCTTCCCAGTTAGTGTTTCAGCTTTGCCTGTAAACACAGCGAGGCCCGATCAGAGGCGGCCGTGGCCTCGGATCAGTGCCGGTGAGGAAGCTTTCTATGCTTTACGTCCCCACAGAAGCATATTTCTGTGAGGGCCTCCATGCAGATTATCCAAAAGTTTTATATCCACATGCAGCAAATAGTGGCATTGGCTCGGTGCACATGTTCATCTTGCTGCTGGATCGAGAAACATTGAAGCCTGTTTGTAGCTGTTCTCTTATACGGTTAATTCTTCTGATAATAATTATTAGAGCTGTTGGCTTTATGCAATATGACATTCACCAAGAAATCCTAATTTCAGTCTTTATGCACTAAGGATCCACCAGGAATTATGCTCTGTGTGTGTGTGTGTGTGTGTTTGTTTGTGAGTGTGTGTGTGTGTCCACCAACTTATCTTTGATCAGTCCTTGCCAGTCCCACATAAAGTAGATTTGGGGCATTTATTTGGGCAACTGTCAAATCTGTCAAATATGACGCTGGAGGCAGAGACCTTGCAGCACCTCTGAAGCTCATTAATTAATTAACATATTATATCTCATTTGTTTTATTTTTTCAAACTCCAGTCTGGTCCCTGAAGTCACCAGATGATGTGTGTCTGTTAAATTTGTAAGGGTCAGCTGCTCCTTCACCTGCTCCTCGATGTTCTGAGCCTGCCGCCTGTGCAGGGGTGCACCAACCACCCTGCATCGAGTCAGCCACCGCCCGAGTTAAACCCTCCTGTGCCTGCACAGATGTTTGTGCGTGTCTTCATCACCATCTGTTTCACTTGGAAGAGTTTTAAAAACCGTACTGCTCACTCCTCCTCCTGACATTACACATGGTTAGTAACCAGCTGCTGAAAGTATGAAACAGAACTTAAACCTGCATTCTTTTAATGGCCAGCAGGGGGCGATATCTGTAGTTGTGGGGGCACGGCGCTTGGTGAGACTGCTTCCATCTTTTCTACTGTCTGCATTTAGCAGCTAAAGCTCTCACAGTGGATGTACTGATAATCTTAATTATCAAATTCTTCAGTAAATCACTGCACCTGGTTAAACAAAGGAGGTGTTAGCTGCAGAGGTGCCTGCAGGTGGATATTTTTACCTGCACACAGAAGCTTTAAGAGCACCTGTTACGCTTTCTTTTCTTCTTTTTTTTTCCCATGTCCTGCTCCTGTGGTGGATGTTCATATTAAACATGACCAAAGTTTCAAATCATGAAGTCAGGGTGTATACAGTGACCACTGAGTCAGAAGTTCCTTTCTTTTTCTATTCTCGGGTCCTTATGATGTCAGAGAGGGGCAGAGAAGCCACACCCACCTGCTCTTCAAACCTAAGGAAGCTGAGCTGCATGGAGGCCGGGAATGAGAAAAAGGGCATTATTTTGAACTATGATTCATGCAAAGCTGCAGTCAAATAATAAAAATATGGAGAATAACAGATTCCCTGCACGGTCTGTGTCCTGCAGCCAATCAGAGAAAACGTTTACTTGAAGGTCCTTTTTTAACCATTCTTGTCGCGTGTTGAGTTTATCTGAAGCCAGTCTGATTTTTTTCTTTCTCCTACACACAATGAGCTGAAAGCCAAATCCTTGGTGCTCAGTCTGTCCCACATCTAAAAGACGACTTTAAGTTTGCACTTTGAAATCTTTGTGTGAGAAGTGCTGCTGGGAGAGTGAGAGCTCTCCGCCATGCTTCCCTTTGCAGACACTTTGATGTGTTCTTTCTGTTTAAAGCAGCGGCACCTTTAATATTTTCTTATTGTCATGTCTCATTCCAGTACGTCTTTGTAAAAAGTTCTGTATTTGCGAAGCGACAGTATGTGCCTTAACACTGGATAAGAAATGATAAATGTGCTCGTGATGCTGATTCTGTTTAAGGAGCGTGAATCATGAGGCTGCAGGCTTTGTGGTTTCTGTCCTCCCGCCTGTCTTTTTGCACATGCTGTGTCTCTCTCTGCCACGCTGTTGTCTGCGGTCTGCTCACTTTGTTTTGGCGCTTCTGTCATTTGGGGCGTTGCACTTTGTGTGCCAGGCCGGAGCTCGGGTGTTGCTGCGTTCCTGCGTGCCCGCTGTCACACGCGGTATCCGGGCGTGTTTCCTATTTTTCTCTGTGTTTTTCGTTTGGTTGCTGCAGCTGTCGAATGTGAGCTTCACATCTGTTTACGTTACAGTTTCACTCTCAACCCTCGAGCCCAGAGGACGCCGATCAGCCGCAACATTACAGCCATTGTAGTTCTTTCAAAGCTTGTGTCTAAATGATTCAGGAGAGGCCAAAATCTGAAAGAAATCTGGTCGTCTCCATCACTAAAGGCTCGGAGAGGTGCACGCAGCCTGAGAGAACGTATCACTCCACTTCAAAGAAATGATTTGAACTTAAGAAGGAGCTAAACTGGGAGTGTTAAACTGGCCTTCCCAAATCTCAGTCTGATCCGTGCATGGAGACCCAGCTGAACCAGAAGGATCCACCTCGAGCTCCTGCAAGCTTCAGCCGGGCAACTCTGCTTTTTATGTTGTGGGCGATCGGTTTATTGGAAGGTATTGATCGCAAAGATCTCGGGTTAAACACTGAAGAGCTGCAGCCTGTTTCCAACTTAGAAAAACTGTTTTAGGTTTTTATTAAAATTCCACATTTTTATCAGTTCGTGCGCCTTTGTGTAACTGGAAAGTTCCTGTACATGGCTACTTTTGAACAAAATAAAAATGATAAAGAATTTATGGATGCTCTGTGGCCTGTTTGTCTGATCAGGATTATTATCTGGTTAATATACATTTAAAGAGACCCGCAGTCTAAGTAGTATAAGCAGGAGCCTGTCCATGTAGAGCTTCAAAAGTTAATGATACAATTTTAAAGTGGATTCTGCTGCATTCTGGAGTCGGGCTGAGGAGGACTGAGAGATGCACGTAAAAAGAGTCACAGTACTAGTACACAGTACAGTGTACTAGAAGTTCCAGATTAATGGGTGATGGTAAAGGTTCGATATTGCAATGAAGAAAACAGCACTGGATGATTTTAGAGACGTGAGATTCAAAGTTCAGATGATGGTCAAAGATGATACCAAGGTTCTCAGCAGATGATCTGATAATGCTGGACAGGGGGCCGATATACTGACTGACCTCCTTAGAGGAGCTGTCGGGCCGACCACGAGAACTTCACTTTCACCAGAACTGAGATGGAGGAAATTTGAACACTTCCTATTTTTAATGGCAATGAAGCATTCGCTGAGGCGGGAGAGGCTTTAAACATTTAGACTTGTCACTGCTTGAAACCAGTGAGCCAGTGATCATACCCTGGATAATCCTCCTTTCTGACTTTCAGAATCACCATAATTTACACAAAAAACTTCAAATTTTATTTAACAAATTCCAGAACTTGTAACTGAGACCATGAACCCATCAAGAAAGTGTTTAGTGAGGTCACAGACAGAGGAAGCTCAGAGCCGGTTTTCCCGTAGACCTCAATGCAATTTCAAGGCTTTAACAGCCCGAGGAGTCGCCCCCTGCTGGAAAGAATGCAGGTTGAAGGCACTCCCACATTGGCTTCACTTTTCAGACCCTGAAACTGCGTCCATATTTTCTGTCATCGGTGCAGCCCAGTAGGAATCAACCTGACTTAAAGTAGAGCCTAACACACAAGCTCAGAAATGTGACCTCTCATGGTGCTTAAAGTGCATCGCACCGAAACAAGCAGCACACGCAGCCCTCGCCCTGTCTGTCTGCTTCCGTGGGCCCACGTGCAGCACAGTGTCTTCAAATTAATGACCGCTGCTGCACTTTCTCCTGGTCCGCATAATGATGACTCCTGTTCCCTCGCCCTGCTGCTCTCTCCATTTTTCTCAAATCCCGAGTGTAAACCAGCTGGAATCATCAGCTGTTTTTTTCCTGCCTGCACACACAAAGGTGTGTGACTTTGAGCGAGGCTTTGGTCTCTGCTCAGTGATTTCTGGGTTTGTCTGCTGATAAGCAACATGGGTGGATGTGGATCGTGAGTCAATCCCAGGCTCCTGCAGTCTGCATCTTGAAGCATCCTTGGCCAAAATACTGAACCCTGAATTTCCTTCGGTTCATCCGTGAGTGTGTGAATGTTAGCTTAAAGTGTTCAGGCTCAGAAACGGTGCTTGTGTGAATGGGTGAATGAGGCTTCTAGTAAGAAAGTGCTTTGAGTGCTGGAATAGAGCAGAGAAGTGCTATAAGTACCTGTCCATATACAGTAAAACTGACTTTTGTCAGTTTTGTGATGAGAATTCATGTAAAAGATTGATAATCGAATTAAACAGGCTCCACTTGGAAATGAAGACTTCTCTAATTACTTTCTGAATCACCTGCAGACTGCACACAGACACTCATTCTGCACAATTTAATGGAGTTTGATTTGAATTTTTATCATAGAGGAGCTTCATCGATTGTGGCCATTAAAGTGGCCTTGGCCCTCTTCATGACCCATCATTTTAATGAGCTTAAATCAGAATATTTTCAATTTCCCAAGCTGCCTCGTATATAACGTGGCGCACTGCAGCCAGCAGAGAGCCGGACTGTGGGGAGTGTTGATGTTTTAAGAGCCTCTCCCTTTCCACTCCTTCCTTCCACAGAAGTTTTGCTCGTTTGCACCAGTGAGGATATGCAATGCATCACTTCTGATTCCAAATAATAAATGAAGGACTTTTTTTTGTGAGCCAGGGCCATCTGTCTTCCAGTTGGTGGAGGCATTGCAAGGCTCCGTTCTGCTCTATCACGTAGGAGTGGCTCAGAAAAAGCATTATTGCACTTTTTCAGTCTAACTTCCCACTGACACAGGAAGCCAGCCAACAGAAACAGCAGGGACACCGATGAACAGATAACACAAAGAGAGGCAAACACCTACGAGCAGTTCAGGGTCTCTGGTTCACCTGACAGGAGACTGTGTGAGGAAACACTACAAGAAGAATGTGACTAACAGACCTATTTATGAGTTAATTCATAAAGTAGATTACACTGTAATTTATTAATGGTAGTTATTAGAAAATTCCTTTTATTTTAAGGAAGTCCGTTGGCTCATTTATCCTTTCATCCTTCCATATTCTGCTGCTTTTCACGTGGGCAGAAGTTTAAGAGACACCCAGACCTCCCTCCTCCAGTTCTTCTGGGGGGGACACAGACTGTTCCCAAGCCAGCCGACAGATGTAATCTCTCTAGTGTGTCCTGGGTCTCCTCCCAGTGGGACATGCCTGAAACACCTGCCCTAGGAGGCATCCGGGTCAGATGCTGAGCTCGACTGGCTCCTTTGGGTGCAGAGGAGGAGCAGCGGCTCTACTCTGGCTCTCTCCCAGATGATCGAACTCCTCACCCTGTCTCTAAGGGAGGGTGCTGACACCCTTCAGAGGAAGCTCATTTCTGCCGCGTGCCTGTGATTCTTTTATTGTGTCCATCAGTACCCAGAACTCATGGCCACAGTGGCTCCTGATGAACAGCCTTGTTATCGTGGTGGAGGGGTTGTGTGTCTGTACCACTGGTGGGGTCTCTCAGGTCAGTCTGGTCCAGGCTGAGGGGCATGATTCAGAAGCCCTCTATGATGGAGGGGCCAATAGGCCATGTTACCTCGCCAGGGATAAGTTTAACGGGTCCCCGTCCTGGAGCCAGGACTGGGATAATGTTCCTGAGGCATGCACCTGGCAGCCAGGCCTTAAATATAATTCATTTTTCATATAAATTTTTCACTTTGTGTGCAAACAGTTACATTCTGAAAACATTGACCTGTAGCTAAAATGTTTAAAGCCAAGTAAAACCTAAAAATGTGCCAGACAGCAGATGCTAATATTTGTTATTTCTCATTTACAGAACAGATGATGAATTATCAATTAGGACTGGAAATGTTTGAAAGGCTGAAAAACAATTTCAAAAACTGACCAGATACTTAGTAGAACCAAACTCAGTACGGCAGCTGAGCAGGGACATCTTTGTGCTGTGAAGTGTGAAGCAAAAACCTATAAATAAGCATATTTTCTTGCTTTTGCCTCATAAGCAGTTCAGCGGCCCGTTTGCCTGAGTGTGCTGTGATAATGGTGACATTTGCTGAAGTGTTGAAAATCTCCTGCGCTGATGAGCCTGGGTTATGAGCCAGCTCTGAGGACATCTCTAAGGTACATGTGTCCTGATCACACAAGACATCACCTCTGCTGCGCTGCTGGCTCAGTGACCCCCGTTTCTGCTCGCCTGGCACGTTTCCACGAATCGCTTAGCATCCACAATGTAAAGTGATCCGCTCCATTCTGCATCCTGTCCTTCATGCGGCCTGCAGCATCTTCTCTTGATCTCTGAACCAGCCTGCAGCTTCGCTCCCAGTCTGCCAACAACATCACTGAGGTTAAACACGCACACCCACCCACTCACTCCATCTCACCCTTCATTCTCTTAGAAAACATCACTTCACATTTCTTTGTGATTATTTAACTTTTGAACTCCACAGCCGTGTTTCTGCTTTTGTTGAACCCCTGACATCACAGCTCCTCTGGCTGAGGGTTTAAAGCCCCCGTCAGGGATTATAAGGTAATTGGGAGGGTTAATCAGAACTCCCCAGCAGCCTAGGCCTATTGCTGCATAACTAAGGGAGGGTTCAGGGTCACCTGATCCAGCCCTAACAATAAGCTTTATCAAAAAGGAACGTTTTAAGCCTACTCTTGAAAATAGTCCTACATATTTGTTTGATATGTGCATTGAAGGACACATCCTGGTCAAAAATGACTCCAAGATTTCTCAGTGTTACTGGAGGCCAAGGTAATGCCATCCAGAGTAAGTATCTGG
>JAVDPK010000070.1:8949-22409 GCA_034780415.1 Cichlasoma orientale
TGGATCAGGTGACCCTGAACCCTCCCTTAGTTATGCTGCTATAGGCCTAGGCTGCTGGGGGGTTCCTATGATGCACTGAGTGCTTCTTCTTCATTCACCTCTTTTCAGTCTGTGTTTATACCCCACTCTGCATTTAATCATTAGTTATTATTAATCTCTAGGTCTCTTCCTCCACAGTGTCTCTTTTGTCCCGTCTCTCTCCCCTCAGCCCCTACCAGTCGCAGCAGATGGCTGCCCCTCCCTGAGCCTGGTTCTGCTGGAGGTTTCTTCCTGTTAAAGAGGAGTTTTTCATTCCCACTGTGGCCAAGTGCTTGCTCATAGGGGGACATCTGATTTTGGGGGTTTTCTCTGGACTATTGGATGGTCTTTACCTTATGATACAAAGCACCTTGAGGTGACTGTTATTGCGATTTGGTGCTCTCTCAATAAAGTTATATAAACAAATTAAAATTGATTGAGGAAGGTGGGAGCAGGCGATTGACTCACAGATTGGAACCGCTTCTGCAGTGATGCCGATCCTGTATTAGTCCATTGTGCTGAGGAGAGAGCCGAGCATAAAAGCAAAGCTGATAGTTTACCGGTCGATGGTCCTACCCTCACTCATGGTCACAAACAGGGGTTAAAGTGGGATTTGGCAGGCGGGGGGACCCAGATATGAGCCGACGGCACAAACGAGCGGTGAAGAGAGCAGTGGGGGTGTGGAAGAATGCCTGCACTTTTTCAGATGGGTTGCTGATATTGGTTAGATGTTAAATAGTTAACTGCAGGTCCCCTTTAACCCCTGACTAATAGTTCCAGAACGCAGTTCATCATTCTGGCCCACTTTAACCCCTGGTCACAAACTCTGGGTAGTAGCAGAAAGAATGAGATCACAGATACAAGAGGTGAAGATTTGCAATCTGCGAAGGGTAGCTGGCTCTCTTAGAGATAGGGTGAGAAGTTCAGTCATTCAGGAGGCAATCAGAGTACAGCACTACTCCTCCACATCTAAAGGAGGCAGCTGAGGTGGTTCGGACATCTGACTAGGAGGGCTCCTGGGCGCCTCCTGGTGAAGTGCCTCTCACCTGGCCTGGAAATGGCTCGGTGTTCCCTGGATGAGCCGGAAGAGTGAGGTCTGGGCTTCTCTGTTTAGGCTGCTGCCCCCACAACTAGGCCCCCCACAAGTGTCAGAAAATGCATTTTAAACTTTGCCTTACTGCTGAATACTTTTTGTGATACAGAAAATGTATAAATGTTTTTATATATGGTCCCAAGAAGTCTTTAGCACAGCTGGAACACAAAGAAAACCATGCAATGTTGAACTTGCTTCACAGTACACCCCTCAGGTCCTGATGACAGGTGGAAAAACACACACACACACACACACACACACACACACACACACACACACAGTTCCTGCTCTGATTGGTCTGTTTTCAATGATTCATGAGTCATCTCTAAGCAGGAATTCCAGGTCATTCATAATGAATAACAGCAAACATTAAAGAAGGTTTCTGCTCTGACTTGAGCTCACAAAGCTCTGAAGAAATACTAAAATAACACTAATAGTGACCTGAGAGAGCAAAAAACATGTTGCAAGAAAACCCTGCAAGGAGAGAGGAGAGCGTGTGACCGAGACTGTTTGTCTGCAACCGGTTAGAACCATTTTGGTTGAACGTGTAAACTGTACAAAACGGGTAGAACAGTGGACAAAACCACACAGAACTAGTAAGAACCAGTTAGTTTAACAGGTCACAGGCAGAGAGAGGCAGGTAGACTGACTGGGTACAAACACTGGCATAATGCTGCAGGTGAACACTGGAGTTATGGACAATTTTTAATCTTCATGGGAGTAAACAAAATATCCACATTTATTTAACAAAAATCACATTTTGAATAAACAAAATAATTTGATTAAGATCAATATTTAAGAAGTGTTGACTGATTGAAGTTGGTTGAATTCAGTGTGTGTGTGTGTGTGTGTTTTCTTTGTTTATACTCCATACATTAAGAAGAAAAGGAAGCATTTATAGTGTATTTTGGAACAGTCAAAGTTCAAACGCCTCGAGGAAAACTAGTTTCTCATCACTCACATAAACACAGCGTTTTATCTCATCGTGACCGACCATTATTTACCTCAGTCGCTGAAGACAGCAGTCTCATCCATTCATTTACCTTGTGACAGGTGTTTACTAATTTATGTAATTCAAGAAAGAAAGAAAGAAAGAAGCTAGGGAGTGCAGCAAGAAATATGGCCGACAGAGATATAACTGGAAAGACTACTTAATGAAATATTCATAAAGTCAGTCTAAGATGTGATCGTGTGCTCAGTTACAGTTGACTAATGTATATAAACTTGCCGCTGTGGTTACATAGCCTCAGACCAAAGGATATCCGTTCACTATCTGTTCACTCTGGCACTTAAACGCAGCACGACTACAGCCACACAGAGCAGCCGGCTCCAGCTGGACTGAAGCATGGACGCCGGCACGGTCAGAAATTCACACAAGAGTGAAACCAGAGTGACTCCTGAACACCAGTAACAGCAATTCCATCTCACTGATCCAAAAGCACGTTGCTGTGATCTCTTCCTCAGATCACGTGCTCTGGAGCAGGTTGACTTCAACCTGGTTACCATGGTGATTTGCCCTGGATAAAAGGGAGCCTCGCTGTGTTTTACCGCCATTATCCCCAAAATATGTGTTCTATTATAAAACTGTTATTAATGCAGCATACTGCATGGATACTACATCCTAACTAGTATTTATCGCTCAACTGCTGTTAAAGTCATCACATCATTAATTATGTATTCATTTTATAAATCAAGCCACTGTCTGACAAAAGAATGAGATTGGGGCATTGCTGTGTATTTCCATAAAGAGGTTTTATGAAGAACACTTTTACACTCTGGGTACACAGCAGAAGGTGATCTCATTACATGCACCTGAACGCAACACAAACAGCTGAACTCATCCCAGACACCTGAACTCAGCACAGCCTCCTAATCCGTTACCTAAATCATCATGTTTGTCTTAAAATAATCTTACATATTCCACTGCTATTAACAAATTAGTTATAAGTGACCAAGTAGAAGCTCTGCTGTCACATGACCACAACGTCTGTCACCTTTGACCTCTCCACCTAATAAAAAAAAACTTGAGCTTTGTCCAGACACAAGTCTTTATCAGAAAGAGTGGGAATCTGGTAATCAGTTGGCTTCAGTGACAATACTAATGTAGTAATAGAGCAATAAACTCTTTTTAGAGTAATAAAGAAATTAACTCTTTTCCAGCCTAAATGAAGATCTTCTAAATTAGTGAGACACCATTTCCTCTCCTGATTTGAGGCTTTTTTCAGAGGAGCCACAGTATCCAGATTCACACGCAGTGAGGCTGTAAAAATACTAATGAGATAATCAACCTCTGAGAAGTAGAGTTTAGATCGCTGCTCTGCTTTGAAAATAACAGTGGAGGAATTATATCCTTAAACTCAGTTACAGCACTTTCAGAAAGATTTCTACTGTAATAAATTTTATTCCCCACTGTTGTGTAATCCATTACTGCAAATTTGAACGTTATTAAGAAATGATGAGACAAAAGAGAATTTTCAGGGAATACTGTTAAATGTTCAGTTTCTATGCAGAGTGTGGTTAAAGTGGTGGGTGGGCTCATTTACATTTTGAGAGAAGCCAATTGACTCTAATAATAGATTAAATGCAGTGTTGAGGCTGTCATATTCAGCATCTACATGGATGTTAAAATCACTCACTATAAAAAAAAAACAGTCTGAGAAATCAGACAAACTCTAAGAGCCAGGTGGACGATAGATAACCGGTGTGTTGCTAATTACACCCGCAGAGCGAGTATTGGTAAGGACACCTCCCTGCCGTCCCTTCTAATCATGCCCCGTGATTTGTAGGAACATGTCGGACGTTATTTGATATTTCTCAGGAGGTGCAGGTCAGGTTATGGCGTAGATTTCCCGCTCGATAATTAACGATAATTAACACATAATGCATCTGCACAAGCGTAAGTGCCAGCAACGTCGCTGGCACTTACGCAGGTTACGTTGCAGGGCCGCAAAGACTCAAGGCTGCAGGATAAACCAGGGCTAAGAGTGTACAGAACGTAATGTGACAAAATCATTTTAATAATAATTGGTTTTTTCTTGTTTCATTTTTGTGATCGTTTGGAGCCAAAATCAAAACTGAAATCAAATTTCGATTACTTGCACAGCCCTACTTGGGGGTGTTGATTCATTTAAACTGCTCCGGTCTGCACGCCAAATCCTTATACTGAACCCCGAGCTGCTCCCAATGCATTCATGTTGTATAAAGCGCTTTGAGTGCTTAAGTAAAGTAGAATAGCGCTATGTAAGAAGAACCAGTCCTGTTACCATTTAGCTACTTAGCAGAAAGGGAGGGACCAGCCAGAGGATGTGTAGTTTGCACTGATGGTAATGCCAGTGCTAGCTTGGTCGGGGATGGCATCACATTGCATTGCAGTGTTGTTTGGCGTTTGTTAAATTCAAGAGATGCAAGCTCGCTCGTTCTTATTTAGTGCATAAGAATTTAGAATTATGTGTGGTCAGAGGCACAAGTTCAAAATGTTCACAATATGCAACTGCTGTGATTTTCCTTTATTAAGCACTCTGAAGTAGGGCATGTTGGCCCGAAACGTCACGTTTTTGGAGGTCTATTTGGATTTTTTTTTAAATTTCCAGGAGCACTCTGGTGTGCGGACTTCCTTGTTTCTTTATTTATTTATTACCATCATAATCTATAGTTTGTGAACATGTGTGGACATATATCACCTGAACAGGTAAAATCTTAAGCTCAGCCTTGTTTTTTATTAACATTCTTTAATTAAGAGCTTAGGCTAAGTGGGTCACTGGGATTGTAATACACTGGCTGAAACCTGGATGTTAATTTATAATTACCTTCTGGAACATAAGAGAAAGACTGCAGAATAATGACAGGAAATGAACATAAAATATTGTTTTTCATTGTTAAAAATTGGACAAAATTTAAAGCTTGACTAAATTTTATATATATATATATATATAGATAGATATATATATATATATAGATATATATAGATATATAGATATATATAGAAAAGCATCGCCAGCACCATCAGCTCCAGCAAATGCCATCTTGCCAGCTTTTGTCAAAGCTGGTGAGGAACCCCGCCAACAGCAGAGGATAAGATCAGGTCTCCTCCACACAGCCTCTGCCTGGAAGCTTCAGGTAGATCTGGGGAAGCAGCTGAAGTTTCCTCAAAATATTGTCAACACGTCACTTCGACCAGACATGATCATCACCTCAGAGGGAACAAAAACAACTGATCATGCTGGAACTCACGGTGCCCTGGGAAGAGCGAATGCAAGAGGCCAACCAGAGAAAGCGCGCAAAGTACCAGGAACTAGTTGAGAAGTGTCGGCAGTGGGGCTGGAGAGCCTTTGCAGGACACTCACTCTGCAAAGTCCTCAGGCGACCTAACAGGACCTAACAGGAATGGCTAAGAAGGCGGCCATTAAATCCGTGAGCGACGCTGCAGAGAAAGCCACACGGTGGTTGTGGATAAAGAGAGTGGATCCTTGGGCGGTAGCTGCTGGGACGCAAGGTGGGGTCTGATCAGCCCCGGCTGGGTCGCCTTGGTCAGGGTGTCTGATGTTGAAGGACCTGAAACACCCGATGACCCCAGGTTACATCACTGATGATGCACCCCAGTGCATGCAGGAGATGTATCTTGTACACACAATATTTCAAATTAGTTTTTTTGGATAATGTAAAGTTTTTCTTGTTAATTCAAAATTTGAAATGTCTGAAAGTGATGATTATTTAGGCTCTATATAAATGATTTGTGAGAACAGTTGTAGAGAATGGTTTAAAACAGGTTCCTCCTGTGGGGACGGGTAATTTGCAGTTTTGTGGTAGAGATTACAGTAATGGACTAAGAATCCATGCCGACTGTTTAGTTTAACCAATTTGTCTTTAAATGGAATTTAAGCTTTAGACGTTCTTCAGTATCACTTACCAACACCACATCTGTGGCTGAAGAAAAATGGATCCAGACTGGCCAGAGATCAGCTCAAGGACATTAATTAACCTTCAGGACAGCTGAAGGATGATGGAGGAGGAGGAGGAGGAGGAGGAGGAGGAGGAGGAGGAGGAGGGGACAAAGCTTCACATAAAAATTACGAGAAAGTCTTTCAAAAAAATAAAAAATAAAAAAAATCAAACCAGCCGATTCAGAAATGTCCCCATCCCCCATGCCTTCTCCTTCATTTTACCCACCCTGCTGGTAAAATTCAAATGCTCCTCATTAAAACCCACCTTCATATCAATGTCAAACACACATCAAGGAAACAAAAAATAATATCTGCTCTGTGCACCGCTGCAGAGTTTCCCATTGCTGGCTGAATTTAATTTATTCTTTCAGAACAGAAATTAAAATCTATCTTTGAGCTTTTAAGGTGAAATGGAGAAGAAGCATACTTTGAAATCCTGTTCCTCAATGTGAAAGTCAAAATATTTGAAGAATCACAATTGGCCTTATCAGTGAGATACTAGCAGTGCCGATATAAAATGTTCTGTTTTTTTGTTTTAAACATAATACAGTGCATAAAAAGATGCTTTGGCTAATTTATTGTTTTTCTGTCAGTTTTTTCACTGCAAAAATTGACTAAGTCTCACAATATCTACATCTGCTCTTTAGAATGAAAAGATATTTTGTCTTGTTTCAAGAAATCTTAGCAAGTGTAAAAATCTAGTTTATAGACAAAACACGATTAATAATCTTACACATTCAGCTCTTGCTTTGCATCTCACTCTCAAAACAAGACCAAAAATACTTTTTTGGCTTAATATAAGATTGTGAGTCAATTTTTGCAGCGATATATTAAATTAGATTTTCTTTTCTTCACCGGACTTGTTGGCAGCATTTTACTCATAAAACCAGATGGAACATGACAGAGCTGGAGCTATATGCTGGAAAGTAAATAAACAGTGGCCCTATCACTTTACCTTTTCATAACTCCAAAATAAATCAGCCAATATATCATTATCATTTTTTATTTATTCTAAAAATCCACAAAAATCCACTAGCCCAGGCTCTAGTATTTTTTATTTTATTTTACAGTGTAAACTGCAATTAGATAATTGGAAGTGTAACAATATGTTCCCAGAACCAGACTGGATTCACAGTTTGTGAAAATTATTGTGCCGACATATTAAATGCTTTTTGTTCTTTTGCTGTCTGTGTTTTCATCCATTGTTAAATGCATGTTTAGTGATTATTATAATATACTTCTTATACAATGCAGAAATTTATCACTCCATGAAGGAGAACGTGCCCTTTTTTAAGAAAGAAAGACAGAAAAACAGAAAGTTTAGTGTTCAGCAGGTTTCAACCCTGCAGGTGGGAACAGTTTCCACAGTGGGGTAAACACTGGAGACTGCTTGAAGACCCACCGGCAGCCGGTCAGGATGTTTCCACCTAACCTCTGACCTGATGCACTTCAAGCTCACGAAACAGCTTCTCAGGTGTATTAAGCCTGAACCACCCGAAGGAGTCGTCCAGATATGACACAGCGTGCACCAGCACAGAGAGGGGATGGTGGGGATGGTGGTGTTGGCAGCGGGTGGGTGTGGGGGGGGACGCACCTTTTGTTTTCAGCGATCGATAATTTGGATTAACACCAGCGTGAATCCTCAGGAGTGCTGACTAATCCTGTTAAAGGAACACCTGAGCTGCTGGTTAATCCTGTTTAAACGTCTACACACACACACACACACACACACACACACACACACACACACAAAACACTGCTAGCATCAACAACACAGAGAAACACTAAAAACACCTGGAGACCCAACATTTCTCTTTAATTGGGCAGATAAAACCTCGGTAGAACACGTATAATTTGAGATACTTTTGTTCCATTAGTGCCGTTTCCAGGTATAAAAGGCTGATTTATATTCAGGACATTTCAATTTTGATACAGGCACAGAGGTCTGATAGAGAGTCCGATTATTCCGATTTTTTCCAGTTTGTTCTCCATCTTGTTCAGGAAAAATGTTTCTCTTTCTGGTTTTATTGTTGTTTTTCCACGTAACGTTAAAGTGTATCCAGATGTTGGCTCCTTTACCCAAAATTCCTTACGCAAACCCCTCTCAGAACTCCAGCCTTATCATAATAAAAATAACAATGATAATAATAAAATCACCTTTTTTGAGTTTGGAAATATGACGCTTGCTTACCAGCATTTTTGTTTCCTCTGAATATTAGATATCTTGATTCCCACATCTGTGCACACATTTCCACGAGTTCTAAATTCAAAATCAAGTCAATTTAGAAACAACAATTAGGGTCATTTGAAATACTTCAGTGACGTTCAGTAATGTTGCTTCCGGACTATTATTAGAAATGACCCATTGAAAGAAAATAGTTAACACTCTGAAAGGATCCATTTTAATTCTAATCATTCATAATCTTTTTTGGAACATAACCAAGTGCATATAGTGCCTAAAATAAGCAAACGCCAACTGACAATTGATGTTTCTTTTAATTGAAAATAAATCTACCATGTCAAAAAAAATTATTATTTTTTTTGACATGGTAGATTTATTTTCACACAAAAACATACCCCACCATCGCGGGTGAAAGTCAAGAACACTCAACAGCAATCAATCTTTACGTGGGCTTGATTGACACTTTTACTACATCCCAGGTCCTGCTTTGGCATTTTTGACCCTTAGGCTGAAAAATTATATCACGACAACGTGACTGGTCTGTTGCATTAGTCCTCAAGAAATAATATGCTGTCAAAAGAACACCAAACAGCAATATCAGATACATCCACAGTGACCCAGCACGTTGCCTCTTCGCATCACAATATGTCATGTGGCATTATGTAACCTCATGTCACGCCATAAATAAAAGATTTTAAAAGAATATTTGATTTTGACACTTGATGTTCCTCTACCCTTCAAAATTCAGGTCTTTTCCCTCAATTTAAAGCCACTGATCTCTTACAATAATTTGAAATTCTGTTGGCTATTTCTGATCAATCATTCAATTAAAGTGTAACTTATATCAGTGTGCTGGTGTTCTTCCTGGAACGTAATAATCAATACAATTGGCAAGTCATGTTGTTCTGATGTCATAGCTCTGCAACATGGAGGAAAAGATGGTTGTAGGAAAAGTCTGCCTTCAGTTTTTGCTGGCATAAATGTTTTCAGAGGTCAAGCCAGGAGCTATAAAGGGCAACTGGCATTTTATTTGGCTATGGTTTAGCACGACTCTTAAGTTTAGATTTAGGGTTAGCATTTCATATTTTTCCAGTCTTTTTCCTTAGTAT
Organism: Cichlasoma orientale; assembly: GCA_034780415.1. NCBI lineage: Eukaryota > Metazoa > Chordata > Actinopteri > Cichliformes > Cichlidae > Cichlasoma > Cichlasoma orientale. The sequence continues at coordinate 18,292 of JAVDPK010000070.1, forward strand.
TGCAAGACTATGATGTTACAACGTGATTTGTCAGTTGCACTGATGGTTATTAATCCCATTAACCATGATGTTGTAGGAACACCACCAGCAAGGGATTGTCAGATCTACTTAATCCGAGCTCACAAATAAACAAAAATGACCAACAGAGTATTAATACACAGTTTACAGGTCCACACTTTGAAACACTGTCCTACATATACCAGGAAAGCAATTAAAACATTTTTTAGGAACAAGCTATTGATTAATTTTGCTTTCTGCTCTTTTAACCTCTGCAAAAATCCATCATGATATGAACAGGTTTGTTTGTACTTTTAATGATTAATATTGAAACTGATTTTGATTCCAAAACCAAAGTGTGCAGTGAAGAATCCCGCCAGTGAAATCAAATCCAGCTTCAACCAATATGCTAAAGAATCTACTAAGGGCCCAAGTGCAGGATGCAGGAGACAGTTCTCAGCATTCTCTCTCACAGGAGTTCAGCGACGGAACAGAATCGGGCAAACCAAGAGTATCAGAGTCCAAAACAGAAGAGCATTCTGGTGGCATGACTGGAGGCTGACGTTGGAAGTGATGATGCAACCCCTCTGGAGGTTCAGAAAGAACAGGACCCTCAGGCTCAGGCTCAGGCAACTAGGGACCCTGAACCTCGGACTCAGGCAACTAGGGACCCTGAACCTTGAACTCAGGTTCAGGCAGCCCAGGACCCACAAGCTCTGGACACTCAGGACATACAGACCATTCTGATGGCTGGGGCTGCTGCAGCTCCAGAACAGTATTCTCAGGACCAACAGGATTCTCAAGATACATAGGATACTCGAGACACAGGATTCACAGGGCACACAAGATTCTCCAGATTCTTGGAAACACAGGATTCTCAGACGACAGGGGCTGTTCAGCAGGGCACACATGCATCTCCTCTGACGACTGGGGTTGCATAAAACAAACAGCAAACTCCGGACGCAGAGTATGGTCTGACTGCCCTCACCCTGGGAACAGAATTGGATGCAGGAACGGCCTGGGCCCTGGCCAACCCCGCCCTGGGAGCAAGGACGAGTGCAGGATGCTCAGTCTCTAGGAGGATCAGTTTACGGGAACTAACATGCTCAAGCAGAGCTGGTTTAAAAATGCTAGCAGTCTGTGTGCTGGGAAAACCCGGTATTGACAGACACGGGCTGGAGAACAGTCTCTGACTGTGCCGAGCAGCACAGATGGCGACGACCCCACTTCCTCCAGGAAGAGGGAGTTGGCGGTGCGGTGCGGTGGTGGCAAACTTACCATTCTCAGCCCACATTTCCACCAAATACAGCAGCTGATTGATAGCCACTAGTGGACATCCAGTTATATAATGTATTTACCAAATAGTCAAATGTCAAATATTCTTCAGGTAGTTGCTTCACTCTCAAAGTTGAGATGAGTAGACATGAATTTAATTCTACAACCACCAACTTTGCATCTCCAGCAGTTATTTTTCCTGTGATCACTACAAGTTGCTAGATTTCATTTACGTCCCCTGGTCTTCTTTATGCTTTACGTGCTACTTCCATTGTCATATTACCCTGCCACATCCATGACACATGCAGAGTGTTGTCTGTAGACTGTAAATGCACTAGCATGAATTCTGAATGTATGGCATTTAAATGTTTTCAGCTTTTAGTGAACTGTAATGCAACATTAAACGTTTGATATTTAGAAATGGTTTACATTTGAACAGAGACAACACTGAGATACGTGCCGTTGCTCCAGAACCTCAGAAAATCTATCCAGAATTGACTCTGCTTTCTTTGGTTACAGTTTTGGGAATTTTGAGAGAGAATTCATATTTTCATGGCTTCATCTCAAGCAGGTATGACGTCTTAAAATTTTGTTTTTTCTGGAAAAAAAATCTTTGACAGTTCATTGAAAATAGAGCAGTAGGAGTCCTTAGATGGACACAGAAATGTGAAAATATCCCTCTAGTGCTGAAGTCATCATTTTTTTCTTTTACTAATCCATAAATTTCCCATGTTGGCTAAAGTTACTTTTGGACCGGTACTTATATAGAGCCTTTCTACTCAAATGAGAACTCAAAGCAGTTTCAGCTGCAAGTCCAATCACACACACAATCATACAGCACTGTTATCTATACCCAAGTACTTTCTAACAGTCGTACACACACACTTGCGCTCCGATGGATGCATTGGGAGCAATTTGAGGTTCGGTATCTTGCCCAAGGACACATGGGCATGCGGGCTGTAGGAGTCAGGGATTTATCCACCGACATTCCAATTAGTAGACGACACGCTGTACCACCTGAGCCAAAGCTGGGTTGGGGCACGGCTCCCGTCAGCTGGGGCTTTGTTGATGCCCCTCTCATTTATCCATAAAACTGCTATTGATTTACTGATGTAAACAATAAAATTGATACTTTTTAAAGAGCAAGTGGCCAGTCCACAGATCTGACTAGAAACAGGGTTTGTTCCATAAACAGTCAGCCATCATTAGGACAAAATTAGGCCCAGTTTAATGTTTCAAATCTAATTACATGCCTCAAACCTAGACAGTCATACAGAAGAGCTGCGAAAAAGCTCTTCTGTATAGTTTTTAATAGTTTGGGAAATTCTTGACAGTTTTCCTAATTTCATTTTAAATAAAAACGGATTTTAATGTCATCAAGACTTGATAAAAATAAAATAATACAGAATCTTAAAAAACAGCAGGTATGCTTTGACCAATATCAGCCATAACAATCGAAATAATCTCAATCTTATCTGGATAACGTCCCCTTCTTTGTCTGTGTTCTAGAGTAATCAATATTAATTAATTAATTGTCACATGTACAGGACTCTTCTAAAAAAAAAATAAATAAATAAAAATAAAAAAAAATAAATTATGTCAGTAGGTCTAAGACTACTGACACCAAGTATACTAATGTTAACAGAGACCAACTGTGATAAATTTCAGGGCCTCTTGACCACTCGAGTTCCCGGATCTGAGCCTGTTAGACCCACACGATAACACTGAATGTATGAAGATGAAAATTTACTGTAGGTATACAGCTAAACAATAATAATATAAAACGCAGATAAATATAAACGATAGCTGTGGCAGTGGGGTACACAACCTGACTATCCTTAAAAATCAAAGCAATAATTTTAATTCTCGGTTGAAGTTTTATTGAAAAGATGCAAACAATCCAGTGCAGTCTTATATTTCAATTTATGATTGAATTTATGATTGCCTGCCAGACTAGGAAAAATTATCTGGATTATTTACTTATTTATAAAAATATATTTGTCAGTATAGCAATTTCTGTACTATAGAGCAGCACAATATCAAAAGCTGCACAAATAATATCCCATTTTCTCCTCTGCTTGGAGAAGTCCTTCATGTTTCCATACAGATTTTCATTTGATTTTATTTTAAAATAAATAAATAAATAAAAGAATTTTAAATGAATTTTTAAAGATTCAGTTTCCTGTCCATGTTGACATAAACGATACCAAGCTGAAGCTGGTTCTGTCCACTAACATGAAACACAGCACACTATCCAAACCCATAATCCTCGCGCTCCCGTATACAGACGTGCACTTTTAAACAGATCCGTTTACAGTGACTCACAAAATCTGACAGGCTCATATGAAGGAATTCTCACTTCGCTTAGAAATAATATTGCGCCACTTGCTGAATTTTTTACTTACATTTTTTTACTTGAATATTTTTAAACACACGAGCTCTTTGGGATAGCCTGACTGGTGACGACACACACGCACAAAGAGTGATTTTTTTCTCTTCTGATTAATCGAGCCTGATCAAATCCTGTACCGGAAACATACAGAGATGAAATGCATATAAAAAATTCTTGCCACTACATATTTGCTGTTAGTGAAATTAAACATAAACGGGAATCTTGACAGTTCTGGTTGCAGTGACTCGGCTCGTCTCCTGATCTGACCTGCTCCACTGTTTTTCTGCTGCTTTTCAGGGCAAATTTCATCAGCAACAGTGAAAGGTTGCAGATCTTCACCCTCCTCCTCCTCAGTGTGCTCAAGCCAGGACTTCAAAGTTTCCCTGGTGTGTGTGTGTGTGTGTGTGTGTGTGTGTGTGTGTGTGTGTGTGTGTGTGTGTGTGTGTGTGTGTGT
>JAVDPK010000070.1:47702-66565 GCA_034780415.1 Cichlasoma orientale
GAGGCTTTCCTTTTCAGAGGAGCCACAGTATCCAAAGTCGTACGCAGTGAGGATGTAAAACTATTGACAAGATAATCGACCTCACTAAGTGAACACTATAAACTACAGGTGATTCAGCAGAGAGTGCTTTGGATGAAGCATGTGAAGATTACACTATGAAATAAGTTATCTAAAGATTTATAATTAACCGAGCTACACACATCAGTGAAGAATTTGAGTCCACAGAAATGAATCAAACCGAATAAGTTTCAGTCACAATTAATTAGTGCTTGAGTTATTGAGGCTAATTAGTGTTTAGGCAGGGAGTCAGCGGGACACCTGACGGGATTACAGGCTGCGTGTGTGTGTGTGTGTAGATGTAGATTCAACTCATTGTCATTGTGCACACAAGGCACAGAACGAAATGATGGTTCCAGATCACTCATCCAGAGACGAGCATCTGCGGTCATGCAGCCAGAGACGCCGGCGCCACCGTTAGGCGATGTGGTTTAAGTGTCTTACCCAAGGACACAACGGGTGCTTCTCTTTGTGACAGAAAGAGAATCAAAAAGCTATAATTGAGAGAAGTCTTTCCTGATTCCCTGATTGGTCGGTGACTGGATAACAAACAGATTTCCATGTTTCCCTCAGGGTGCTTTATATTGTAAGGTAAAGACCATACAATAATTACAGAGTAAACCCAACAGTCATGAAAAAGCACTTGGCGACGGTGGGAAGGAAAAACTCCCTTTTAACAGGAAGAAACCTCCAGCAGAACCAGGCTCAGGGAGGGGCAGTCATCTGCTGTGACCGGTTGGGGCTGAGGGGGGAGAGAGAGGACCAAAGACATGCTGTGGAAGAGAGACAGAGATTAATAATAACTAATGATTAAATGCAATGATCATGTGATGATAAAAATACCAAGAATAAGACATAAATGTTACTCTTGCCTGACCCACTAATGTTATTAATTGTACAGCTGCTTCAACTGCAGTTACCACAACTACTATAACTGTGACCATAATACACTGTACTGCTAAAAATACTGTTGCTTTTGCTTCTAAAACTGTTACTAGATATATCAGCATTCCCAGTTATAGTTAAGGTTCAGATGCTGACCTGAATGCTGTAATCAGTCATCTGATGTGTTTTTTGATAACACAGTGGCTTTATATGCCACTACTGTACATCATTACAGTTACCTTTGTCCTGTTTGTTGTTTCTTTTCTCTGTGCTCCTCTTTTCTCTCTGTGTCCTCACCACCCCGACCCCCCCTGACCCTGGTAGTGCGAGTTCTTCCTCCCCAAGTGCTGCTCATAGGGGATCATCAGATAATTGGGTTTCTCTCTCTGAAAAATTCCAGAGTATTCACTGGGGTTGGATTGGTTTATATTTCTGATCTTTGCCAAATAATTTCCTAGAAACTTAGAATTTCCTGAAAAATCAGCTGCTCTGGTTAATTAGAGCCTACTTCCCAGAACGTCAAGCTTCTTCTGATACCGAATGAGATCCAGATCTGGATCGCAGGTCCAGAAATCAGGTCTGATTTTTATTTCAGTGAACCTGAAGTGTTCTTTGTGCCTCTGGTTTTACAGAGAGTCTTACACCGCAAAGGAACCCCACTGAGTCTGACATTAAATTCTTCGTTTGTCCTTGCTGAAGGAGACGGAGCATCTCCACAGGGGTCCAACCTCCAAATCAGACACACAGACGGACGACTTAATGGACTGTCTGCTGATTCGTCCATCAGCCTTTAATTGATCTGCTGGCTTGGTGTACGTGTGTGTGCTGCATTACTGTATTACTTATATTGTGAGGACATGAATCTGTTACGCAGTCATATTGTGGGGACGTCAAGTCCTCAATGCTTGGGGTGTGCCTTGGTCCGAGGTTGAAGTTAAATTTGATTTTGGTCAATTTTTCCTCGTTTCAAACAACTGTCTAAAGGTTTTGGAGTTCAGGTTAGCCATTTATGGCATAGACGACAAACCCTATTTTTGGTTACTATATATATATATATGTGTGTGTGTGTGTGTGTGTCAGCATGATATAGCTACCTCCTAATTCAGAGGCTCGGTCACATGAATGAAAAAAGGTACCAACCTCCTTGCATTTACAAAAAAAAGTTGGCTGCCTGGTGATTGTGTTGATTTTTTTCACATTCTGCACCTGATTGCAACTTCTGGTGACTTGAGGGTTTTGCATACTCAAGCTCACGTTCGATCGCAAAGCAATTGCACAGGTCACCTGATAGGAGGCAACCCTTCCGCACGCAGTCACAGTCTGACTTGGACTGACTGCAATCACTCTCACAGAGACTGCCAAAGGTTTGCAAATAATTGCTCTCTAATTTATAAATGCAGACAGTTTGCCAACATGTTGCCATCAGTCTGAATGAGTCAACGAGCAACTCGAGGGGACTCGACTCTAATGGCTGCTGACTGATTGTGTTCTGGTTGCATGTAACTGCAGATGTAACGGTTAAATGTGAATTTCAGATGTTTGATTTTTGATGATTTATTACAGTTAATTGCTGTATAATCATAAACAGATTGTATCTAATTTACAACTTGAACCCATTCAATCGCAGACTGAGCAAACTGAGTCCATCTCATGGCAACATTTATTACATGTTTTAGAGACAATGCTGTATACTGTATATAAGTGAGATAACTTTATCTTATTGGATAAAACAGACACTGACAAAGTTTAACTTTGAGGGCATAATTTGCAGTTGAAAAAAGGTGATGAATGACTTTATGTTATTTTAATACTCAACATATCGCAAAATGCTAAAAATCGCAGTATCGTATTGTGACTGAAGTATTGTGATAATATTGTATCGTAGGGTGTCTGGTGATTCTCACCGCTAAGAAACACACAGGCCTACAATATACATATAGACTAACCCATGCATGCATGAGTACAGATTTTATTTTAACAAACATCAAGATTAATTTCATTTAATCCAAAAACCAAATAACTCTGTTTGTTTAAAAAAATGAATAAATTGCTTCTTTTCTCCTGAATCTACCGCATAAGTATTTACAGGAAACTGTGACATTTTGGTACCCTTATTGTTGCCCTGACAAGCCAAACTGACCAGTCAGCATCATTTTAGGAGAAAATTAAGGGGTTAATTATAACCCAGAGGACGAGTGTTGGGTTGACAGCTGGAAATGGCCGATTATTCACGTCTCATCACACATGGACAGAATTACCTGCTGACTCCCCACAGGACAGCTTCCAATCACAGAAACACCAGGACGGGAAGCCTTGGTGAGGTCACTGATGGAGGAGCATCAGGGAGGTGGTGCTGGTGCTGGTGGTGATGGAGGCCAGTGAACCGAACATTTGCATAATCTGCCTTTTAGGCAGAAGCACTGAAACTGTCAGACAGATGCAAAGTAGCCAAAGCAACCGCTTAAATCCGTGATGGACCTGTCAGCCAGATGGCCATTAGCTGCATGCTGAGTCTCTCCTCTTTTTCTGCTTTTCACACTGTTTTCCTCTTTTTCTCCCCCTCAAACATGTCAAAACATGTGTGACTGCTCATTGAGCAGCAGTCACATGTGAGACAAACAGTGGATTTGGGTGGGAGGCAGCTGAATTAGTAGTTTGACAGCCTGGATGTGTTTGTTTGTGGCAGTTACTCAGCAGGGAGCAGCCACTGGGCGGAGAGGGTAGAGGAGGAAATGTGGAGGAAGAGATTGGCTCAGAGGTAGTTAGCTGGCCAGCTCATATTTTTGGGTGCAGGATGGAAGGCGGGAAGAATTAGCATTTAAAGTACTTGCCCACCAGGCATTAGCACACCTTGGTGAGCTCAGCCAATATGTCCCCTGCTGTCCTCTGAAAACTCCAAAAAAAAAATCACTTCATCTTAGAAGAGGAAAAGAATTCAGATCCTTCACTGAAGCCACAGCAGCAACATCAGTGCAGAACAGTCCATTACACGTATAAGTACTCAATTAAACTCTTAGTAACACATCACTTTAACCCCATTTGGATTTATAAGCCAAATTTAACAAATTAACGAATCACCCAGCAAATAATGTATTTTCCCTGTTATGAAGCATCTATCTTGTATCTTTTGGGGATTTTTTGTGTCTCTGTGTGTCTCTGTGTGCCTGCTTTGGGTGTCTTGTGTCTCGTTGTGGTTCAAGTTAGGGTTTGTGGTTGTTTTGTGTCTCTTTGTATTGCTGTTTACTCAGGAACTCTAACGCAGACACATAATGAAAAATTAACAGTCTTTATTACAACCCAGAGAGCTCTTAATCAAAATAGATGTGTGACAGAACTAAAGGAGGAAGAGGGCAGGCGGCTACAAGGGGCCTAAAGCTGAGATCTGTGGCTGGCAAACAACAAGAAGCGTCTGTGAAGAAGGAGAGGATAACAGAGATCAGATGAGCAGCGTGTGTGAACACTTGTCTGAGTCTCCTCCGTGAGACCGCCTGGGACACAGTTTGGGAGGGAGGTCTCAGCAGCCCCTCAGGGGAAAACTGTCGGGACAAAAAATGATGATGGTGGTTTTATAAGTGGTGGGGACAACAGGCTGGCTCAGGAAGGTGTTAAAGATGTATTTGAGGACATCCTTGAGGTCCTTGGCATAGTCCCTCAGCATGCAATCAGATACATTGTCTTGGCCAGCAGCCTTGCGAGCGTTGACTCTGGAGAGGGTTCTCTTCACGCTGGCTGAAGACAGGCATAAAACCTGGTCACTGAGCGGTGTTGTTGCCTTCTGCGCGGGTGTGGTGTTGTGTCCCACAAACCCTGCGAAGGTGTTGAGGTTCTCCAGCAGAGGGGTGTTGTTGTCACAGGTCTGCGGATAGGGTTTATAGTCACTGATCATCCCCTGTCACAAACTCCTCGTGTCTCTGCTGTGTCTGAACTGCCTCGTTCTCTTTGAGGTGTACTGGTGCTTGACTTTTCTGATGCCCTGTGACAGATTGGCCCTGGGTAGTTTCAGGCCTTCAGCGGCCCCCGGATGAACCAAAGTGTGATGGTCCTAGTGACAGTGACATCCTTAAAGCCATGTAGGCAGTGACAGTCTCTGTATTCCTGTATGTCTGTTTCATGGTTGTAGTTGAAAGCTTGCTTAACCCTTTTTGACAGGCCGGAGTGTCCGCAGTCCCGTTGGCATATCAATTTTTAAATGCCAGTAGAACAACAACCAAATGAAAGAGCAATAATTCTTTTTGCATATAAAACTGGAGGAGTTACACTTACATATCACGCATTCACCATGTCCCACAGCGCTGTCTCCTTCCTCTAATAAGTTTGCAGAAATCACATAAAAACCACTGACATAAAAAAAAATTATAATCCAGGTGCTTTATCAACCAATGCCCACTGTTGTCTGGCTCAACATGTGAACGCCTTGGCCTAATGCACTTCACTATACCCGAGGAGCTTCACAAGGTGGAATGCATCGTGCCAGGATCTCTCACGAAGCAGCAGCTCATCAGCAGATACGATGAAGTTTTCACCTCACTCATTGAGTCGCTCCCCGGTGACTTAAATGAGTCCATCACACCGGTGCGGGGCCCGCCACGCAAAGTCCCGATAGCTCTCAAAACAGCAGCAAAAGCAGAACTGGACAGACACGAGAAGGAGGGCCACCTGACCTCTGTGACAGAGCCTACTGATTGGATTAATAATATGGTGATCATTAAGAAACCTGATAAGATTTAAATCTGCATTGACCCAAAGCCACTGAACAGAGCGCTGAAGAGATCTCACTCTAGATGACATCCTCTACAAGCTGCCCAAAGCCCGCATATTCTCGTTAGTGGACGCATGGGATGCCTTCCTCCAATGTAAGCTCGACAGCTTTCTCACCACATTCTGGACTCCACGGGGCCGCAAATGCTGGCTTAAACTCCCTTCAGAGGAAACAACATGAGCTACTGGCAGCCCTGGATGGGGTGGAGCCGATTGCAGATGACATCATGGTCGTTGGCTGTGGCGACTCAGACGAAGAGGCCAACAGGGGTCATGACACAAAACTCCTTGCACTCATGGAGAAGCTACAGTTTAAAGTCAAAGAGGTGCACTTCCATGGCCATGCGCTGTCAGCTGAGGGCCTTAGACCCTGAGAAGGTTAGGGCAGTGCAGGCTATGCCAGCTCCGGCCGATGTAAAAGCCATGCAGAGAGTCATAGGGTTTGTCACATACCTTTCCAAATTCCTGCCACGCCGTTCCGAGGTGTGTGAACCACTGCGCAGGCTACTGGACGAGGAAGTGCCATGGCACTGGCTCCCACAACATGATGCTGTGATGGCACAGATTAAGCGCCAGTCTTGAAATATTATGACGTCAGCAAGCCAGTCACAGTGCAGAGGGATGCAAGCCAAAATGGTCTAGGATGCTGCCTCCTGCAAGATGCACAGCCCGTGGCGTTTGCTTCAAGGGAAGTCACTGCAGCAGAGCAGAACTACGCTCAGATTGAAAAGGAATGTCTGAGCATAGTTTTCGCCTGTCAGTGCTTTTATTACTACCTCTATAGCAGAGGTGACGTGACTGCAGAAACTGACCACAAACCGCTCGTTGCCATCTTTAGCAAGCCCCTCCTCAGTGCTCCTAAACAACTCCAAAGCATGCTGCCCACCCTTCGGGGCTACTGCCTAAACGTGGTCTACAAACCTGGCCCGGAGATGTGTTTGAGTAATACACTGAGCAGAGCCACAACACCCCCTCACAGTTCAGACCAGCCCTTCATACGGCAGTCCATTTGCTCAGTAGTCTAACATACAGAGTTGGAAGCTGAACAGGTAAACCAAGCTGACTACCTTAATGTTACAAGTCAGCACTTGGCTCAAATCAGACAATATAGAGATGGATGAACAACTTCAGGCCCTTAAGTCAGCAGTACTGGAGGGCTGGCCAGACCAGAGAGGAGAAACACAGATCACCATCAGAGAATATTGGGCCTTCAGGGATGAGATTAGCGTGCAGAACTGGGTCCTCTTCAAAAGTGACAGGGTCAATATTCCCAAGAAGCTGCGTCCTGAAATGCTCCACCGTATCCATTGGAGCCATGTGGGAGCAGAGGCCTGCTACAGGCAGGCTCAGCAGACACTCTTCTGGCCCAGCATGCAGGGAGAAATTAAGGACTTTGTGGGACAATGTGCCACATGCAATAGGTACGCACATGACCAGCAAAAAGAGACAATGATGTCGCACCCCCTTCCTACGTGTAAGCAGCCTTGGCAAATCTTAAGCATGGATTTGTTTAATTATGCAGGGAAGGATTTTCTGCTGATGGTAGACCACTACTCAGACTTCTGGGAAATAGAACACCTTACTGACCCAGCTGCTGAAACGACAATCAGAAGGTGCAAGGCCCAATTAGCCAGGTATGGACAGCCTGATCGACAGACTGTGGCTCACAGTTCGATTGTGCTCTTTTTCGTCAGTTTGCCCAAGACTGGGGTTCTGAACACATTACCTCATCCCCACGCCACCCAAAGCCAAATGGTAAGGCCGAATCAGCGGTGAAGGTAGCTAAACGGGCTTCACGAGCAGGTGATGACCCATGGAGAGCTATTCTGCTTTGGAGAAACACACGGATAGCAGTCCTGCACAGCGGCTCATGGCACGCAGACTTACGACACCTCTCCCAGTGACTGTTGCCCTCCTTGAACCATGTGTGGTATCAGGTGTAGCAGAAAAAATACAGTACAAAAGACAGGTTGCTAAACACTACTATGACAAAACTGCAAAGGACCTCCCAGAGCTACAGATTGGGCAGAATGTCAGGATGAAGCCACTTCCAGGTGACAGGACTGGGAGATGGCGCTGTGGCACGTGCCTCCAGCAGGTGGCACCACGTTCATACCTCGTGGAAGCAGAAGGTGCCATGTACCGCCGCAACTGAGTAGATTTGTGGCCAGCAGAGCCCGTTCCACCTGAGGTCAGTGTGTGGCCTGAACACTCGGCGACTCACGGCATGTCCAGCAAGAGCAGCACATCCATTCAGGAGGATCCACGGGAGCTCATCAGCATGCCGGTGAGCCCCTCTACAACTCGCCTGCCCTCTGCGGGTCATGAGCCTGAGCCGCACACAGGCTCAGGAGTGGCAGGCTCACCAAGCCCCCAGAGAGACTTAACCTGTGAAATCACACATACACACATTACAAAAAAAAAAAAAACAGAGACAGTAAGTGATGTACATTGTCACCGCTGCAATGTTAATATCTCATAGATGTGTCCTGATGTTGAGATAATGGCTAGTTACGGGTCATATTGGATGTGAGGAACTGTAATAGTAACAGATAAGCATGCAGCATTTACCGGTTATGTTAAAAGTAATCTCAGTACGAGTAAGTGTTTAAAGAAACTGTTAAAAGGGGAGATGTTATGGGGTAAACTGCGCCACCCTGTGGTGGTTTGTGTGTAATTGGAAACGACAACCTGAAACTGCAGCCCCTTTAGTTGTATTCGTTTTTACCCCTGTGCAGCGTTCAGTAATGCTGAAGTTCGTCTTCTGGCTCTCTGTGCTTAGCTTTATGTTTACAACACCTATCCCAGCTGTCATAGGGCGAGAGGTAGGGCACACCCTGTACAGGTTGCCAGCCTGTTGCAGGGCTAACACAGAGAGATACTCACACCTATGGGGCAATTTAGAAGCACCAATTAACCCAATCCCACTAACTGCATGCCTTTAGACCAGGGATCCTCAACTCCAGGCCTCAAGGGAGGCAACTTTCAGATGTGTCTCTGCTTCAACACACCTGAGTCAAATATAGAAGTCATTAGCAGGACTCTGGAGAACTTGACTGCATACTGAGGAGGTAATTCAGCCATTTGATTCAGGTGTGTTGGATCAGGGACACATCTAAAACCTGCAGGACACCGGCTCTCGAGGCCTGGAGTTGAGGATCCCTGCTTTAGACTGTGTGAGGAAACTGGAGCAAACCCATGATCTCCTGGACAGTCTGAGGTGCAACCTGGTGTCAGCTGGACTGAACCATGATGTCCCAGAGGTGTTCTATTGGATTTAGGTCAGTTGAGCGTGGGGGCCAGTCAATGGTATCAATTCCTTCATCCTTCAGGAACTGCTCACACACTCTCGCCACATGAGGCCGGGCATTGTCGTGCACCAGGAGGAACCCAGGATTTCCAGTGAGCCAATTCCGGTGCTGGAAGCGCAGCGGGCCCAAGCCTGCTGGGAGTTCTTTAAGCAGCGGTGTTCTTGAATATGACCATCAACGTTGATACACAGAGCAACCAAAGCTTTCAGGGATGCAGGCAATTCTTTTGTAGCTAATTCATCTTGAATATTTCACTTAATCCATGCAAGAAGGCTCCATAAAAGGCTCTCTCCTCCCATCCTGTCTCCTCTTCCAGAATCCAAAAATCCACAGAAAATCAGCTACACTCTTGTTCTCTTGACAAAGATTTAAACATTTTTTGTGCAGCAAACAGTCTTTATTAAACACTTATTTAAATTTATCAAGGAATTCCACAAATGTTCATGTTACCGGCGAGCACTGCCTGAGCACTCTGCCCTGAGAACACTGACCAGGTACATCATTTTATGATGATTTAGATTCTGATTTAGGTTTCAGCGACCTGCTGGAGAATGGTGTCAGCTTTATCACGGTCACCCAGAATGCTCCTGGGCTGCCGAGTGATCCTTACAGGATCCACGTCCGCTGCATCCATTGCTGGCCAGATCGTTCAGCTCTTTCACATTGGAATGAGTTTTCCGCGTAAACAGAGTGTGGACACAAAAATTCAGCAGCCTAATGTGTGATGACTGTTGGAGAGATGCTGGTGAGCATAGTTCAGCATTGAGTAGCTTCTCCTGAAGGTGGTGGTGACCAAAAACAGAGCTAGAAGAGAATAAATGTTGCTGCAGCCAACAGTTTTTGCTTCACTACGACATTTAGAAACTTGCAGTAATTTTGTTTCTCTGCAGGTGTTACGTCAAATATCGGCTTTGTGTCGAATGCTCCATGCCTGCTTCTGCTTCTGTCATTGATCTTTCCATGATACCAGCTAATACATTATACCTTAAAGCTTTAATATAAAATTAGGTTCATTTAAGCAGTTAAACCAGACAAACTGTTTGATTTGAACTCTGAGTTATTTCTGAGAGAACCCAAAAATAGCTGGTTTTTCTATTATTCTGTCCACCCTCTGAGCACACAGCTGTGGATGTGTGTGTGTGTGTGTGTGTGTGTTCGGGGAATTTGTATGGATTATGCTAACTCTGTTCGGACTGGAAAGATTTCAGTTTGACAGCCGTGTGAGACCAAGCTGGCGTGCTGGCGTTTCTTTTTTTCTCCGTAATCCTTCTTTGTTTGGCTGTGTGTTCCCGCTCCAACATGGTAGTGTTGGTGAGAATAAGAAGACACGGATATGAACTTCCTCCAGTCTGTAAAACCTCAGATCTTCTCGTTATTTCCACAGAGCTGAGCGTGAAAGTGAACGCTTCACTTCTTTTTATCTCCACGGCTCCCGCCTCCTGTCCTCCTCCTCCTTCTCTTCTTCTGTTCTGTTATCTTGACCCCCCCCCCCCCTCATCATTCTTCTGCCTGTCCTGAGCAGCAGAACGGTGGATGCTTTGATCTTTCTCGCAGTTAAACCTCTTCCTGCTGCAACAAGTGAAACTCTCTGAGGTCACTTTACACAGAAGTAAAAATATTCATTTAAATGTTTCAAAAAGTGAATTGATTACGTAATATGACAAAGCTGGTCTCTCCAGTAATGATGTCTTCACACTATATGGACAAAAGAATTGGGTCACCTGCATATTACACCCAGAGGAGCTGCTCGGCCACGGACCTCCTGTTAATGTCAGAGGTTGTTTGGAACTCTGCAGTTACTAAATCAGCAGAGCACTGGTAACTTTTACACACACACACACACACACACACACCTTTGCACTCAGGTAACGTTATATGGTCGGCCCCTTCACTTTGCAATAATACCACTTACAGCTGGTCCTGGATAATCTAGGAAGAAAGAAATGTCTTAAAGTTGTTTCAATGGTGGCATCCTGTTACAGTACCACACACTCAGTGAGCTCTTTAGAACAATTAGGTGCTTGAGTTTAATATATATTTTATCTGTGACAATGGAAAATACTTGAAATCAGGGATTAAGAGCTATGGCCCAGAGCCTTTGGCTGTATAATGTATTTATTTCTTTGTTTCAACTCAACTGATCGTGTTGCTCTGCAGTCTGCTGAACACACTGAAGTCATATTCTGAATTTGGGGCCATTTGGTCCCCCAACAGTAATCCCAATTATGTTTCTATAACTGAATTGTCTGCCAATCAAAGCTAAGTAAGAAAATCATTAACCTTTCACCTCTTCAGTGGATTTTAGCAACTGGAGAAGAACCGCTACATTAATAAAGTCTAGCTTATTTGAAGGCAGGAATGCAGACCGTGTAAGTCAACACAGCATCACAGCTCTTTGATTACAGCACGAGATCATCTGATGAATTATAGTATTCCTTTAAATTAATGTTCAAAAGAGATCCCAGAAAGCTGAAACATTTTGCCCCTCGTCCACGTGACTCCTTTAGTCCCCTGAAGAACAGAGTGAACTTCCTGGGATTTCCTTACCTGGATGATTGCGCATGGATCAAAACTGATTAAAAGTTTGTTTTTATTCTTTCAGCTGCAGCCTCAGTGATTTTTAACGGCCTGAGTAAAGAATAAATATAAAACCAGAATTAGCACGTAGCCTCAGACTAGGCTATATGCACGTTTGAAGTACAAATAGGTGTCCTGTTTCAGGATATTAATGCTTAGCCTAAATAACAGTAAAACTGACTGGAGCCTACAGGAAAAACAGATCAAGTTGCATAAAAGAATCTGTATTATGCTCACTGGGGAAACACAAAGACACACTGTCTGTGCAGAGGTCTGAGGGACCTTCCAGGAGTGGTGACAGGATATAAAACACGTCGAGGTGACTGTTGTGATTTGGTGCTATATAAATAAAATTGAATTAACCCTGAATTTTACCTGGATAAGGCCACATTCTGCTTTATAGAACAGGCCTCAGGTACTTTCATCAGAATAAACATAAAGAAACCGTTGTCAGCAATAACTGATCAATGTCATCGAGTGATGAACAAACACTATGCACGCAGGTTTGTGACAGGATTTAATATAAAGCACAATCTGACAGAAAACACGTGCTTAGAGTTTTAGATTAAAAAGTGATTTAATGTTTGAGACAGTGTAAGGCTCAGAACCGGTTTCACACTTTAATCAAAATATACACATTTAATCAGATATAAAACTGACAATAACCTCTTAGACACTGAACTGTGGTATAAAACGTATATGTACAGTTGAACACTCCCTCCCTCCCGTCCCTGCCTCACCTGACCCAAGATTTGTGATGCATTCAAGTCACTCGTGGGCGCCGTCCCAACAGAGAGGCTGTGGGTTTGGATTTAAGGGAAATGCGTCCTAATGCGTCTCAATCTCCGTGTAGTAGTGATGAACAATAAATGCAGCGCTTGTATTAGTTTGAAGGCCCCTGACACCGTGATAACAGCCACCGCAGGTTCGTGTCACACTTGCATCTCGCATGATCAGAAAGTTCGAGGTTCAGGAACTGAGTTGACCTATGACCCCGCCGAACTGCAGGTCACACAGTCTGACAGGAAGAAAACGTACGATTTAAATCCATCGGCCACCGACATAAACAGTTCGTTCAGTGCCAAAAACAGGGTTCCAGCGGCCCATCGCCTTCAGCTGTTAGCTATCGGAACAGGTCGCTATCATTATGGGCTTTTTCTGGCTAGAACCCTGCTAAAGGAAAATGTGTATTTTTCTTAAAGTGGCTGAGAAAAGCCAAAAGGCAGCATAACTTTGTTATCAAATATGAATGTGTTGCACTTCTCATTCATCATCGGAGTGGTTTTATTTTATACTAGAGTGTAATGAGCTCAGGCCTTGCTAAGCAGCATTTGAGTACCTAAACCACTGCAGGATGAATTCGAGCCAACTGGACTGTTCCTTTGTGCGGATTTTGACACACACACACACACACACACGCACACACGCACACACACACACAGGGTCAAACCCTGAGTCACAAACAGACACCTTCACACCCCTAATGGACACAGGTGCCCCCTTCTGACTGGCTGGCTATAGCTGTGAATTTTAGCAGCTGTCTTAAGTTCATGTCACAATCTTTCATCAAAGACTGAAGTCAGTGTGCAGGGACGTGTGAGGACGTGCCTGATATGCTGGGGTCATCAGTCGTATCCAAATCAGGTAAAGCATGACTGAAGTTCATTCAGTTCTACTCTGGAATGGCATGTCCACCTGCACTTTGTGGCCTGCACTTTTTGGTCTCCACATGTAGGTAGAGACTGAACTGGGACAACCAACCGTTTCCTCTCCAGCTAGTGTCAAACAGATGGACCCTCCCCAGCTGTACTGAATGCACCACAATGACCTTGTTTAGATTAACCGTACAGTTCAGACAATAAAGGAGCTTCATCGCTTTGAAGTTCAGGTGAACATCTGAGCAGCCGGAATGTCAACATAAAAATATTAATAATAATATTAAGACACAAACAGACCAAACCAGCGTCCTGTGGTTTCCGAGGACTGCGGGACAAACGGTCAGTGTCCAGAGGAATTAATGCCTGATCACGACTCGGTGCTGCGTTCAAGGCACTGCAAACATCTGGTTTTGCAATAGAGACTGAAGTCACACTGGTGCATCGAATCCAGTGAAACAGTCGAGAAATGAATAAAAACATTCCACATTTCCACAGGAAAATAAGAAAGCCGAAACCAGCTCACCGTCTTTCTTTAGTCCATAAAACCAGAAACCTGAGGCACACAGATTTGTTTGCATCCTGAAGGCCATTTTTGGTTTCAGCTGTAGTGGATCACAAACTTATAAATAAAACCATCCAGACAGGCGGCAGAAAATCTGACATCGTAATTCGCCAATCCGGCAAAACAACATTCGTCTGCGCACCGTAAGAGGCCGAGCTCCCAGAGAGAGAGAGAGACTCACACACACGCACACACACGCACGCACACAAACACAAAAACAAAAAGTCTAATCAGGAATGATTAAAATATTGCTACAACATTTGATTTGATTAACACATGATTGTATACATGAAAGTAAAGAAAAGGAAACAATGCATTTAGAACTAAAGACCCAACAAACCTGCTAAAACACACTCAGTTTACGCTTCACACGACACTACAGACAGAAAACAGCAGGAAATTGCAGATATATCTGTAACACATCTCACCAACTGTAAACCTGCTCTTTGCCAATTCAGAGGCTTTAAAACAAAGAAAACATGTCAAAGTCAAGGTCATTCAGACTCCAGGAATAAGGCACAGGGATCATGTGAAAGTCTAGCCAGGCCTTTCTTTACGGGGCCGGTCTAAGACCTGCAGGCCTGAGCGGAATCTGACCTTTGATCATTTACAAGCAGAGCTGGTACGTTTAAAAAGAAAAGCTAAAAAGGAACAGGACCACCTGTAAAACGTGGGCTAATCTGAGTTAAAGAACAAGCCAGAATCTGAAAAACATCAGATCTTTGGATAAGAAGGCTGACTTTGTTCCCACGGTAAGGGATTAAAGTCCAAAGGCAAGAGTAGCTAAAATGTAACGACTTTACAACAAGAATGCCGCCGTCTGAATTCTGACTCTGATCTGGGAACTCCAGCAGAACCGTGACTTTATTCTCGGAGGTGCAGTATCTCCTCGAGACACTCTAATCCTGTTAGAAGGCAAAGAACCTAAAAACCTTTAAAAATATAATAATAATAATTTAACATGAATTCATGGTGGGTTCTACAGATGTGTGGTGGAATGACTGGAGTGTGGTGGACACTGTCGTGTTGCCTCTCTCAGAGGAGCCGAGAGGATTCAGATGGTGACTCAGATGGAGGACTTTGAGAAGGAGACACGCAAGTGGTGGTTCTCTCCCAAATCATGGTTGTGGAATTCTATGAGGGACTCGATGGCCTCCTCCACAGAGCCCACCTGGATTAGAGCCATTTTATGGTCCTTCCTGTATGAACAATGAACAAGAGGTTACACTGTTAGTGCAAAGCAGCAACGTTACATTAAAGGACGAATGCTAAAAAACACACTTAACAACCAGCTTAGACATTCCAAGAGGAACCAAACACCTAAAGACTGAAACAGATTCTGGTCTTTGATATGGGGGGGGGGGGGAGACCGCCGACAATCCTGGAAATAAATACGAGCAAATGTGTCCCTGAACACATTTCACAATAAAAGCATGCTAAAAACTTAAGGGTTTCTGTGCAGGCTTTTAATCTGTAACAGAGACAGGAAGTGCTGAGTTTGTGCTAACAGCATAACGCAGGAAAATCTGACAGGAAAAATGGGAGAGCTTCAATACAGAGCTTTGATACAGATGCTGATCAAAGAGATTAACATGACTGCCTCCTGCTCGAGCTGGAACAGCACACTTTCAACACTCTCAGGGTAAAGGTAAAGGCCTCGAGTCATTTCATGGGCCACGGGTCACTGGTCAGTGAGAGAAGCAGGGCTTTAATGGAGAGCAGGAATCACTAATCATGAACTTCAGAAGCACGGGCAGTAAATGAGCGACTTACTGGAAGAACTTGAAGGCTTTGACCACGGCTCCTGAGCTGGCAAAAAGCATCTTGAGATCATCTTCAACCACAGAAGGGCTACAAACACAAGCAGAGCAGATCTGAGGAAATGCAGTTTTTTCCCATTTTGGGGTCAGCTGTGCAGCGTGTCCCTCAGTTTGGAGCGCAGGCTAGTTGTTCTCACTCAAACAGCTGAAAGACTTACGGAATGTTGGAAAGGTGTAAGGTGGCAGAAGGCGGGAAGATGTTGGAATAGTTCTTGGAGCCGGGCTTCTTGAAGCGGTGCAGGGGGGAGCTGCTGTAGTCTTTGGTCAGGCCCTGGTCCTCGTGCCCCTCACGGGGAAGCTGAACGCTCGTGTGTTTGGACAGCGTGATGCGCAGAGGCTTCCCGTGGAGCCGCTGCCCGTTCAGGTGGCTCATGGCTGTAAAAAACAAAAAAAGTCACGATGAATCCCGACACTGCCTTTTGTCTTAGTCTGGACTCAGTTGGAGCATTTGTGATGAGCTCAGAGACTTTCTGATGGAGCACATTTGTTTGACCTAATGACCACCACATTTCAAAAGTCTGCTAAATGTTACATTTATTAGGTTTGGGGATGTGTTCTGTTGTCAGGATCAGAGAGTTCTGGATGGTGAATGAGGCCCAACTATGGAGCTGAGACAGGGAGCCAACATTCAGAGCAAAGAGCCAAAAACCTACAACACAATTTCAACAAGGTTGGCATGTTGTACAAAATGTAAATAAAGACAGAGTGCAATGATTTGCAAATCTCATAAGGCCATCTTTTATTCACAACAGAACAGTAACACGACCGGGTATGAAAGAGCGTCTTTGAGAGGCAGATGGGCGGAGGTTTCATTGTCTCTTTATTCACTTTATATTTATTCATCTATTCTATTGTTACTTTTGTATTTACAGTATTGTACAACAACAAATAAAGGAATCTTGAACCTGGAACGTTGAATCACGAAGAAGCCGTATATGAGCATGATACAGAAATTCTAGAGTTCTCTGGAAAACTGTTCTGTGGTCGCCGGCGATGCACCTGTTACCTGCCGTTACCCTGCTGGCTGACACCGAGCGTATCACAGCTGAGACGTCTGATCAAACGCGACAGTTTGTCGGGAAAATTCGGTTTCTGAAAGCGGAGAAATTGGGCTTCATAATATCCACCTCGGCCCGGGCCTCTCTGTGTGGAGCTCGCATGTTCTCCCCGTGTCTGCGTGGGTTTCCTCCCACAGTCCAAAGACATGCAGTTGGTGGGGTTAGGTTAATTGGTGATTCTAAAATGCCCACAGGTATGAATGTGTCTTTAGGACTTGGACTTTGACTGAACACCTGAGGACCACACTGGGCATGTGCAGAGGGTTACCTAGCTGAGCTTGTGTGCTGTCAGACATCTGAACCAGAGCGTTTTCCTTCTTGTTGAACAGAATCTTCACTCTCATCACGTCGCCATAGACACCTTAACACAGCCACAAATAAAGAGGAACAGGTTAGTCGTCACACAGAAGCCATACAAACAGGAAGAGTTCCCCCTTAAACCCTATGGGAAGCTATTATACTGACTGCAGCCTGCCATGCCACTGATCCTTGGTCTTAATGGTCAAATATCAGTTTTGCGCAGGATATAACAGATGGATGTTTAAAAAAAAAAAAATTCATCTGTTGAAGGGCTGCATATAAACCCTGGAAGTGAAGGGAGAAGCAGCAGTGAGACGCTGCTGTCAACAAATGGGACTACAGGGACTCAAATCAGTGACCAGAAACTAGCAGGCAGAAATTCCTGATGGTTAAATACAGGAAAATGCAAGTGAGGAAATTAAGGGTAAGGGTCAGAGAAAACAAATGTGTAGGAAAATTATGATTTATGGGAGTTGATCCCCCCCCCCCCAAATAAAATAAAAATAAAAAAAAAACAGCAACTGATTGAGCACTGAGGACATGCAAAATGAAAGAAACCCCAGCATGCAAAATTAAAAACTGAGGATCAAAAAAGACGTAGCACACAATAAATGCAGCTCCTCAGAGTGAAGCGCCAAACGTAACGTGAAGTCAAAGGTTTGGGGGTCACGTGTGTTTTTGGCATTAACTCAAAAGCCTCGTAGTTTGTTCGGTTTTTTTTGTTTAGAAAATTGCTATTATTGCCAAAACTGTTCAAACAGCACTGAAGCTGATGGCGTGTGTGTCGACTGTGTGTGGCCAACAGTCCAATTCACTAAAAACAAAGTAAAAATGTAGCAACTCAAAAAAAAGAAAAGTTTAGTTTCAGTTTCTGATCTGTGAAGTTAAACGAGCGGAGATTATTCTGAGTAAGTGCAACAATTATCTGCTCAACGATTAATAACTGCAGATCTCAAAGATTATTACTGCCTGCTCGTTTCTCTTTTACAGGCTATGAATCGATTTCAAAGCCCTATTAAGGCTTCAGACCACACAGAACGCCCAGAAGTGTTAACAGAAAACACTCTGTCACTTTCTGCCTGCTGCGTGTCTTTGATAATTCAAATCCTCAAGACTGCTGAAGACTGCAAACTCACTTAATGAATGGACTGATATTTATACAGCACTTCTATATCTCCTCTAACCTGCATGTCCAAGTATCCTTGGACAAGATGCTGAACCCCGAGTTACCCTCGGTGCATCCATCGTGGCATCGAGCACGTGAACATTAGGTTAACAGTGCTGAGGCACAGAAAACAAAAGCATTTATATGAATGTTTGTGTGATTGGGTGAACGAGGATTGTAGTAAGAATGTTCAAACTGAGTTAGAAAACCATCTAATTACCATTAACTGCCTATGTTGATGTTGATTTGGGATGGCCGGCGATCTTAAACAGCTGTGCTCGAGTGCACGTCACAATAAAATGTAACAGTTGGTGCATACCGGGAACACATTTAGGGTCTTTAAACACGATATTGCCCCTACGCTTTATTTATACTTCAGTCACAGCAGTGCACACAATATAAAGCAAAGCTGTACGCTGTGTATATTTGTGTAAGGACAACAGGCTGTCTTTGTATCTGACTGGCTAATGATCTAAACACAATAACTGTTCTCCTGGCAGTGCTGAACTTCACACTTTTATCCTCTGAACTGTGCATATCAGTTGGTTCATTTTCTTTGCTTTGTGTTTCACTCATTTTAAGATAAATGTTTAAAATCCCAGCAGGCTCTGCTAGGTTTCAGTCCCACAGAGAGACTCAGGCCCCGTTTACACGACACCGTTTTCACTGGAAACGGCGTCGTTTTGATGCGTTTCAGCCTCCCGTCTACACG
>JAVDPK010000070.1:80528-94099 GCA_034780415.1 Cichlasoma orientale
TGTGTCTTCGTGCTGCGTCCGTTCTTACGCTTTGGCGTCGCCCGGGCCCCCAAGAGTACCTGGCTGTTGGGTTGTACAGTAAGTCACATGACCTTAATAACGGAAGTGAGTCTTCATTTCATGTGTTAGCAATGCAGCCGCCAGACGCGAGGCCTCAGGCCCACAAAATGTAACCTGGCATAGAGTCCGCATGCTGAAGGATGAAGTGTAACCAGGACACTGTGCTGTGCAAAAGGTTTGCAGGGATTTGACCACATATGAGCACTACTTACTACTGAACAGATCCAGAAACAAAAGGTCTGGAGTGATAGAAACTAGTTCTCTTAAAGGATATGAATATGAAACACTGAGGAAGTGCTCAGTCACTAAAAAGCAGCAATATGGGGGGAAAAAAAAGAAAGATTTAAAAAGTCTCTAACAGCATCCTTTGACACACGTAAAGCCAGGCCCCACAGCTGAACACAACCTAAGTGGCCAGGAAACACACCAGTGTGTGAGCAGACTGGCTCTTCCTGCACACCGCTGCAGGATCAAAGCAAACACCAGAAAATAATAAGAATAAAAAAATAAATGACGGCCAATTGTGTTAAGAGGATGTGAACAGCTGACATTCCTGTTACTCCTGCACGTCTCACACCACAATGGCTACAAACAAGCTCCAAATGCCCTTATTTAAGTGACGCCACTTAAATCGTCTTAAACTTTTCATTAACGTCTAACAACGCAACACACGGCTGGTTTTAAGTGCAGTTAAATTCCAGGTGATCACTTTATAAACCCCTGATCCAGATCCAGGACTCCCTTTTTCCTGTTTCAGTTAACTTTGATGAAGTGCAGCAGATTCATTGCTCTCAATATTTAAATGTCAGTACACACACACACACACACACCAAATTCTTGCTTCAAAATGACTACAAAACTTGCCAGCTTATTTTCCCAGGCTGCTGTGTTCAAGACTGCTGAATGAAAACATGCCTATTATTGTTCCTCAACCCTCATCCAGAATAAGGAGGAGTACTGAACATCGACTGCTTAGAAACAAGTCATTGATGCCTCTAAAATAACATGTTCTATTATTCATAGCGCTGCTTTACAAATGAAAAGTAGCAGCATCTGCCTGAGGACTTGTGTCAGATCTGCACTCCCTCCTGGTAATGTGACTGTAACTGCACCAACCAAACAGTCAGAGCTGCAGCATTTCATTAGAATGACTGAACAGACTCACACTGAACTCACTCAGTTTGACTTTAGGACGCTGCTGCGTACAGCATGCTACCCAATCACTAAAGCTGAGGAAGGTGCTTAGCTGCACGCCGATTCTGATCTCAGATCAGAGTTAAACCGAGGCCTTGTTTAGGCTTTAAGAACCTAAAGGAACATTTTTATGAAATAAATAAATAAATTTCATATGTTAATGACACTGCTTGATTTTATTGATAGCAATATCAACAGTGACAGTTATTGATGAAGTTATTGATACTGCTCTGTGTACTCTGGTGCAAAATAAGGACATGACAGTGGCTGTGGCTGGAGAGTTCACCAATGACATCTTTAATCTCAGCATCAAACCCAGCGAGCATGCCGAGCTTTGAGAACGCCTTTGATTCAGGCGGCCGTCAGCTCTCCACTACAAAATCGAAGAAGTGCTTCAAACTGTTGATCTACTTTTAAAGTGACTCATTTGAGAAAACACCTTTTTTTTTTAAGTTTGGAAAATCTTGTTTGGATAGGAGCTGAATGGCTGCAGCGCTGCTACGGCAACCGCTCTGCAGAAACAGCCGAACAACTTCCACTAATTTACAGAACATCATTTGCGTTGCCTCGTTGGCACTCGGATACCATTTTAGACGTAGTAACTGAATTCAGCTGCATGTTAAATGTAGTAAAGCACGCCCAGATTCTGCCCGTCACATCCCTGCAGGAGCAGATCAAGTCGCTTGGCAACCGTTTCAAAATGATTATTTCAAATGAGCTGAGTGATTTTCAGGAAACGAATTCCGCATGTACAGAATCAAACACGATACAAAATAATGAGCATTCTTAAACTGCCAACGCTGCTTCAGAATGAAAGCTGTGAAAAAGTATTTTTCCCTGAAAGTTTGACTTCTCCCACAGATTTAACTCTTTGGGTGCCACATCTCTCCCTCCTGGCTATCTGACACAAAACCGTAGAAGCTCAAACGGCATCACATTCTTACAGCTTCATCTCTGTAAGGGATGAAGCTAAGAAGAAATATGGATGTTACAGTAAACAGGCGGGTTCTTATATGCTGCTTTTCTACTTCAGCACTCAAAGAACTCACTCACCCCTCAGACATTCACACTCCGATGAACACACTGGGAGCAACTCGGTGTTTAACATGATATAATCTAATATTAATTTAGTATCCCTACTGCTGGAGGTTCACTGTGAGCAGATCCGTCAGCAGTTAAAGAAAATATCTGACTTTTTCAACATGATAGTTTATCATTATACATTTTCAGGTTGCTGCGCATCTTAAACCTGGCAGGGCAAAGGTCAGGAAGTGTAATCAATTTCTCATAAATATCTGGACCACATGGCCCTGGCCCAGCTTCTTGGGAGCACAGCTGGCTTAAGCGGTGCTTTTTAGCAGCTAACTAAAACTGCAGCCAGTTCTTTGTGGGAGATGACCTTCAAAGAAGTGAAACTTCTGGTCTGATGGGCTTTTCCACAGTCCGCAAGAACGATGTGAAACTTCAACAGGATTTGTGCCGAGGGGCTGATTTGTGTAAATGGGGTTTAAGAGCGTATTAAGCATGCTGCCGTTGAATAAGCTGATCATCCTCAGGTACATTCCAGAGCGAGTCTAAGGTAAAATTACTGCTGGATTTTGGGCGTTCAACAAACGAAAGAAAAAAAGCTCTCAATTGTTCTCCGATGGCAGCATCTCCATCTTGTCAGACACACTCAGCGATGGTCACAGCAGCAAACAAAGCAACAAAACAAAACAAAGATAAAAACAGGCAGAGAGGAAAAGGAGGAGGAGGAGGAAGATGAAGAAGCAGAGGGGCCTACCTTAGTGCCAACTGTTATGTCGTGGTGGACACTGCTGTGAAGAAAAGACAGCGTGTTAGAAGCAGCCGGGGAAAACTCAAAAAACGGAACGTTTGACTAAAGGTGTCAAAAAAAGAAAACAAAGAAAAAGGAAAATCAATGATGTTAAAGAGACTGTGTGGGAGTAGGTGGAGCACGAAGCCAAGAGAGCCTGAGCAGAGCACTCAGCAGATGGCCAAAGGGCCTCAGCGTGGCCGGTTCACCCTGCAGGCATTTCTGGAGGTTAATCAACACGTTCTGCTGCTGCACACCACATCACCCCTTCTTATTAATGTGAAGGAAACTCCATGCAGCAACTTAATGTTTGAATTTGCACCTAACATTTCCTGTAAAAGCTTTCACAGCACACTTAAGTGGTTTTCACACAAGAGGATGAGGCAGTGGCCACGTCCAAAGCCGACCTTTCCCACACGCAGCGCAGGGGGCAGATTCAGACGCCTTCTCACCGCTGTAATGTTTTTGGTTTCTGTTTAGCTGAAGGTGCTGCCTGGGTAGAGTGTGAAAACTCTGACATTTTTAAAAAAGCTGTGTGATGATACTGTTGTTTATTGGTACTGTATACAGCACAGCTGTGCCAGTGTGAGCCACTCCTCCCTCACTGAACTCTGACTCAGGGAGCCCTGCACCCACCATGCCTCCACTCAAGCCGCAAAACCAGCACAGCTCGTCTGTCCTAACATAGCTGACGTAAGCGGGCGCCGTCGTTGCGGCATTTACGCTGGTTCTGGTGCATTATGTGTTTATCACCGCGCAGTCGTGTCTCAGTGTTTCAGTGCCAGCCGACAGAAACAAATAAACCGTGTTCCCTCCTGAGTCCTCACTGTTTGCAAACATATTTGTCCCTCTAAGTTCTTTCTTCATTCCCTCACATCCACTCTGATAGTTTCAGCAATCTTCCTCCCGGAATTTACCGACAATTTATTAAATTGGTGCTATGATTATTATTCCTTATACTGAGATGATGACTGTTATTCTCTCACTGATAAATTCAAAAACTGAGGCATAAAGTAGCTGGAAATGCCCAGTCGATAAGTGACGGTACTGAACAGGCCCATCACAGAGGTCGCGGGCTGCATCGACGCAGCATGCAGCTTCGTTACCAGGGAGGTGCACATCGGGTGCTGGGATCACAGGGGTTTCCGGTTACAGCGTAGATTTCACACTGAAGCAGTTAAAGCCCAACTAACCCACAAAAACAGTCATAGAGGAGCAGCCCGCTGGCAGCGGCAAACATGCTCTATGGCATAAACAAACTGATTGTTTAAAGAGGCTACAATTCATTTTGCATGTAATTTCCCCATTGTGGGATCAATAAAGCATCATTCATTCATTCATATGCCATCCTGAGTGCCACGCTGCTTAAAGTCTGTTCCTCAGGGTGATGCCAAGTGCCATCTAATGCGAGCAACACACTGACACTGGACCAGACTGTCTTACAATGGCTATATTTTAAACATCATAGTGAAATATATAAAACAGCTTCATTAGGCTTCCTGAAAATTGCAGCAGCACCGGATAACTCCTCTTAAATATGACCCATTACACTTCTTTGCATTTTAAAGTGATCGGTCTGTTTTAGCACCACCTTCTGAGATCTCGCCTGCAGGAGACACCAAGTTTTACAACACATGTTCGAAATGAGCCGATGACACTGAGTTATATCTGTCTGAGCACATTCAGTTACAGTAACAGATAGATATAACTCAGTGCTTCTTGTGAGTCTTTGGGAGGTGCATAGCACCAAGGAAGATATTTCTGAAGAATCCGCAGCAACAGTAATAATGTGGATAAAACAGCCAGTCACCACCTCTTAAGACTACTTTCAGTCTCTAGCTCACGTAAGAAGCACCACCCTTAAAATGTCATCTCAGGAAGAAAACAATGTTAAACAGGCTTTTTTCTGCAAACAGGACAAAACCTGAACATCAGGCTTTTCTCATATTTTACCATCGTCACTAGTTACTAAAGGTCAATGGTCACGGCTGTGCCTTCAGCTTGTAACAGGACTCATCAGTGATGAATGGGTTTATGGTTTCTACAGTACCAGAAGCTGAAGATGAGCTGTGACAGAATCTCAGTTTATAAGCTGCTGTTCAGCGTCTGATCTGTGACAAACAAGTTTACTCATGTTAGGAACTCTCTGACACTCTGTGCCACTTATTGAGTGAAGGCCCGGCTTGTTTCAGTAAGACCATCCTGTATGTAGAGCATGGTGCAGTGTCACCCATAGAAAACAGATGATGCTTTATGAAATTATGAAGAAAAGAAAAAAAAAGGTAAAGTGATGTTAAAAGAAGAGATGCTGCAGCACAGGGGGAGACATGCTCGGTGTCTCAGCTTACTGGCATCAAATCCAAAATGAGCAGCTATTCAGCCATTTCTCTTTGCTGACGCAAACCACCTGATCTTAGATCAGATGATTAATATCAAGCCTTGACAATCCTGGGCTTACCAGAGAACTAACTCAGTGTACAGACACATGGTTTAAACACAGCGGGCAGAATGCAGTCCGCTTCTCCTCCACACACATTCAAACAGGTGAGATATAAAGCTGATGGCTCCTTCAGTGAAATCACTGCGGTTCTCTTTCTGCCCAACAAGACAGAACTTTGATCTCATTTCTACTTCCTGTCTGTTTCCAGTATGATCATAAAGCACCAGTCAGAGATCTGTACTGTGAAGCAGGATTCTGGCTTATCCAGGCAACTTAAGGCTTAATCCTGGATTTCTAACCTGCTCTGGAGCAGGTTAGGCTCCAGATTAGAGATCAACAGGTATAAAATCACTGCCTGCTGACCAATCAGTTCTTCAGAAAATTCCTGGACGACCCCTCAGACCTCTGCAGGAAGAGCAGGAGGGTGTAAAGTTTTTTAGTATCTCAAGTCTTTGTGTTTCCCTGATGAGCATCAGTAATAAATGCAGATTCTTTATTCCTTGATTTTTTTTTTCCCTCCTGTTGGCAGCAAACAATTTCTGTTGTTCTGCAGGCATTAAGATATGATCCTAAAACTTGCAGACCTCGTACGCAGACTAAGCACGGGTTTGAATTCTGTTCTTGTATTTAATCTTAACTCTCAAACCTTTAAAGAGCAGCGAGTCTGCAGCTGACAGGATCAAAACGGCAGCTGTCAGCAGCCGCTTATGTTCAGAGTTTCAGTTTAAAGTCGGCTGGAGTCTTTTATTCACAGCGTGTTTTCAGTGTGCTGTAGAGTCTCTGCTGTGCAGCGTGTTCAGCCGTACCTAACACCACTGAGTGATGTGGAAACTGTGTGTCACACTGTCACATATTAAATAGGTGATGCATAAAATGTATAAATGCTGTTATAATTCATTCTAATCTGCTGATAAATCTCTCTTACACTGCTGGAATTGCAGCTACTAGAAAACAGAACACACACCAAGAATTCCTGTTCAAACACTCAAATTAATTTCAGTTTGATCTGCTAACGAACTAAAGCGATGTTAAAGCGAGGCGGGACAGGAAGCTTTCATGTTTAAATGCATCCAGTTTAAAGTTTCAGAGCTCTAATGTGCAGCCGTTACCATAGAAATAAAGAGCAGCACTGAGAGCGCACTCATTTAAATTAAAAAATGTATTTTATTGCTCTGTGTGCAAAATCACCAGATTAACACTTTTTGCAATAGTGCTGCGTTTTATTTTATGTTCTACATAGATTTTGATCACCTTTTATCATCATCATCATCATCATCATCTGATAATGCCTCTGATTGGAGTAGGTAGAACTCATAGGGATCATTTTCTGTGGAATAAAAGTCACATGACCCATGAAACTCCCCTCTGAGCCTGGTTAAATGCTGCTTCCGCCCCTTTCCTGTCAACACACGGGGAAACCCCGGGTTCACTCAGCGAGTCGATGTGACCGCTTATCCTGATCACCAAAGTTAGGCTAAGTGGATCCAGATAACAGAAAGACACCCGGGATATGTTGAACTCCCTAGTACACGGCTCGGGTCGTTTACCCAAGCCCAGAGTCGTGGTTCTTAGTTCTTAGCAAAGACATTGTATTTCATCATCATCATTATTATTATACATAATAATATTATTACTACTACTTCTTGTTTTTTCAATTCAATTTTATTTATTAGTGCCAAACCACAACAAACAGTCGCCTCAAGGCGCTTTATACTGAAAAGTAAAGACCACACAATAATTCTAACTTCTGCTGCTACAGTAAGAACAAGTGCAGTCTTGGTGGGAACACATCCATAGTTACATTGTTTTACTCCATCCAAAAAAAAAAAAATCAAATATTTGACTTACAGTAATCATCAAAAAACAGTGATGGTGCTGTATTAATATTGGTGAATTATATTCCTATTCAAGAAAATCCTTTGTAAAAAAAAACAAAAAAAACCTGACCAACTTTAGTGATACAGAAAGAGTAATTAAGCTCATTAAAATGATCAGATTTACTTTTTTTTTCTTTTTAATTAAATAGGCAACAAAAATGTGCCAAAGGGGTCTAAATACCTGCTGAATGTGTTTAATGACACACCGAAACAACAAATGTCCACCACACAGGAACACTGCTGCTGCTGCTGCACACGTGCTGTCCAACACCACTTCCAGTGTGAGACAAAACATTGAAGCACACTTCACTTAAAGCTGAATCAATCAATCAATATTTATTGGTGCATTTGTTTAACTGATTCACTAACTGAAATATAATAAACTCTTAAATTAGAGCTCCTTTAACATGTTTATGCAAGTCTGAGCGCTCTCATTCCACCATGCCCGGATATTCCTGGCTGCACTGGAGACCACCGCAAAACAAAGAAGGAGAAAGTGCAGTTACTGGACAGAACACTCATTCCATCACTACGTCTCTCTGGGCTTCTCCACGGCTGTAACAAAACCCTCAAGTTCAGCTACACGACTGGCCCAGAGAGTCATCTCCAACAAGTGGAGACTCCTGCAGACGCCACCATGTTAAAAACAGGTGAACAAACTGTAGATTGTGGCCACTTGTGATCCACATGGAGCACCCACTGAAAACAGTCCCTACCACTGCTCCACTTCAGTCACATTTCAAATATTTCTTGTGGATGATTGCTGTTCCTCCTGCACTGCATCAGTCAGCTGGCAGTAAAGACCAGCATGATCATACACGTTTTACCCAGCTACACCGCTTATTTTAAACAACACACACACACACATATACACACCAGGTGCATGACAAGCCAAGTCCCCACCAAAGTGCAGCCTACTCCAGCACTTATTACATCACTTTTGGTGCATGCTACCGTTCAAAAAGGCATTTCCAGCTACTTCTTCCAGTTTTTTTAATTTATCAGTGAGAGAATAACATCAGCATCTCAATGTAAGGAATAATAATCATAGCATTAATATCATCATCATCAAAATTGAGGAAAAAATATAAGGACTGTAGAGAAATTCATGTTTCCATGGAAACCAATGTTGGGTAACACCCGCATACAACAACACCTGATTTGTAAATGTATGTATATACTCAGATATTGATGCAATTATTTTTGGAAACATAACACTTAAAAATACATCATTTTATCACCATCACTGAATGTAAACTCTCAGCGGTCTCATTCATGTGTCCCTAAGTGTTCGCAGCGCCATCTTGTGGCAGCTGCCGGTATCTAAACTCGTAGCTAACACCAGGTCCACTACTGGGGCCAAACGCAAATACACGGGTCGTACGAACGAAACAAAGGCATTGATTCAGTGACGAAAACATCTTAAAAAAGTACTTTCTACCATTGAAAACTGCCTTTATTAGCACCTTACGACTTCTCGGTCAGGTCATACAAACCGCCATGGTCAAAATTCTTCCCGCCACAGTGGCACCCCTTGCGGATTCGCGGCTAACCACGTAGCTCTTTGCTCCGCAGAGACAAGGATGGCGGGAATTCAACCGATGCAGAGGTAAAGCGGCACACTTGTTTGCAGTCCCCCAAAAAGCTAAAACGTGAAGCTAATGGTGATAATGATTTCTGAAAGCAGGTTGAAAGGTGTCTGAAACAGTTAAAGGAATGCCAGCAGAGTTGACCACAGTGGGGAAGAAACAAAGAAAGAAAAAAAGGAAGCACAAGCTCACAAAAAGCACAATTATTTTAACAAACTTGTTTCATATCTTTCCAAAGAAGTTTCTCAGGGTGGCGGGTGGGGGTGGGGGAGGTGGTAAGCTAAAAGAAACAGCATAAACAAGAACTGACACCTGCCGCCTCTGTGTGCATAGAAGCTACCGACTACCAACACACGACTCCAGGGTGTTCAGGAGACTCAACCTGCAAACAAACTGAGTGCACCCTCCGCTCAACAGCTATTCCACATTTTGGGTAAACACAGCTGTAAGCAGAACAGCAGGGCCACAATTTAAAAGTCTGACTTTTCACGCACAAACTGTACACACAGCATTTCTGTCTGCTCCAGCTGTTTCGGCTTGGGCTTTTCGGAATGCACTGCAGGCCATATTTAAGCTCGTTAAACCATTTGTAACGTTTTCACTGACACGCACAAAACACTTCAATCCAGTGTGCACAAGTTCTTCATTTTCCCCTTAAACTGTGTGTTTGTCTGTGTGTTACACAACAAATTGCTCTGCTTTTAACCTGCAGCTGTTTTCAGGGAAATCAGAAACAATATAAAGCTTCACCTGATCAGACTTACCCAAAAACACTGGAGCAGTACAAGACAAATCAAGTCATTGAAAATGAATGCACGAGGCAAAAAGTTGAACAGAATGTTTCTCACACTGAGGTGAGGCCCAGAGTAACCGGAAAACCGGCCGGTCAGGCTCAAGCTGGAAGAGGACCCCTGAGGGCAGGGATGAGTCCTGACAAAGCACAAATATTCCACCAGGAACCCAGACGGCCCACAGCCCTCTGACTGCAGCTACAGCGGCATGAAGTTTAATCTAACGCATCATATCATGCGCGGACACAAATACCAGCATCATCAATCAGAAACAAACCCGGCAGTTCATCCTTTCAGTCTCGGCAGGTCCAACATCAGCGGAGCCTGAAATGGCTGCTGCTCACAGGCCTGAGCTTCCTCCCTCGCAACACAAAGCTGCTTTCTTCTCCTCAGTGAGCTCCATGTGAAAACCAGCCGCACACCGCACACCTTAGTTTAGCCTGCATCCTTTATAGGTGAGCACACACTGCACACAGCACTGCGTGTTTTTAATACAAATCTTAACGCTTACGAATTACATGATTATTATCAGGGCATTAGCTTATTTAATGATGTTCATTTTCACTTCAGTTTTGGACTCTGTTGAAAGTAAATCTGTTGAACCTGGCTTTCTCCCGGGTTCAAGTCTGCACATTCAAAACAAAATCAATCTCCAAAACAGCAAGAGTTTGATGCGCTCCATATGAAACATCGCAACCTGGAATTCAAACTCATTCCTCACATGCAAACAAGTCCTTACAACGCGACTTTTTCCGCATTAAAGGATCCATTTGCGCAGCTCCTCATTTCGGCGCACAGCCAGCTACTTTATTTACTTTTATATTTCATTTTTAACAAACCCCGGACTGTTAAAGTGAAGGGCAGCCTGGCTGAATGAAGCACGGTGGGCGTGAGCCGCCGTAAGCGGTCCTAGAACTTGTGCGCACTGACGAGTTCTTTATCCGCGACATTTCACGTAAAGGTTCCACAAACGCGCCGCGACTGAACGGCTCGCGTTTCAACCCGCGTCGTGATCCCGGAGTTCGGTGCCGAGCTGTACCCGCAGAGATCGGCCCGTTCTGAGGCTAACAACGCAGCTAACCGCGCTAGCCTCGCTTCCTGCTCCGATCGCAGAAACAACTTCACCGACATCTCAAAGGACAACTGGACCGCTCCTGAAAAGCCCCACACCGCCACAACACGGCTCAGTGTAAGCGGTCTTTAAATACAGCAGCCAGAAACACCATTTAACTGGAGCGTCATCGTGAGACGCTGGAGGAACTCACCCGTCCATTGCACAACACGGAACTACAGAGCAACAGGTCCCCGCAGCGGCCAGCAGGGCTCCCAGGCGCTTACAAACGGACAAGATGGCGTCCGTCTGAGGGGGCTCTCTGATTGGGCGGCTCGCAAAATTGGTGGGCGTTCATGGCCAAAACCTGACGATGATTGGCTTGTTGGACCCAAACCAGAACAACAAAGACAAGATACTGAGGAACAGCCGGAGCCGCGGGAAGCCTCCGTTCACACGGCTACACACCGTGCGAGCCTTTCAATCCAGATGTGATTGTTTTTGTTATTTAATTCATATATGTTGATATGCTTTTTGAAAACAGAGGTATAGATCTGTTTCTCTGAGCTTATTAAAAGCATTTATTTTACAGATACCTTTCAGCCAGGACAAGCATCAAATATGAGTCATAACTGCAGATTAAAGCCAATCTAAATTATTTAAACTCATCTCAGCCTTAAACATCAGCAGCACATGAGGCTGAAGAAAAACATTTTTCTGCACAGTACTTTTCCCTTTGAAAGTTTAAGTACAGCGCGCACACACACACACACACACACACACACAGCATGTGTTTTTAAGAGTGCAGAGCACTTGGCTGATACAGTGGTTTTATCCTGACTTCTCTTATAGCTCCTGCTTTTTGCTGACAACATTAAAGCGAATAGCATGAGTCAAATAAATAGGCTGACAGAATAAATAAAATAAAATGACAATATTTCCAATATGGAAAGTGGAGCTGCTGTGGCAGCAGCTCTTCTCTCTAAAGCTCGTTTGCACCTGCATGTGTTTCAGTTGCGTGATGATGCACTGCAGGTGGGTCTGACAGCTACTCCACATTTAATGTTGTCATTTTCTGTTGTGTAAAATGCAAGAAAAACATGGCGGAGAGAAAAGCATGCTAACACAGTGCCAGCATAAACCTGTGGGCACTCAGAGCGCTGCTCTTGCATCACAAGCAAACCCTGCTTTCCCCATCTGCAGCCGCCCCAGAGGTCAGAGGTCAATTTTTAAGTATAAGAAAAAGGGAAGTTTCTTCTGAAAAGTTGTATCAGAAATTCCCGCGTGTGGACGCAGCCTATCGAGCCAGAATGACCCGAGCCACTTCATTCAGGCTGCTTTGGTGTGCTGGGGGAAATATTTGCAAACATAAGGAACCGCTGGACAAATTAATTTTATATTTTTGGATAAATTTGAACTATTAAATGTTTAGCAGGTGAGACTGCAGTTCTGTGTGAGACAGATAATCCTGTCTCTGTGGAAGCCCGTGAGTGTCAACCACACGGGGAGCAGGAACGATCCACAGCTGTCGTCAGTCACGTTGCCTCTAACGCTTCAAGGTGTCTACAGATCACTGAGAAGATTGAAGCGCTTCTTCAAGAGAAGATCCAGCCTTACAAAGTAGAGATTGCCAAGGATGCTACGAAAGCTGTGACGCTGGTGTCGGAGTTTGAAGCCTCCATTCACGCTCCTGCTATGGTAACGCTGGCCTGCCCTCAAGCTCACCTCAGTGTGTAGCGTCCAGATTTGTGTAACATCAGTGTTTGACTGCACTACACATACTGTTAACTGCCTTATAACTTAACGTGCTTGAAATAAACTTCACCTTTGACCTGCCAGCCCCTCGTTCGCTGGGCTGAAGATGTGATCCAGACTTCAGCAGAGGTCCTGCCCTCGGCCGGTCGGCACACAGAGCGCCGGGCTGCAGATCTGCAGAGGCTGAAGGAGAAGCTCGACTCTGCGGTGAACTTCATTCTGCAGACCCTCAGAGCAGTTTCCAGCTACCATCGCAAGGCGAGTAGTGAGGAAGCTGAATGTGCTTGTTGCTGTGAGAGCTGCTGTAGTGTGGAATCAGCGGGCATTTATTCATTGATGGTCTTTTTATTTACAGTTATGGTTGCATGTTTCTGCCAGCAGCATGCATTTTAGTTTTGAGTTAATGTGCCAGAAGGACGCGTGGTTATAGATGACTTACAGATGGCTTTTTTTTGTTTTTGTTGCAAGATCATCTTTTTAAAATAGTTTATAGTGACAGTGATAACATTAATTCATCCAACTGGCTGACTTGTACTTTGCAGCAATAAGCTGCATTGATTTGATGCTTTGTTCACTTAAGTGGTTAAAGTAAAATAAAGCAAACAATAAATAATTGAAAATTATGCAGTAAAAAAAGAACACAGAGCTTAATAGCCAACTGAATAATTCATGATTGACACGTAGAGGCCTACATTACATTAAGTTTATTATTTTCTTAATGTTAAAACTATGTAAGACAAATATCTAAAGAAAATGCAATTAAAATACAAAATCTTGCATATTAGGCCTAAGTGTGTGTGTGTGTGCGTGTGTGTATACACTTTCAGCCAGAGGCGTTCTGATACCTCGGCTGTGGGTATTTGCTGATACAGATAATTTGTGTGAAGAACGCAGCTCATTAACTTCACTGCAGTCAGAGTCCAGTGACGTGCGGTGAAGTTTGTGACGAGTGAGGCACAGACTCGTCTGGAGTCGGATGTTCACATATATGAACCCAA
>JAVDPK010000070.1:96871-129519 GCA_034780415.1 Cichlasoma orientale
ACAGAGACAGTTCAACATAAATTTCACAGGAGTAGTTACCTTCGGATGCTTCAAACTCCTTAACAATGATGGCAAACTCTGCATTTACCACGGTGAAAAGGTGCTTAATCTCCGACTAACAACGATCAACATACACGTTTGGCGTACATCTCTGACATGTCTGTGTCTCTCGCGCATCTGCTCTCTCTACCAGGTAAACTTCACATCCCGCCTCCACACTCCTTTGATTGGTTACATAGCTCACAATCAACCAGTGCAAATAAACACACATCAAGACTGACAGTCTGACGCTCGGTGGCGATAGGTTGTACCAATGCACAGTGCAGAGAAACAAATTAAAGTGACATACTGCTCTATTAAATAAACAAAATAATTCTGTCAGCTGTTTTAACATAACGTATGAACTTTAAGACTGTAAATGAACGATTAATTATTTAAACATTTTAAAACAATTTACTTATGCCCATAATCATTTATGGCCTGGGCTACAGGAGTTTTTCCTTCCCACTGTCGCCAAGTGCTGCTCATAGGGGGTCATTTTGATTGTTGGGTATTCTCTGTAATTATTGTAGGGTCTTTACAATATAGAGTGCCTTGTGGCGACTGTTTGTTGTGATGTGGACAAAATTGTTGGTGGCCTTCAGTTAAAGAAAGAAAATCCCACAAAGATCACTGAAATAACTTGAAACTGACAAAAGTAATAATTAAAATAAACTGATGAAAATCAGACGTTGCTTTTGAATTATGGTTCAACAGAATTATTTTACAAACTAATGAAACTGGCCTGGACAAAAATGATGGTACTTAGAAAAGACTGAAAATAAGTTGACCACAGGGTCAGGCGGGCAACAGGTGTGTCCTGTAATTCCTGTAATTAGCATCACAGGCATCTTCTAACTTGTAATCAGTCTGCCTGTTTAAAGGGTGAAAGTCATCACTGTGCTGTTTGGTACCGTGCTGGACCACAGAAAGCTAAGGAGAGAGCCGTCTCAGGAGACGAGACAAGCATGTTAAAAGTAAAGGCTACAAGACCATCGCTGAGCAGCATGATGTTCCTGTGGCTACAGCTGCACGTTATTCTGAAGTTTCAGGTCCACGGGACTGTAGCCAACCTCCCTGGACGTGGCTGCAAGAGGAAAACTGATGAAAAACTGAAGCGATAAAGAATTCAAATGGAAACCAAAGAACCTAGAACAACTTCCAAAGAGGTCAGAGGTCAAGGAACATCAGATTGCTCCATGTGTCACTGAGCCACAGTGGATTTAATGGAAGACGACCGAGGAGGACACCACTGTCTGATTTTCACGAGTTAATTTTCAGTCCATTTTTATTTATTACTTTTGTCAGTTTTATTTCAGTGACCATTGATCCTTTAACAGAACCAACTAGGTACCAACTGTTCCAACATGTAACTGAGTGTGCAGCGTTCTTTGATGTCTCAGGACGGAACATGAATGGCTACATTCATTTATATATACACCTTATATATACACTCTATGATCAGAACCGAGGGGTGGGGGGATACTTTTTAATAAGTGATCACATTTGAGTGTTTCTTTTTTCCCCATTTTTAAATTAAAAATTTTTTTTTTTTGGACAATTTATCGCTAATTTCCAGACCTTTTTTTTTAAACATTTGAAAAAAATAATTTTCTGTGGTTTGCAGGTGAATGAGGAGGGCAGCGAGGCCGCAGCAGCCACCGCCGTGGTGGCCATCGGACGTTCAATCAATCTGCACAGGGTGATTTTCCTGGCCGACCGGCCGTTTCTGGTGCTCATCAGAGAGTCGACCATCAACACGCTGCTGTTCACCGGCCGCGTGGCTGATCCCTGCAACCAATAAAAACCAGAAGATGTGATCACTGTCAAAGCTGCTTTATTTAAAATTGCAAATGCAAAATGATTTCTAACTGTACTGAGTTTTTAAAACTTTTAGCTAATTTCATTTTAAATAATATAATTTTAAAGGAGAATTACTTAGTTATTAGATTAGATTAGATTAGATTAGATAAAACTTTATTAATCCCTTTGGGAGGGTTCCGTCAGGGAAATTAAAGAAAAAGTCTGATGCTCTACCGACTGAGCTATCCGGGCTCTATTATATAGTTATTACATTAGTATTACCTGTAATAACTGGTATTAACTTCTGAGCAATGCCCAGCATGGTGGTGTGGTGGTTAGCATCGTCACTTCACTGCAAGAAGGTCCTGGGTTCCAATCCAGTCTGGTGCCTTTCTGTGTGGAGTGTGCATGTCCTCCCCATGTATGTGTGGGCCCTGTCCAGGTGCTCCCGCCCCCCCCCCCCCCCACAGTGATTAGTGATTCTTAATTGGCTGTAGGTGTGAATGGTTGTCTGTCTCTCGGTGTTAGCCCTAGATTGGTAACCCCACGATCACTGGGGTAGCAGGATTTTGCAGTTAGTAAGTCAAATTCCACTTGAGAGGTGAAGCAAGCAAAGTACGTTCCAGTGTGCAGACAGCTGTTTGAGTACTACCACAAACTTTCTTCTCAAATCGGTAAAACAAGGTAAATCATTGCCTCCATCATAACTGCAGACTGGACATTTGTTTGTAGTGTTGGCACAGAAATGTTCTTACTGAGCAAAAAAAAAAAAAAGCATGCACACAAATTACCGTCGGATTTGTTACATTTGTGAACATTTCTGTTCTCTGAATGTGAATTTGAATAATAAGAAATACTTTTTATCCCACATTTGGGAAATTCTTTCAAGTCACTGTAAATCCACAGACTCGTGCTCGCGCGTTTACCTCGAGGTGTGTGGTGCTTTGGCTTTCCCCCTTATTTTCCATGGGGTCACCACGGATATGCCAAATGTCCTTCCTGACTCAGCCCTCCCATTGGTCCAGGCTCGGGACCGGTGTTGTGCCAAAAAGTGATTTCCGGTATTTCGTGAATGACATCAAGTCACTTTGAGCCAAAGTAGAAGCTGCCATCAGTTTTTGAAAAAGTCACTTTTAAACATCTTTTATATATCTGGGTAAAAAAGTGAAAAATGTTTTTCAGGACAGTCGGGCCACGAGGGCAGCAGAAATATAACATCACAGGTAAAGGTATTTTAAGTGGCCCAAAAGGTCTGGTTTGATTATAATGTAGATACAATAACGCAGAGTCATAAAGATGCTTGCAAAACAGGTCATTTATTTATTTATAAGCCCTTCATAAATCCTGTTGACTAAAGTCTATTCATCAATAAAAACAAAGGCATTACATATAGAAAACACAGAAATTTCAGATTCACTTTTTGGCACAACACCCAGCACTAGGGGTACACTAGCTTATGACCCCCTGACACTGGGTTTGTGTCTCCTCCCGGTCTCAAACCTGTGATCCTTCACGGGTGGTGGAGAAAGCTGAGACTGTCAAAAAAGAAGGCCAGAAAAGTGTTTCCACAGGAGTGACGATGGTTTAATAAGCTCCAGAAATGAATATTGTGCCCCCTGAGACACTCACTGTGGCTCGAGATAAAAAGTGAATTTAATGTGAAAAAAGACCATGTGGAGAACAAGGAGCGGCCGTGGGGCCCGTCAGAAAAAAACCTCTGGATTCCCACGAGTGTAAAAAAGTCTCAGGTTCTCCGGCAGCTCCAGGACCGTGGAAAGACTTCAGGCTGTACGTGATGACACCCAGCAAGACCTTTTTTAATTCAAGATAATAAAATGTAGGAGAAGCTGCACCCTTCAGTGTTCTGTGTTATTTATTGTCTTATTGTATTTAAGTATTAAATTCTGAGCATCTGGGCTTATTGCGTTTTAGAACTGCAAATAATAACAAACGGTTATTTTTAAAAGTTTAATAGGAGCACTAGTTGTAGCGTTCAGTTCAAAGATGTTTGGACTGCATTTTCAGGGCGGCTGTGAGGTACAGCGGGTCGTTTAATAATCAGAAGGTTGGTGGTTCGATCCCTGGCTGCTCCGGTTATTATGCCAGAGTGTCTTTGAGAAAAGTACCGAACGCCGAGCCGCTCTGAGTCGCTGGAATGTGAATGTTAGAAAGCACTTAGCTGCAGGAAAAACGTTCTCGTGTGAATGAAACGTTGCTTTGAGTGCTCGAGTCCATTTTCTAAGCCAGCCTGGCTCTAAATGTGTTCATGGAGTGCAAATCCAGGCAGGAAAAAATGGATGATCTCCAGATCTGTGCATGAAACGTTCATGTGTGCGTGGTTTGTGTTAAACACAGAGGCGAGTCGCTGCCATTTGTCACTTAAAGTGCTTTATTTCCATTGAAGGAGATGCAACCTGTGAGTGATCTAGTGGTCATAGTGAAAGAAGCATCTTCACATTTTTCTAAACTAACTGACCTTTGGCCTCACATCCCCCACCCTCCCACACCCTCCACCAACATGGTTTAGCAATAGACATGCAACATAAAAGATGTTCACATAAAACCTTTCAGGTTTATCTACTACAGAACTTAAGTACTTCCTCTTTAAAAAAAAATTAAGTACAGTATTAAAAGTTAATTTACTATCTTAAACTTGTTTTCTTTGACTTATTTTCTGCTTTGATATATTAGGATATACTCTGAGGAATCAACATTAAAGAGTTAAGTGAATATAGTTAAATGATCTGATTTATGGTAGGCATGTCGTGATCAATGTCATATATCAAACACTGGATTCACACACGGGGGGAAAAAAAAAGTTGTTTCAGACTGAAGAAGCTAAAGAAACTCGAACCAAAGTTTGGCATTTTGTTGTAAAGCAAATCAACTGGAGCGTCGACTCAAAGACACGAGGAGGTTCGGCTGTTTCACAGTTTGAAGATGAACGTGGACGTGAACTAAAATGAGAAATCTCTGGGAAGAAAAGTCAGATCTGGGGGGGGTCTGTTTAAAGCAAACGAAACATTTCCTGCCGCCTGCGAGTTGTTGGAGGATCGTGACTGAAAGACTGAGAGACTCCCGTCACTGGACAGGTGACCTCTAACCAGCGGGCCGAGCATTAAACCCTGTGCTGAGCGTACAGCAGTGTCATTCCAGCAA
Organism: Cichlasoma orientale; assembly: GCA_034780415.1. Classification (NCBI taxonomy): domain Eukaryota; kingdom Metazoa; phylum Chordata; class Actinopteri; order Cichliformes; family Cichlidae; genus Cichlasoma; species Cichlasoma orientale. The sequence goes on from JAVDPK010000070.1 coordinate 101,873, forward strand.
AGGTTAAGAAGCTAAGCGATGGCTGCTTCACTGCACAGGTGAGTGTTAAACATGCCTGCTGGTTCAATTTAGCACTTTTCTGCTCATTTCAGTGTTTACGTTCCTTCAACAGCTGCTGCTTGATTTGAGGCGTTCGCTTGCTTTTCTTAATATATTTGCATATGAAAATCCTAACTTCTGAATAGACAGAAATCTGTCACATTTGAAACTATTGATGAAAGCAGCTCAGAACCAACTTTTCTTCCTTTAGATTTGGACCGCACTGAACCAGCCTGGAGCAGCAGGTCCATAAAGCAGCTTTTTATTGACTGTAACTTGAAATGACGTGTTGCTCAGTGAAAACATGAAGTCCTGCCTGCACCTCAGTGCAGAGAGGAGAAAACAAGCAAAACGATGTGAAACAGGAAAGAAGGCTGATCTGTTTGTTCTTGGATCCTCTGTTGGGCAAAAACTAAGTTCATGTCTTTATGCTGGAACTGGGCAACATGTCCAACTTTAATCTTTATTTCTGTCAAAAATGTCTCTCTGAGGTGTTTTCCATGATCGTTGCTCAATAAATTTTCTGTACATTGAACAATTCCTGATCCACTTAAAACAGAAACAACCACAATTAACCGGATTTCTTTAGGAAAACATGAAGAGACACTCGACTCTTAAACTGTTTCATGTCTGTAATTGAACAAATGGCGGGGCTGAATCCTGACTTTTGCAGAAAATATTAATAAAACTGTTTTAGGCCAAGTATGCTTTCTAGTCTTAATTAATATTATTAATGTTAATCAAGCTAATTTTTCTATTTTAAGATCCGTAACAGAATAAGTATATCCATCAGGGTTTTGATAAAAATAGCGGCATCATTTACTCAAGCAGATCTTGCTTACATATGATGTTACCCCCAAAGGCCCATTCTGAGGCAGGAAATCCTCTACTTGTGTATTTGAGTACAAACACAGGAGGAAACGGTGTCCAACACAAACACCTTCTGAGGACAAATTTATCTTTGTAAGAACTCGTCAGACATCAGAAACCGGCCGCACCAGTTTTTCCTAAATTCTTAGCACTTCATTTTATCAGACACTCCAAAAAAGTGAGATTTACACACTGAGATCAAACAGAGTGCGCCTCACAAACAGGTTCTGCTGTAGGAACAGCTGTTAGTGATCAAGTGCCACACGCTGACACCAGCGTTAGAACCTGTGAAAACCACCATATGATCAGTACATCTGACCTCGATGATGATGATGAAGGAAGGCTGGAAATGACAAAAATACACAAATAGATTGTAAACTATTAAAGCTGGAGCTGCTGTGTGTCTCACACACACACACACACACACACACACACTGTAGCTCAGTCTTCTCATGTTTTTTAACCAAACGCAGCTTTCCAGTGTGCTGGTCTGTTTAAAATTTCCCATCACTCACTGTGTGCTGCTGCCCCAACCACCACCTGTAGGCCCCCCATCACCCCCCGATGTCATATATACTATATTGAAGATAAAATAAGCTTCATTTAGTCCATATTTGGCAAATACTTTAACGCTAATGTGCAGCGAGCCTCGTTCATCTGTATTCTGCTGCTGTAATAAATCAAACACGGAGCTGCGTGAACTGTTCTGATCGACCGAAGCTGAAATTTTGCCTCCCTTTTTGAAGCGAGTGGTTCTGATGGCTCACGGCCGGTTTGGATTAGTTTTTAATTACACTGCTGATTTTAATCTGATGAAACACTAAATACCTTTCAGAGGTAATCACCCATCAGGTGATCGAGGTCAACTTTAGAGATCCTAAAATCATTTGATTGTCACGTTATGAAAATATGAAACAAGGCAAAGCATTTTAAAACCCATATATGGCCTAAAACATTAAATATTTCCTGCACAAGTTTCCGTGTTCAGCCCCTTTTGGTTGTTTCTAAATTTTGAGATTTCTATCGAAACACCTGCTGAAAGTCATTTTCCAGCCCGACAGAAGAGACAAAAATGAATCCTCTGTTGGAGGCAAGGTCACCACATAATCCCACACGGACCCGAACTGTGACGGTCCCGCACCTTCTGTGGAAAGAGGTCTTGAGGTCATCTCGTTTACTCGTTTTTGTTCCATATTGCCCAGTCTCGGTTCGTCCTCCTCTACAATGACTCACAAAGACGCCTTACCTGCTGCTTCTGTGTTTACTCACAGCCGAGTTTGATTTCTGCAGCGTGCATATTGCACTGAGGTCTAGCTGTTAGCGTACTGCTACGTGGGAACGGTAAACATCCAATTCTCTGAAGGAAAGAAAAGAGTCTGTATACCTGATATCCTGGTTTAGCCTGAAGTGTGAGCCCAGCGGCAGCGGCTGCGGTGGGATCGGGGACAAAATCTCGAGTCACTCGAGCGAGGACAGCGCCGCTGGCTTCACTTGCATAAAAAAAATTGACCATCCACTGAGAATCAGATTCACAGTTCTGTAGAAGAAAACAGTAACAGCCGATCTGTGTGCTACCTGCCTACTCCTAGCTTGTTTACATTAATCATATTCAAAAAAAAGCATCTTAGTAGTTTAAATACATTTGTCTTATAATATGTGTACATTTGTCATTGTTCTGTTACAAAAAGTTTGTGACCTTCTCTTTCTCCCTCAGTGACAGGAGGTGAAGTTGATTTGGCGTTCCGACAGGCCGACGCAGCCACACCGTCGTTCCTTTGGTTGCCAGGCAGTCTGACCTGCTGCCGCCCTCCAGCAGGTCAACTTTGACCCCAGGAGGATTTTTTTAAGTCCAGCTCCACGGCCTGGCCACTACATCCATCTGGTCTAACAGGGTTTGGCTCCGTGTCACTATCCAATCGGTTTCAGATCAAAACCATCTGTTGTGAGTGATGCATTACCTCTACTGCACTGTGTACAAGAATTAAGCCAAAGTTAGGTCAACAGATGTTCTGTTTATCCGTTCTATGTGGAGGCTCTGATTCTGAATGGGTAAATTTATCCACAGTAGGGTGATATTTATTGTGAATGAGGAGGAGTGTCTGTTTTTAGTGTGTACCACATCAGGAGTGACGGTGAGCTCATCCACGGCAGTGCTGTGCTACACAACAAGCTAGATTATACTTTTTAATTATCAGAAAACTAATATTAGCACAACAAGCTCAGAAAGAGACGTGTCAGATATAACAGCGCTGTGCAGAAAACACACGCAGTAGATTTTACTAGCTTTACTCTCCAGTAAAAACTGTGACCTCTGATGTGGGAAGGATAGCCCACTGGAACACAATTACACGCTGATGATCAGCAAAAACTGATTAGCTCACAGGTTAATATTTAAACGCCGCCCTGACCTCTGACCTCCGGAGTAGCAACTTGAGGCCGAGTCCAAAAGCAAGGCGATCCCCATAGACTGCCCAACAATAACACAGTGCCCAGCTATAGCGATGGAATTTAGACGTTGACCAAATTAGATCGTTTCCCTTTTCCTAACTGTGGTTTTTAATAACGCTAAAGTTCGGGGGCGTAGCTGCTTTGAGTGGAGTCAGCTCACTGAACCTCTCTGCTGTGTTTTCACTCGTAGTTTGAGTTTTAGGTAGGCTTGTTGTCACGTGCAGTAGATTCAATGCATCATTAACTGCCACACAAGATACTGATCGGGTCTTTCCACCGTCTTGTTCTCCTCGAACAACAACAAGCCGTCTTCCGTCACGCCCGCTGTCAGAGCAAGAAAGTGTCCGAGAAAAACCAAAGAAAAACAATAAATACATGTTTGTTTATAAAAATATCTGAGAAAAGTGACTGAGATCTCTGTGTGAGTGGAGCAGAGCGCTTCCTGGTGGTGCTGTGCTGCAGCGGTATTGCGTACTGATGAGAGGTAATTGAGCTGTGTAGCTTATCTGAGGCTGGACAGTGTCCAGTTTTCCTGCTGTGAGTTTGTTGGTGGTCAAGTCTGATCTACAAGAAACTGAGTTCAACTGCCACAATGACCAAACACTATTCTAAGGAAGTTCTATTCATTTCAGAGACAATTTAATGAGCCCAGTGTGATCGGAGTTCCCTCAGACATTTTCCCGTTTTGGCTGCACGAAGCGTGCCGAGCGGGAAGAGTCACGCTCCAGCCTGAGGACACATCCGTGTCATTATCTGTCGACACCCGGACTTCTGACACACAGCCGTGCCCGTCCAGGGAAGCGCAGCGCTGGTGGGGCTGTCCACATCGGATTCTCGGGAGCATATTTGAGCAGTTTATGGATCAGTGACCCACTACGAGTCACATGATCAGGTTTTATTCTCTGGTGAAGGCAGACATATTAGTGCATCTCAAAAAATTACAATTTTTATATACTTCTTTATATTTTTATATTATATTACTTTTTTTGCAATTGAATTCAAATTCATATTCTATAATTATATGAAATATTTGAAGCATTTTTTGAAGATGGCTTATAGTTCAATAAAATCAGAAATGCAGTATCTATTTGAGATATTATGATGATGATTATGAGGCCTTTGTCATTTGAACTTTGAGAAACGTGGCATCTCTGGGTACAGCTCACATAATCAACATCTGCCACAGGAGGTGATCGCTGTGAAGGCCGTCTGTTTGCACAATGCTGGACTGAATATATCAATGGAAAGCTAACTGGAAGGGAGAAGTGTGGCAGGAAAAGGTGCATAAACAAGAATGACCGCAGCCTTTATAGGACAGCCAAGGAAAGCCGACTGAGGCTGGTGTCAGGGACATCCTCAGGAAAGAGGCTTCAGCTGTCACATTCCTGATATTAAGCCACTCCTGGCTAATAAAAGCATTGCACTGGGATAACTGTTGTTCAGTGGACGTCTGCTCAGATGAAAGTAAACTTTGCATTTCATTTGGAAATCAAAGTCCTAAAATCTGGAGGGAGAGTGGAGAGGCACAGAATCCAAGATGCTTCAAGTCCAGTGTGAAATTTCCAGTCTGGGATAATTTTTGTTCAGTTCAGTTTCAGTTCAATTCAATTTTATTTATATAGCGCTAAATCACAACAGTCGCCTCACGGCGCAGTGATTTCAGGGATTTCTGGAGCGGATGAGCAGCGGATGCCGTGTTCACTTTGCCACATTCGCCGTCATCCTACCAAAACTGTGATCCGCCGCCATTTGCAATGCACCTGTTACGTGCGCCACGCACGCCGCAGAGGCCACAATCTGCATGTCTTTTGCACGCGTCACACGCCATCAGGGCGCAGAGTGCACGCTATCGATCGTTTACATTTTGCATGTTTTTCTGCGGATTGCTTGTTGTCGCTCGTCCGCAGCTCTCTGCAGGATTCATGTGATGGGGTCTTAGCTCCTGACCACAGCTCCAAAACTACTACCAAATGGTTACTGACCATGCTATTACTGTATGTGATTGGCCAGCCAACTCACCCGACCTGAACCCCACAGGGAGTCTATGGAGTATTGCCAGGAGGAAGATGAAAAACACCTGAGCCAAAAATCCAGATGAGCTGAAGCTGCTTTCAGAGCAGCCTGAGCTTCAGTAATATCTGAAGCCTCCATCCCACACCGGCCTGACGCAGTAACTCAGGGTAAAGGAGCTCCAGCCGAGCACTGAGCGTCAACATAAATGAGCATATGTTTGACGGATATACTCTTTTTGAACGTAGATAATATTCTGATCATTTGAAATGCTGGATTTCATTAGCTATAAGCCATAACATCAAAATAAAAACATAAATCGCAATAAATCACTTACATGTAATAAATAATGAATATATTAAAGTTTACTGTTGAAATTAATTGTAAAAAAAACCAAAAACTTCTCCAGGTTCTATTTTTTTGAGATGCATTAAAAGTTAAAAGCTTTGGGAAGAGCAGCTCTTTCCAGCTAGCTGTTGATCATTTTCAGTATTGTTTAAATTGCTTGTTTTTGTTTCTTTATACAGATTAATTATTGGCTCTATTAAAGATTTTTGTGCTAAGCTGAAGGTGATGAAGACAATAATTTTGTGCACACTGATAAATCTTCTCTTTTAAAATTGAAGGATTTGGGTTTTTTTACTATTCTTGCTCAAAAATGACAGTAAATATTAAGTGTGTGCAGGTGTTTATCTGTCAGGTGTATGATTCAGCTACAGGTGCAGTTCTGCATATAGACACACATTTGCTGCTTCAGTGTTTTACAGTGACTAATGGAATGTAAAATGTCTGGGATCTGGATTAAAAGGACATATTTGTGAAATGGAGCGCTGTGATTGCAGTTGTGTTGGTGATGCTATACAGTAAGGTATGTATGTAGTGTGAAACTTTAGTGTAAGACCTTTATCCATCCCGAATTGTACCAAATGCAGGAAAACGGGGAAAGACCGGGGACTCCAATCACACTGGAGCTGAACTTCAGCTTCTCATTGAACCTTTTTGTGCAACTACATCTTTTTACGCCATTGTGGCACTCATAGAACGCGTATGATTATTATTATTTACCCAACAGTTCCAGATTGTCTCAAGGCAAATATGAAGGATTTGAACTGTTTAACTGGCACTGAGTAGTTTGGCAAAGTCTCCACCAGACATACTGTTGTGATGCTTAATTGTGGACCAGTAACACCTGTAAATATAAAAGTAGAAATCTGTAACATAAACTAGACGGAGGCAAAAGAGAACCACTGAGTTTTGTGGCGTATGAGGTTGTTGGAGTGTGTGGCATTTCTTCATTTTAGCTTAATCTATTCGGTTTAGTAGGTGAAGGTAGATGCGGTTTAAAGCGGAAAAATCTCAGTTCAGACTTTGAGGTGTCCTTTGACTTCAGTCGGTTCAGCATCCTGTTAGCTTTGGCTACAACAGGATCATGCTGCCCTGCTCACCCCCACCCTGACCCCAGCCTCCTCCCTTCGCTGGGGTCAGTCTGGTCCCGTTGTGGAAACCGAGGCTTGGGGGCCTTCTCCATACTGGCCTCCAACACTACTACCTCCCCCACCTTCAGACTCCTCCTGACTGGGGGAGGCCTCATCACTGGGACCACCCCTGGATGTGACGGAAGCGGTGGTGGTCTCCGGGGAGGCGCTGTGAGCTTCTTGGGGGGTGCAGCCTGGGTGGTTCTTGCGGAAATGCTGATTGAGGATGGCCTGAAAGGGGAAGCTTTTGCCGCAGACGTGGCAGTGGAAAGGTTTGTTGCCGGTGTGTTTGCGGATGTGGTACTCCAACTGGTCTTTGCGGGTGTACTTCTTCCCACAGATGCGGCAGACAAATGGCGTTATACCCATGTGTAGGCGCATGTGGCGGTCTAGACTGCCTTTCTGGTTGAAGGATTTGCAGCAGTAGATGCAGGTGAGACGAGGATTGTAGCGGAACCAGCGGTCTCCTACCTGCTCTCTCAAGTAGTCCTCATAGCCACCCATATCAAACGTTGTATGCTCCTCCCCCTGAAAGGTGGAATGAAATGTTAATGTAGCAGAAAGCATGACAGAACAAATCAAACAAGACGTTCTGTGGATGAACACGCCCTGCACAAATCGTCGTGTCCTTGATCAGTGTTAGTGTTACGCTCTCAGACTTCAGTACTTTACTGTCCATCGGGAACAGCCAGCAGGAATTTTCTCCTGGGTGATGCATTGCTCAAAGGATTAAGGAACCACTTAATCATCACAGTATAACTCAAAGTCAGTTAAATATATGGGATGTAACAAAGCCTTGTGAAACCATTTCACCTGCTTTGGTGCAAAAGAAAGTAACAGCAGGTGCACAGCTAATCCAGCTCCTCTAGGATGATGCATCCTTATGTGCTGTCGTTATACTGTACTGTGTTAGGTGCTATGTCTCCCAGCACAGCCTCAGGAGTGTGGAGGAGATACCACGAGCTGCTACATGAGGAGAGCTGGACAGGGCCCCAAGAAGGGCATCGACCCAGCAACAGGACCAGTATCTGCTCCTGTTTCTCTCCGTGCAAGGAGGAACAGAAGAAACACTGTCAGATCCCTGTAAAATTACCTCCACCGGGCTACTCATGCACATTTCAAGTTCATTTGTTCTGAAGAGACTTTCTGTTGTCCTTATTTGTAACCTACATGATTCGCTATTGATACCAGATGTCTCGGTCTAATCCAGGGCACAGCTATTGCTGTGTGGACGATTTGCAACGTGGCTTCAGTATTTTATGCAATATGTCTGTGTAGGTTCTCAGTCATCCAGGTCACAGTAGTCTCTGGAGCTTGAAAAAAAGGGCGACTTCTTTAAGACGTTTCACCTCTCATCCAAAAGGCTTCCTCAGTTCTCAAACCAAAAGGTGGAGAGACCCATCTTTTAGTGGGGCAACACACCCCATCGCACCGAAAACTCCACAGACTTTACCAACAAGGTTCGTAATCTTGCACTAAATCAGATGAAACCATGATGTCCTTTAATGTGGTTTCACTTTAAACTTGCATACCCACAACTGAGGCAGCGCAGACCGTCAGAAAATGACTACAGGAAGACGACTCCTTACAGAACAGAACCAGCTTTACCCCAGATGCGCTTTTAGACCTCTGCCTCACCACAACATACTTCAAATACAATGATGGTTTCTACAGACAGAAGCATGGATGTGCCATGGGCTCCCCAGTGTCACCCATTGTAGCCAACCTTTACATGGAGGAAGTGGAAAGTAAAGCTCTTGGTTCTTTCAAAGGGATGGCACCGAGCCACTGGTACAGATATGTGGATGACACCTGCAACACCGGGCAGAAAGTGTTCCCTCTAAGGGAGAAGGAAAACAAAAGGAACACACACATATAAAGAAAGCCCTCAAAACATGTGGTTATCCCAACTGGGCTTTCATCAAATCAGCCAAGATGCACAGGAAAGAAGGTCAGATACAAACCAGGGAGAATAAGAATGACAAGAGGAATGACATCCCTTATGTGGGGGGCTTGTCAGAGAAACTCAGAAGAATTTTCTCCAAGCATGACATCCCAGTATACTTCAAACCAAGTCACACCCTAAAGGCAAAAACTGGTCCATCCCAAGGACAAAAGCTCCAAACACAAGATCAGCAATGTATTATTATTATTATTATTAATCTTTTATTTATACAGGAAAAATGTCTCTTGAGACTTAAAGTCTCATTTACAAGAGAGACCTGTTGTATACGTCCAAAAAAAAAACAAAAAAAAAAAAAAACTTGATACAAAGTAGTGTCTGCTGTCCAGTGCAGTGAAGAGTGCTCGGACCTCTACACTGGAGAAGCCAAACAGCCTGTTCACAAACGAATGGCACAACATAGAAGAGCCACCCCGACAGGAGAAGACTCAGCTGTACATCTGCATCTGAAGGTCAAAGGGCACTCTTTGAGGATGCCTATGTTCACATTTTGGACCGGGAAGACAGACGGTTTGAAAGAGGAGTAAAAGAAGCATTTATGTCCACTGTGAACAACCATCATTGAACAGAGGAGGTGGATTATGTCACCAACTTTCCTCCACTTACACTGACGTCCTGAGCTCCCTCCCCAGGCGCCTCAACTCCCATTCAGACCTTTGTTCCGGTGACCTCTTCACATGATACATGTCACTTGATACAATGGAGCGAAGTCCCAAATTGGTTTCACCTGAAACCAATGATTATAATGACCCACGCCTCCTTTCACACCTTGGTACATGTGATTATGCAAATGAACAATAGTGGGTCACAACCACCTCCAGGGGACTCCGCCCACTGGGGTTTAAATACCCGGGCCTCTCCAGCTTTTGGTTTGAGAACTGAAGAAACCTTTTAGATGAGACGTGAAACGTCTTCAAGAAACCAGAGAAATCTGAGGCATGATGTCTATAGCCCTGATGACCTCCCTTCTCACTCTGGTAAGGGTGATAATAGTGAAATACTAGTTCATGCATTTATTACTTTTGGCTGGACTATTGTAATTTATTATTATCAGGCTGTCCTAAAAGCTCACAGAAAAGCCTTCAGCTGATCCAAAATGCTGCAGTGAGAGTACTGACAGGGACTACTGTCATTTTTCTTTAGTTGAGTCGTTTTTGCCATAATATGGATTAGAACATGACTCAAATAGGGCTATTCACAGTATACCAGCTCTACCTCTTCACAACACAACTGATGGTCTCAAACATATTAAGAGGGCAAGAAATTTAAGAAATTAACTCACAAACAGACTAACAAGCACTTTTCAAACCTTGAAAGGACAGTATTAAAATCCAAGCATTTTCAAGGATTTCCAGCACCCGTACAAACCCTGTGTTGGGGTCTTTAAGGAGCCTAAATACTTTAGGGAAATTTGGAAAAGCAAAAACGTTAAACTCTCCACACTTTACCTTTACTTTCTAAGGATACAGCAGTTTAGCTTTTTCAGTCCCACCTTTAGGTATCTGTCAACACCAAATATGATCCAATACAAATCTTAAATTAATAAACTATATTCATCACTGCAAGAAACTGCAAGCCAACACTGGGCTTGACTTGAACACTGCTTTCCTAACTTTGTAAAATAACATTTTTTAAACTTACTAAAGTTGTATTTATTAGTTAAATAACACATACCATGTGTTGTGCTGCTGATGCAGGTGTAGGAAATGTAGAACAGGTTAGAACTGAACAGATTACCCTCTTCCTACTCAATCTAGTCCCAATAAGATCAATATTGAGTCTAAATATTCAATCGATGCATCCTTAGTTTCTACTTTTAAAAAAAAGGACAGTTGTCAAAGGCCAGTCTCTCCCGGCTTGCTAGCTCTGCCAGTGTGTGTTTGTACCTGTGAGCTTGGCTGTCGCAGCTCATCTGCCCTGCTGGGAGACTCGCTCTTTGCTCTCTGACGCTCTGTGAGGACGACCACGCTGTCGGTGGGACTAAACCTGACATCAAAAAAAACATTTAATTTAAAACACAATCCCCCACCCAAAACCACACATCATTAGTGACCCATGGACCCACGACTCACCTGTCTGTCTCGCTGAAGCTGGAGGACGGCTGGACACTACGGGCCCCCAGCGCTCCTACCGGTCCAGTCACCAGCGTGCTGCGTCCTGATGTGTCGATCATCACGGTGGCCCCCTCCTCCATCGGCCCTCCCTCCTCCTGGTGCTCTCCTGCTCCAATCCATTCCTCCATCCTCTCTGTCTTGATCCTGATTCCATCCATGCTACCCTCTTCGGCACTGCCAGTCCGTTCCGGTTCACTGCTCGTCTCCACGTACCACTGACCAGCCCGGTTGATGCGTAGTATCGGTTCTTTGCCTACTCTGCCACTGGTGGTCCCTGGCCCTTCTAGCCCACTGTGCTCCACTGCTGGCGCCGGGCTAAGTGGCTCCTCTGCTGGACTGACAACTTCACATGCCTCCACTCCTCCCCGTGGGCCAAGCAGCCGCAGACCACCCCCTCCTCGCACCACTGCCTCCAATGTCCTACTCGTCCTGGAGCTCCGTGCCACCTCCTCATCCCTGGACTCTTCATCCAGGTCTGCCAGACTGATCTTCAGGTGGATGCCCTCAAGGATTTGGGTGCAGCGGTCGATAATGTGCTGCATCTGCAGGAAGCTGGCAGCTGTCAGGTAGCTAATGATGTCTGCAAGCTGCAGGCAGAGGCGGCCTGTGTAGCAAAAGGACAGCAGCTGCTCGAACACTGATGGATTACGGATCACTGTCAGTGACACAGTGCTCATCTGGCTGAGGGACATGTGGTCTCGAAAGTATGGTGAGCTGGCAGCTAGTACCACCTTGTGTGCACGGAAGCTCTGGCCCTGAACATTGACCACAATGTCGCAGAGACGGCCTTGAACACGCAGCTGGTTCAGGTGAGACAGAACAGAGTTACTGAAGTCTGGGATGTCCAGTTGTATGCTGCCAGTGCGCTCCATGATGCAGCCTGCAGGGATACTGCAACAACAGCAACACGTCAGCACCAGGCAACACCACGAACCTCCAACTTAAAACTTGCTAATAATTTGATATGAATAATATACACTTAAAAAAAACAAAAAAAAAACTAACGCCACTACAAAAAGAAATTGCCATCCGTAACTCGAAATTTTGGGTTAATAAGTCAAAATTTCAAGAAAATTATGTGTCTTTGTGTTGATAACGCAAGATTTCCAGTTACTGCCAATCAGGAAGCTCTGTGAAAGGTCATTTCCTTGTTACCCGGAAGCAGATGACGCCAACACATGCGCACTCAAAATAGGGTAGCGGCAGTATCAGTGAGCTAGCAGAGCCTAGCAAACGTGAACAAATTATCGTCATCTTTTTGACCGTCAACGATCAAAATGCCTTCCAGTGAAAAACAGCTGCATTAAAGGTAAGGAACCAATGTTTTCATGTCGAGCTGATGGACAGCTGATGCCTTCAGCCTCCTGCTTCCGGAAGGTTAACAAGGAAATGACGAACCATCACGGAGCTTCCTGATCGGCAGCGTTATGTCAAAATTTCGAGTTAACACAAAATATATTGAGATATGTAACTCGAAATTTCGACTTATTTTCTCAAAATTTCGAAGTTAAGGATGACTCATTCATATATATATATATATATATATATATAATTTTTTTTTTTTTTTTTTAGTGGCGGAAACAAGCTTCCATACAAATACAGTATTCAGTACTGTGAAAAACCATTTGCCCCCTTCCTGGTTCCTTATTTTTTCATATTTGTCACACTTACACATCTTAGATTATGAAACTAATTTGAATATCCAAACCTACCTGGCCCTATGTGAAAAATTGTCCCCTAAACCTAATAACTGGTTGTGCCACCCTTGGCAGCAAAACTGCAATAAAGCATTTTAACTAACTGGCAATGAGTCTTTCACGTCACTGTGGAGGAATTTTGGCCCACTCTTCTTTGCAGAATTATTTTAATTAGAAACATTGCAGGGTTTTTCAAGCAGTCATTCAGGTACTGAAGCAGCAAAACAGCCCCAGACTATTACACTACCACTACCAGCTGGTGGTGTGGGGTGGCTCGGCTCAGAAGGTAGAGCAGGTCATCTACTAATTGGAAGGTTGGTGGTTTGATCCCTGGCTGCTCCAGTCTGCATGTCAAAGTGTTCTTGGGCAAGATACTGAACCCCACGTTGCTCCTGATGCATCCATGGGACTGAGAATGTACTTCGACATAAAGTGCTTTTATGAATGCATCTGCGAATGAGATATAAAGAGCTCTGCATGCTCAGGTAGAGTAGAAAAGTGCAAGATAATGAACCCTGATTTGCCTCTGACGCACGAGTTCAATTCAATTGAATTCATCCACCCATATAGCACCAAATGACAACAACAGTTGCCTTAAAGCACTTTATATTGTAAGTTAAAGACTTTACAATAATACAGAGAAAACCCCAACAATCAGACAAGCAAGCACTTGACAACAATGGGAGGGGAAAACTCCATTTTAACAGGAAGAAATCTCAGGCATAACCAAGCTCAGGGAGGGGCAGCCAACTCCTGTGACCAGCTGGGGGTGAAGCAGGACATAAGACACACTATGGAGGAAAGTCAGAGATTAAAACTGATTAAATTCAGAGTAGTGTATAAATAAAGTGTGAAAAAAGGTGAAGAACAAACACTCAATGCATCATGGGAAGCCCCAGCAGCCTAGGCCTATGGCAACATAACTAAGGGAGGGTTCAATTCATTTCAATTCAATTTCATTTATATAGCACCAAATCACAACAGTCACCTCAAGGCGCATTATATTGTAAGGTAAAGACCCTACAATAATTACAGAAAAACAACAACAGTCAAAACGATGCCTATGAGCAGCCACTTGTTGACAGTGGGAAGGAAAAACTCCCTTTTAACAGGAACTTTTAGGACAATGTGATAATAATGAATTACAATCTAGTCCAGCCTAGAAGTAATAAATGCATGAACTAGTTTTTCAGCATCACTCTGAGAAAGGATGTTTCTAATTTTAGATATTGCACGAATTCAAAAAAGCAGTCTTACTTATTTGTTTAACGTGCACATTGAAGGGCACATCCTGATGATTCCTCCCAGTGTTACTGGAGGCCGAGGTATTGCCATCCAGAATCAGTATCTGGTTAGCTACCATCTTTCTAAGATGTGTCAGCCAGAGTACAATAACCTCAATTTTAATTAAATATAGAAGCAGGAAATTAGAGTTCATCCAGGTCCGTATGTCTGCAGTTCAACTAATTGGGGTGTGTCATCCGGCCTCTTGGATAGATAAGCTGGGTATCATCTGCATAGCAATTAAAATTTATGCTACGCCTTCTAATAATACTGCCCAAGAGAAGCATGTACAATATTAATAGAATTGGTCCTAGAAAGGAACCCTGTGAAACTCCATAATTAACCGTACTGTGTGAAGAAGACTTCACATTTACTTAAACAAACTGGAGTCTGGAGACTGCAGCCAGATTTCTCGAAATGAGAGCTTCTCTATCCAAAGTGGGATGGATGGCGTGTCTCCTAAGGCCTGATTTTGAATCCTGCATTGGGTCTTTGTGGGGCCTGTGTATTAGTGATGGGACTGATATGCTGAGACTTCGTATAGAGAAATCCAGGAAGTATTTTATGAAGCGCGTATTAAGGCTTGCTTCATTAAGGGCGAGTGACGTCACTGGTGACGTCTGAAGCCTCGCCGGTTCAGGTAGTGGTTCGAGTGTTGGCATGATTTATGAAGACCAATAGATCCCTGCAAAACCTGTTAAGTGTTCGTTTTCGAGTTTCAGTTTGCTGTGACACAGAGGAGCTGGTTTCAATTGAGGTGCTAAAGGGTGAAGAGTTTCCTCTTTATGGTAAGACTTTGAGCTGATCTCTCCGGTAAGGTATTACAATAATATGCCTGTAATCAAATACAACAGCACAAACTGTGCATGGCACTGTCACAGGAATTTGCATATATTCAGTCAGTGATGCAGAAAGTGTATACAGCTTTTTATGCTTGCTCTTAATGTTGCTAATTACAGCTCACAGAGCTCAGACTAGAAAATTCATCAGTTACATTTGTAGGCCATTTATTGCTAATAATTTTGAATCAATAAGATTAATTTTTGCTCTGATCTGGTGACAAACTAAAGTGATTTCCATGTCTCCTGTATAACAGGCCATGGAAGAGTGTCAGACCTGAACACACTGAGTAAACATTATCAAAAGCTAACAGAGTGCTAATGTGCAGCTGTCACCGAAAAAAACCACAGCGTGCTTTTGATGACCATGAATTCACAACATTAGCATGACTCTTTTTTTCTTATTTGTGGCACCACTGTTGCATTTTACTTCCACTATGCACCTCAGCATCCACTGACCCCACTCTGTGACTTTACGTGACCCACCCCTTCATGGCTGAGTTGCTGTCGTTCCCAATCGCTTCTACTTTGTTAGAATCCCACTAACAGCTGACTGTGGGATACTTAGCAGTGAGGAAATTTCACAGCTGGACTTGTTGCTCAGGTATCGTCCTATCACGGTACCATGGCAGATTTCACTGAGCTCCTGACAGCGACCCATTCTTTCCTAAATGCTTGTAGAAGCAGTCTGCATGCCTACGTGCTTGGTTTATACACCTGTGGCCACACCTGAATCCAGTTATTTGGATGGGTGGGTGAATACATTTGGCAATACAGTGTATCTAAATAATTATAATTTTTTTCCATCTGTGTCCGGTCAGATTCAGAGATGCTGCAGTGTGTTTTATAGGGATGGAGGGGTTCACATTAAAATGTACTCCTGGGCACAGGCATGTTAAAAGGCTCACCTCTACTGCACAGGGGACCCCAGACCGTTTGTGGTTCCTTTGTGTTTTTGTGTAGTGTTGTGTCTGTGTGGTTGTTTTGTGTGTCTGTGTGGTTTCTGTGAATCTCTTTGTGGTTTCATTGTGTAGGTCTGTTTTTTTTTCCTCTCTGGACTTGTTTTGCATGTTTCTTTTTTAGAAATGGAAATGTATTTGTGTTTGTACAGGATGTTCAGTTTGGTGTGACACTTCTGTTCAGTACTTCCTGTGAGCAGGAACAGTTCCTGTCAGAAGTGTATTTACGCCACCTCCTGGAACAGAAACTCTAGTGCTCAATCTGGACTTAAACTAGTTGCGGTGTATCTGCTGACAGGCCTCGCCTAAAGTATGCAGAAACTTTAATTTTATGTAACTTGTACAGTGTGTTGACTCACACTGCACTGGCTTTCTGCACGGCATCTCTTCTCATGCACAGTATGCAGTATTGTCTTAGATGTTACAGTAAGAATGTAGTCCAGTTTGTCATTTCATGTCGCACAAAAATCATACAAACTGTGCTACAATCACCAGTCTTCATTCTGGGTGCCTTTGCCACACCAACCGGTAACAGTAACTTCAACCCGAGGTCTGCCTGCCTATGCAAACCAAAAGGCTGACAAATACTGAGGACTCCAACGGACCTGAAGTCACATCGAGACCCGGTTCAAACAGATGGATGAACCCATCTAGATGGAGGCATCACTTTGAAAGGACAGGCCACAGGTTTCAGAACACCTGCCCCTCAGGGGGAGCGGCACTCTTAACCAGATCAAGTCCAGCCTGCCCACAGGACACACAAACTACCAAACAGATGCATGTGATACTGTCTTGGGCGCCAGGTAAACCTCCAGGTGTGCAGCCGGATTCTCACCTGACGGGGAGGGGGCAGTGAAAAATGCTCTGGTCTGCTTTCGCGTTGCCGATGCTTCAGTCCTGCAGCTCACTGAGCATCGTTAGCAGGACGGGAGATGACGGCGGCACGGCACGGCTCGGCCTGACAGGCTGCAGCTCCACCCGCCGCTCCTCCAGGCTCCGAGGCTCCAGCGGCGGTCGCGTGCTGATCAAGACCCTGGAACGACAGCTGAGCGCGGGCTCCGATCCGTTAGCAGGCGCTCTGCTGCCATTCCACTGCAGGCCCGACCTGCTTCAATATCGGCTCACTGTCGGCGGGCAGCGGAGACTTCTCATCTTCCTTTTCACGGCAGAAGGGCCGAAACTGCAGGAAGGAAGGAAAGGGGGAAGAAAAAGCGCGTGGCATGATGGGAAATATAGTTCGAGCATCTTAGAGCGCTGTTTTCATAGCAGTCATAAAGACTACGGCTCCCTGCGTGCATTTCACCGGAGATGCGCTGTTATGGTATTTGGAGTTTGGCAAAGTGGAGCGCTTTACTTAATATCGCAACGTGCAAAAACTGCATTACAAGTACAAAAAAAAAAAAAGTGACTGCCTTGAACCTCTTTACATTTGTATTGAGCGCATTCTTGAAATAAGTTGGTTTGTGTCGGTTTCCGTTCTCGTATGATGATGAAACTTAATAAACGGATGTGATGATGATGACGTGATAAAAAGGTAGTCATAAGGTCTAATTTTGTAAATTTTGTCCAAATGACTCCATGTTTTTCATCGGACCAGAGAGCGCAGCAACAAGTCGAGAAATAAAATGTACAACTTAAAAACAACGACACATTTATTATGGAAAGGTAAAAAGACTTTACAGTGATTTCCATATGTTTGCAGACGCCTTTAGTGTGTCTACAAACATATATACTGTCAAAACAACAGTGGCAGCTGTGCAAGTTGAGGGATTATCCTTTCACCGCCTCAACAGCAACTAGGTTTGCACATTTAACACAGCCTCCATTCATCTAGTGTTCATGAAGTCACATGCAGGTCTTTGAATTTCATGTATTTGGAGATAAACAGCACGAAAGCCCACAAAACCAATTTAGAATGATGCATAGTCCATAAATACCAGTCCAAGGTCACGTCCAGAGGTGGCAAAAGTACAGACAGTATTTACTTGAGTAGAAATACAGATTAAAAAATACTCCAGTAAAAGTTGATGTACTGAATCAAATTCTTTACTCAAGTAAAATTGGCTCTGAAATGGCCTCAAAGTGAGAAAATAAAAGTAGCTCTTTGGAGGAAATTTCTTTCTATTTTTTTGCAAAGCTAACTGAACCTTGTGCTATATTAATACAATAGTCCATCCATCCATCCATCCATCCATCCATCCATTCACTTCCGCTTCCGGGTTGCGGAATTTACAGCTGAGTACATTCTAATTGTAATGAATGTACTCAGCTTGAATCTACTATGTAGGACACAAGCAGTGAAAGGCACTTAAAAACAGCTATTTTCTGTTGCCTGCATTATTGTGAGTGACTCTGCCTCCACACCTAAACACAAAAATGAGAATAATCAGGGGTTATTGTGGGATTTGGCAGGTGGGGGGAACCTTAAGATCAGTTGGGGGTGGAAGTAGAACAGGTCATCTAATAATCAGAAGGTTGGTGGTTCGATCCCTGGCTGCTCCAGTCTGCATGCCAAAGTATCCTTGGGCAAGATGCTGAAGCCCAAGCTGCTCTCAGTTTATACTGTCTTTATACTGACAGTATGCAGTTTATACTCTTTATACTGACAGTATGCAGTTTGTATAAAGGTCGAGTTCACTGAATGAATCTCTGCATCATCAGCGTAAATTCAAACTCATCTCTGCTACACTTGGAGTAACCTAACTGATTAGATTACATTTATTGTCATCTCAGAGTGAGCTTCTCTCTCATTTTGGGAAATAGAGCAGCTGGACCTTTAGCTCGCAGACACACTGTCTGACAAACTGCACACAGACAGTTTTTGTGTTTACTGATATTTGTTGAGCTGATAGAAATGTTGCATTTGAAATTACCCGTCACAAAATGTTGCTCCCTTTACGCTCGCTCCTCTTCTGTAGCGCTAACTAACCCCAACCTAACCCCCTCACCATCACAAACATCTCACAAGTTCTCACTTGTGTTTCTTTTGCTCAGCTGGGCTCTACTCACCTGTCTCCTGTTGTCTATTCACCCCTCTGTGTGCATAGCCCTGTCATCCTTTTGTTCATTGTCAAAAGCGTCTGTTGGTCTCCGTGTGTGTGTTTTCTTATTTTTAAGAAAGGCATCAACAGAATGCAATAAGCAACATAAAGTATCTTCCTCTGGCACATTCTCTATTTGTTTGTGGGTGTTTATGGGTGGGTGAATGTGTGTAGATGTTAATATATATATGTGTGTGTGTGTGCGTGTGTGTGTGTGTGCGTGTGTGTGTGTGTGTGCGTATCTGTGAAAAACAGGTTCTCAGACTGATCTGGGCTGATCAGCTGGCCCCCATCTTCACACTGATCTTCAACAGGTCCCTGGAGCTGTGTGAAAGCCCCTCCTGTTTCAAACCCTCTGTCATTGGGTTAAATGACTACAAACCTGACGTCTGTCATCCTGTCGTCCTGACGTCTGTAGTCATGAAAGCCTTTGAGAGACTGGTATTGACCTTCCCACAGGATGTCACAAGACTCCCTGCTAGACCCCCTGCAGTTTGCTTACCAGTCAAACAGGTCAGTGGATGATGCTAATCAACACAGAACTGCACTACATCCTGCAACACCTCAACTGCCCTGGCACATATGCTAGGATGCTGTTTGTGGACTTCAGTTTGGAGTTCAACACCATCATTCATGAAATCCTCCACTCCAAACTCACCCAGCTCACTGTCCCAGCCTCCATCTGTCAGTGGATCACAAACTGACAGACAGGAAGCAGCAGGTGAGACTGGGGAGAATGGTAAATGGACTGGTTCTTATATAGTGCTTTTCTACTCTACTTTGAGCATTCAAAACACTTCATAGTGCTTTCTATCTAACATTCATACATGTTCATACTCCAACGGTTACATCAAAGAGCAACTTGGGGTTCAGCATCTTGCCCAAGGAGACGCTGGCGTGCAGACTGGAACAGCCAGGGATCGAACTGCCAGCCTTCTGGGATGTCTTCTCTCCTCTGCTCGTCTCTATCTACACAAATTATTGCACTTCAAAAGACTCGGCTGTTAAAATTGTAAAGTTTGCAGATGACGTGATGTTCAAGGACGGGGATGAGTCTGCACACAGACGTGGGGTTGAACAGATGGTGCAGTCAAAACAACCTAGAGTTGCATGTGCTCAAAATTGTGGAGATGACAGAGGACTTTAGGAAGAACCCCTCTCCATTGTTCCCCCTCACCTTGCTCAACAGCACTGTGTAAGGCAGCGAGTAAGGCAAGCCCTAAAGAGTCAGCCTACGCACTGCCAGTTGTCAGAGACCCTGCTGGGATAATAAGCTGGCCAAAAGACACACTGTGGAAGAGAGCCAGAGAATGATAAAAGACACATCACTGGAAAAAACGCTGAATGGTTCGAGCACTTGGCACCGGCACCGGCACTGGTCAGTGGAAAAAGGGCCACAGACAGTCAGTAAACGGGGTTCTCGCTAACCAAGTAATGTCATTCACTGGTTCACCACAAGGGTGCGTCCTGTCCCCCTCTTCGTTTCGAATCTAGACACAAACGTGTCAGAACATGTTTGAAAGTAGTGCAATCACTTATTTTACTTAATACTTTTAATTAATTGACATTGTTTTGTAAAATTCTGTTTTCATTTTGACATGAAAGAAGCTGATTATTTATTTAAATTATCTTTAACATGATTTCATTTACTAAAGCAATAAAAGGGTGAAACATTCAAGGTGGGTGAATAATTTTTATAGGCGCTGTATTTTAGGCTAATCCTAAATTGGCTGTGTATGTGGATGTAAGGTAGGCAAAGCACCTAAGTGCACGGAAAAAATCATCATATGAGAAGGTGAATGAGGCTGGTAGTGTACTAGTCAGTAAGACCAGCAACACACTATAAGCAGTCCGGTCCATATTATTAGACTTGGGTTAAACCTCAGAATAACTAATTTGGTGCATCTATGTAATGTTTGCTTTGATGAAAGAAAAATAACCAATGTGAGGCGCTAACATGACCTCACAGACTGGATTAGATGCAGGGCATCAGCTGACCATCAGCTGGGCTTTCAGTCAGAGGAAGAGGCTTTACTTATATTTATCTCTCCCTGTAGGCTCACAGAGACCACCCCCTTCTGAGAAGTCAGAGGTCAGCAGCTGGGACGATCAGTGAATCTTATTAACAATGACATTCTGAGATAAAAGACAAGCTGAGAAACAGACTATCCATCTTACCAACTTTATTTTATATAGATGGTGTGTCCCATCTGTTTACTTTGAACCCCATGGGGTACTTCTATAATAGCCAGGGTGGTATAGCAAAAGGTCAGCGTCACCAGTCTGGAGAAATAGCAGTTATAATAGCAGTGGAAAATATGTCCCTGAACAAGGGTTTGTGACTAAGAGTGCATTAAGCTGCATTTTAGCTACATGCTAAACAAGCATAGTTTGAAAATTTTGGCCCATTTAACATTTACAACGTTGTTTCAGTTCATTCAGGTTTGCAGGATTTTATTTATGCACAGCTCCATGAAGGTCCCACCACCGCATTGCAACCAGGCTGAGGTCTGGACTTTGGGCAGGGCCATTGCAGCATCTTGATTCTTTTCTTTTTCAGGGATTCTGTTGGAGATTTGCTGCTGTGCATGGGATCATTGTCCTGTTGTATGACCAAGTTTTGGCCAAGCTTTAGCTGTCAGACAGGTGGCCTCACGTTTGACTCTAGACTTTGGTGTGCAGAGGAGTTCATGGCCCACTCAGTGACTGTAAGGTGCCCAGATCCTGTAAAATGAGCCTAACTCACTAACAGTCCTCCAAGACTGCTGTGCATTCAAACATTTTCACTTTGGTCTAGCCAGAAGACATTGTTTCAGAGGATTTGTGGTTTGCTCAGATACAACTTTGCAAACCTAAGCCATGCTGCCATATTCTTTTTAGAGAACCCTTCCAAATGAGCCACACTCGTTCAGTATTTTTCTGAGTGCGCTGTTATGAACTGAGTCTGAGATGTATCTCTTGGGTTTTTTTTTTTAATATCAAACATTGCATAGTCTGACCTTGGGGTGAATTTGTTGGTTCTGGAAAGTCTGTCAACTGTCTTGAATGTTTTCAACTTTTGAATAATCTTTCTCAGTGTAAAATGATAGACTTCATTTTTTAGGAAAACCCATTATAACCTTTCCCAAAGTGATGGGCAGCAAAAACTGCTTCTCTAAGATCAGTACTGATGTCTTTTGTCATTATGTTAACACATGCCTTAATGCTCCAGGCCAGCAAACTGCCAACACCTGATAGCAAGGGCAGATAGCATCACCTTGCTGCTATCTACCCTTAGAGGCAGCAAGAGTTTACTTAGGCCCCGTTTACACCACAACGTTTCCAGTTTCCAGGAAATGGTGTCGTTTGTTTACACGGAGACGTTTCAGAAACGATCTCCGTTTACACGGAAACGCAATACGCTTAAAACGCTTCAGTTCCTATTGCCAGGCCACAAGCTGGCAGTGTGGATATAGGAGCCGCAACCATAGTGCGCATGTGCGAGTGTGCGTTTCCAAAAAGCATCGTTTTCGTCCGTTTGCATGGAGACGGAGGCTGGAGCATTTCAGAAACGCTCCACTCAGGAGCCCGTTTCCGAAAAGAATAGTTTTCACTCCGTTCTCGTGTGAACGGGAGGCCGAAACACATCAAAACTTTCCCATTTTCATTTTGAAACGGTGTCGTGTAAACGGGGCCTTAATGTTTCACACAACTCCATAGAGTCCTGTGAAAGCTTTCTTTTTCACATCACTGTAGGCGGTAAACGGCCTGGTTCTTGTATAGCGCTTTTCTACTCTAAGCATTCAAAGCATTTTATATTCACCCATATTCATACAAGCACCTCTTTCTACAGCTAAGTGCTTCTATGTAACATTCACACAGCGATGGTTGCTTTGGAGAGCAACTTGGGGTTCGGTATCTTGCCCAAGCAGCCAGGGATTGAACCACCAACCTTCCGACTATTAGGAGACCTGCTCTACCTCTTGAGCTACAGGGCACATGAAGCTAACCATACTCGCTAATCACTGCTGACCTGGTAGATGTTAAGAGAATGGGCAGCTAAAAGTCATGGATTAAATGATAACTGAGAGAATCTGAGATTAACTCAAAGTGAATAAATGGTTTACATAGCTAAAATTAATGCTTGGACAAAGGGTTGAAACTATTAGCTAAAAGTAAGGACAGCTGTTTAAATTAATGGATAAACAGAAGTGGTAATGTTTGTGGTTCAAATAGTCTATTAAAAATAATGGACACAAGATAAAAAAAAAAGAACGCTGATAATCAGTATGTATTTTTTCATGCTAAAATTAATGATTAAATGGTAAAAAACAAACAAACAAAGGATACATGTGTTATATATTTAGCTCAAAGTAAAGCACAGCTGGTCAGTGTGGAAAAATGCTAACACTGAATAATTGGTTTAAAAAATCATATCAAAATAGCAAGCTTACTAACTTTCAACTGCATCTTTTTTTTTCCAGTTTTTCAGTTTCATGTACAAAATTTTTTGTGTTTTGTATCTTTGTCTCCTGTGTTTTTTTTCTCTGTATGTAAACTTTTTTTGTTGGTCTTACTACTATATATATATATATATATATATATATATATTTGTCACAGGTCCTAAAGTTTACATATGTGGATTTGGAAAATACAGTGTAACCTGCAGTTATACTTTGTAAATGTTTCTATTTAGCGCGAGTTAGCAGCCTTTCAGATGTGATTTGTTCAAACACAAATGATCTATTTCTACTTTTGTCTTTATTAATTGCTAACAGACCATCAACCCAGCATTCAGGAGTTAAAGAGTGCACAGTTCAGCATGGACAGTAATAATCTTCTTGATCACAAACAAATTGGAATTAATTGATTAATCAATCAGCTCCTGATAAACGATGAGAGAAGTTGAAAGGGACTGGTGACCTTGGTAACAGAGTAAGATTGGTATGAAAGCCCATTCCTGCCAATAACTAATAATGCCAATAACTAATCACGATTATCAAAAATAGTCTTCAAAAATAGTCTCATCACAGGGACCATTTTAGATCCTTCTCATAGCTTTCAGTCAGATTACAGTTCTTCTGAAAATAATTACCCAACAAATTTATATGAAATCTGGAGGTTTTGACCAAGAGCACTGATGAAAAACATGTGTTTTGCAATACAAGCGCATCAGATTTAACTACAAATCTTTCGCTGCAAATTTTTTAACAGACAGCTCAGAATTTAATATTAAAGTTGCATCACTGAGAGTCAATATCAGTTTCAGTGTAATCATGTCATTAGAATTAGTTTTTTAGATTTTTACTTGGTTTGCATGTTTATTTCTTTTGGTAGGAATTGGCTTCCATAGATCTGAGTCAAAATTCAACAAATTTGCACAGAAGAAATCTTTTCATTTATCTGACAGGCAAAATTACATTTTCTTTTCTGCTTTTCAATATAAATTAATTAAACTACACTGTCATCACTACAACAACAATGGGAACACAGGCAGAAAGTAGAAAATGCATTCTGATCCAAAGGGTTCTAACTTTTTACAAAAACGTCACATCAAAAAT
Source organism: Cichlasoma orientale (assembly GCA_034780415.1). Taxonomy (NCBI): domain Eukaryota; kingdom Metazoa; phylum Chordata; class Actinopteri; order Cichliformes; family Cichlidae; genus Cichlasoma; species Cichlasoma orientale. The sequence goes on from JAVDPK010000070.1 coordinate 126,152, forward strand.
ATTCATGAATTCAGAGTTCAGTCGCTTCTTAGACAAATCAGAGAAATCAGGTATCAGTGAGCTTTTTATTAGCAGAAATGATGAGGCTAGTATTTCTTTTTTGAGAATAATTCATATACATGTGTCAAACATTTGATGGTTCACATTTCTTTTCTTTTTTTTCCCCTTCATGATAAACTCAATGGTTTGAGGCCAAAATGTAAATAATTAATTAGTCATGATTGAAAAAATAGATTTTTTTTAATGACCAAGACAAAACTCTGGCTGAAGTGGTTATGTTTTAAAAAATAATGAGCTAAAAATAGGATTAGAAAGAAACGTTTTGACATAATCAGATTGTTTTGGGGAAAAAATTGGCAAAATAAAAAAAGTCATCAATATTTAACAAATTAATTTAAATCAGTTTTAAAAATTGATGAATTATATTTAACTGCTTATGTGAAAATTTTATTTCATCTAAAAGGTAGAAGAAAAGTTAGTTATGATTTAAATTTTTTATTTTTAAATACCCCTTTTTAAAACAAAAATCATGACTTAGCATGACTTGTTTTAAAGGCAAGTAAAGTTTGCCTCTTTATTGTTTTTCTTTTTGAACCAGAATAAAAGAATAATAAAGCGCTGATAAAAGATTTAATAATGATAATTAAAGTAGTTATTTGCTACTTTTAAACCTTATATAAAGAGTTTCTCATGTGAAAGATTAACTGTAGTGAAAAGCAGCTGAGCTCTGCACTTGGGTTGGTTTCTGTATGTGAGGTTTTTTAATCTATAGGAAAAAGGAGACAGGAAATTTTTCTTTAATTAATTTGTATTTCTCAAATATCTGACAATTATGTATTAAGTGCTATATGTTCTAGGTATTCTTAGAGGGTGAGTATAAAGTCTGATTCCTCTATTTGGATCACTGTCTATGTAGCTTGTAACTGTTATTCAGTAATACTGACCTTGATGCATCAAAACACATCAATAATTCACTACTTCATCAAGCTTTAACTGTCTGGTAAAGTGTATTTTGCACATAGTGTGTATCACAAGGATGTTTGGATGTCTGGATAAAATCTGAAGAAGCACTTTCTGGTCTGACCAGATGTTGAATGAAGCAGGATCACCGTGATGGGCACTGCGGATGAGATGTGATAAAACAGAATCCATCCAGCAGTTAAAGCCACTGACCCTCCTGCAGGTGCTGTGACATGAAGGTTGTGAGCTATATACAGTGTGTGGACCTCCTCTACTTCAGGTTTCGCAGGTCCCGGTTCCATCAATATGGAATTCTGTGAGTTCTGGTCAGCTAGAGGTTCGTGACTTGGCTATGTGGCACCGTTCACACGTGCTTTATGCACAAATCTATACTCCTCATCTGACCCTGTACATCTCCCTCATCTGCTTGTTTGTCCTGGATTTTTAGGATGATGAGGTGACATTCCCAGAGGACACTACCGTTGTCTCCCTCGGCGAATACTCTGCCTCCTCCTTGTTGGGGTGGGAGGAGTTATCAGACTTGCTGCGGCTAAACTCCGCCCCCACGATTGGTCCTGTGATCTTGGTGCGTGGTCGAATGAAGGAGGTACAACACAGCAGCGTCTTTAGGAAGGCACGCCGCATCTCGTTGCTGGTCAGCGTGTAGATGAGCGGGTTCATGGCGGAGTTTAGGACAGCGAGGGCCAGGAACCACTCTGCCTTATAGAGGATGGGGCAGCTTAGTGTCTCACAGGCCGCATCTAGTAGCAAGAGGATGAAGAGTGGTGCCCAGCAGGCGATGAAGCAGCTGAGGACGATGATGACTGTCTTCAGCAGTGCCATGGACTTCTCTGAGCTCTTACTGTTTGCGCTGGCATTGCTGCGACCATTGGAGACTTTGCGGAAGACGAGTTTGCGGCTGCGAGTGCGCACCAATGCATAGATCCTGGCATAGAGCACCACAATGGCCATAAGAATGACACTGAAGACAGTGGTGCAGAACAGGATGTAGGTTTTGTGGTAGAGTGGTAGCACAGTGGAGCACTGTGCCATGCTCTGGATGCAGTTCCAGCCCATCACTGGCAGGCCGCCTAGCACCGCTGCAATCATCCACACGGTGCTGATGAGTAGAAAGACACGGAAGGTGTTGCCATTGTTATGCAGCTTCATCTTCAGCATGGTGAGGTGGCGCTCAATGGCAATGGCGAGTAGGCTGAAGACAGATGCTGCCAGTGCCACAAACATGCTGCCTTCCCTGAAGAACCACTGGGTGGGTGTCAGCTTGTAGGTGTTGGCACCCGACAGTAGGATGTTGGCAGTGTAGACGACGCCGGCCAGCAGATCAGACAGTGCCAGGTTCCCGATAAAGTAATACATGGGCTTGTGGAACTTCTTGGTCCTCCAGATCGTGGTCAGGACCAGGATGTTTTCTAGGATGATGAAGCAGCACACAATGATGAAGACCACAGAATCGGCCTTCAAACCAGAGTCCTGCTGCGTCTTGCGGAACTTGCCGGTGTAATTGTAATGTTTGGCAATCAGGTCAGAGTAGCTGGGCTCAGCCATGGCCTCCATCTGCAGTGGTAGTCCAGCAGGGGGCACTGCGTCCTCAGACTTCAGTCCTTCATGTTAGGTAGTAACTGTGAAGAAGGGCAGAGCTGCTGGATGGGAACATGGTCCTACAGAGAGAAGCAATAGATGTCACATCAGCATGTTAGGGAACAAATACTTTTTAAATAACCTTTAAACATTCTGTAGTACAAAGTCAGAGTCCACACTGCAAAAATATTCTTTAAGTCTTCTCGTGCATTAAAATAGAAACTGTAATGTTCACAGTGAACAAAGCGTCAGCTTGTGCAGAATCACTGATCCAGGAAAACAAAAACTGCTCTGTAGTTACAAACTACAGTCCCTTAAATTATAAATCTGTACAAATAGCCAACTAAAAGTGGAAGCATTGTTTAGATTAAGAAGTTAATGAAACCTCTGACATGTCATACAAAGCTTTACTTGCAGAAGATTCATAAACCTAGCATTCCCTAATCAGCTGGTTAGAGAGCAAAGACCTTAAAAAAAACACCTTTCAAGAACATCCTTTAAAACATTTTAAAAACACGTTTTAATGTAAGTTAAATTTTTTTTGTTCACAAGTTTTATTTTAGAGTTAAAAAATGTCCTGGTAATTAAAAATGAACACTCAGAACAGCAAATGGACTGGTTCTTATATAGCACCTTTCTGCTCTCTCTGAGCACTCAAAGCCCTTCATTCAACATGCCTCATTCACTCATTCACACCCATTCATACGAGCACTTTCTATCCAACATTCACACACAGTCACAGTCCACAACATGGGCTTCAGTATCTGGCTTTGGGGTGGCCCTTCAGTCTCATATGTGAATATGAGAAA
>JAVDPK010000072.1:56699-67158 GCA_034780415.1 Cichlasoma orientale
TGCCTGCTGGACCTGTTTCTCATCAATTCATTGATTTTTATTTATTTAAAGAAACTTTTCAATAAATTACAGCTGAGGTCTCCCAATAATGACAGCAGCACACTGCCTGTAGGGGCATTTACATTCACATAACCACGAGTGGACTGGAAATCATAAATAGTAAGTCACATGATGATGATGATAATGCTGTCATCACATATCAACTTATGCACTTTACCCCAGCAACGTTTAAAGGGAAAAAAAACAAGATATACTTTATTTATCCCAAATAAAATGTTATCATTCGAAAAATGTTACAAATAAAATTTAAGAATCTAAATAAAATATTAATAATGGTAAATTTAAATCTGAATAAGAAGGTGCAGTGGTGCTATAAAACAACTATAAAACAATAAAAGTGACTACATGTTTTAAAAACAAGCCGTTCGTTCGCGTTGGTAACATTCAGAGATTATTACAAACTGAAAATGCAGATAAAAATGGGACCACAGCTCCTGAGAAACTTCCAATGAAACACAAACAGAGGCGCGCACAGCCTCCTCCTCCTCCTCCTCCTCCCACTGACGGCAGCCTGTGTGTGTTTGTCTGGCTGGAGTCTCCCTGCTGGCACAAATACAGCCAGACTGCCATCAATCTGCTGCTGCTGTGCTCACACGGCTGCCTGCAGTCTGCAGGCCTCAGCCTCAGCCCGACCTTCGCCTGGATGCTGCTGATCGGCTGCATCAAACAGCAAACACTCGAGGACCTGAAGCCAGAAGAGGAAGAACTTACTGTACTTACTCTGCTGCTCCCAACAAAAGTGGTCAGTTTTTATTAAGACAGATAGCTGCCCCTCCATGAGCCTGGTTCAGCCGGAGTTCTTCCTTCCCACTGTCGCCAAGTGCTGCTCATAGGGGGTCGTCTGATTGTTGGGTTTCTCTGTAGTTTCTTTACCTTACAATATAAAGCACTGTTTTGATATGGCATTCAAGATACTTAAACTCATCCACTTGCGGCAGCAGTTCATCACTGACCCGAAGTGGGCACTCCACCCTTTTCTGGCTGAGAACCGTGGTTTCAGAGTTGGGGTTGTTAATTCTCATTCCTGCTTCAGTCAGCTGCAAACCGCTGGTGCAAGCTGGAGGTCACCGCCTGATGAATCCAAGATAACCGTATCATCTGAGATCACAGTCTGACACCCTCCACCCCTACGCCCAGAAATTCTGGCTAAACACCAACCGTGGGCAGTTACAGTTATACCTTCTTGTCTTTGTTTCAGGACCAAAGGTTTCTTGTTTTTCAAGTAGCCTCTCCAGCTGATTATGCTGGGCAGTCACATCAGCAGGTGGAGTTTTCCTCCCTCCCAGGAGGATCGTTGGTGCTCGGATTGGGTTGCAGTGTAGCTGTCTTCAATCTTACATTCTCCAGAAACTATCTGAAGCTCTCCTAAAACTACTGAAATGTATCTTTAGCGATCTGTTGCTCTCTGTAGAAAATATGACTTACCCTCCCAACACGATCTGGTGCTCTCTGGAAACTGGCAGGCACAGAGATCATCAGGAATCCGTTGTTGCTCTAACGAGCTCTGTAGTAACAATTAAGATCTTCTTGAAGATCTCTGTTGATCCAAAGCGTGAAACAGACTCGTACCTGTTTAAAAATCTGAAAAAGCTGCAGTAGAGCAAATAAGCAGGAGTTGGCTGAAACAATGAAGTCCATCTGTTCCAAAATAGGAAAACGATTCAGGAAATTCCAGAAATGGAGGGAAAATGTGAGTTAGAAACAAAGAGAGAGCATGCACACAGTGATGGTTTAAATGGAGGCCGAGAATTTAAGTTATTAATTTGGCTGTGGTTGTATTATTCTGATTTTTTTTCCTTTGTTTTCCTCAAAGTTCATTAATGTTCAGCAGATCTGGAGTCTGATAACCACAGTTTATGAAATGTTTTGATTTTTATATACAAATCGAAGCTGATTCATAGAGTGTGAGAGCTGTTGAGTTGTTTTGTTTCCTTTTTCTTATTATCTGTTTTATTTACACGCTGACATCGTTGACTCTCCTGATTTATTAAAGTACTGCAGTAATGGTATGAAAGTGTCCCCATGGAACTGTGATTTACTGCGTGTCCTATGATTTAGGAGAAAAATATTTGATTCATCAGCAGAGGATGAGAACCTTACGGAAATGAAGCCGCGCTCGCTCGGGTGATATTTGTTGGCGCTGGAGTCTCCAGCAGGTTTTCTTTGGGACGAGCTGGCTGATGTGAAACAATGCAGCTCCTCAGACAGCAGCTCCTGGCAGCGTCCTCTGAACGCCGTGATTTGCGATGCGTGGGTGGGGGATACTGGCGGCGGCCGGGCCAGGCGGTGGGTGGCTGCAGATGCCGGCTGTCTCCTCGCACTGTAGCGAAAGCCTTGAAACGTCTCGGTGTGACATCCGACATCTCCCACTCATCCTACCTGTCAAAGCCTGCCTGCAGTTTGTTTTCACGGCGCTCCGTCACTGCTGCACAGACTCGGCGTGACTCACGCTCCGAGTTAAGTCTTCTTTGATTTATGCAAAAATGGGTCAGTAACTGTCCTGAAAAGCAACGATTAGGGCCTTAAATCAGCTTTCAGACTCCTAAAAATGCTTCAAACGGGGCAGATTTACTTCACTTTGTTTTACCGGGTCTTAAAATTGACCTGCTGCTGACATGTTGGTTTCTGTCAGACTTTCATGAGGAGATTAGAGCCCTTGAGAAGGGCCTGTTAGCTCTGAATGGTTTTTGAGGAGGTTTACATGATAATTTGAAGAGTATTTGAGGTACAAGAAAGAAACTTTGTGTTTTTGTGGTACTTTTGTGGTACTCAGGTATCACCTTAAGAAAGGTTTTAATGAATGTTTGAGGAGGTGCAGGATCCCTGAAATGAAAGCGGTTCATCTCAGTAAGTTTAAGACTTTTTTGGGGTCATACTAATATGGTGTTCAAAGAGTAAATGCCCGATGGCGTTCCGGGGGGTTATTAGGAAGTCACTGAGCTGTATTTCAGCGAGCTCTCGTGCTCTGTGTTGTGGTTGATCCAGTTCCTGGAGGCATTTTGGTGGTGCTGGCCCTTTTCTTTGATTTTTATTTTCTTCTTTGGATTAAATTTTGTGTCACACTGTCATTCATTTTGGTTTAATGATGGTTTGTGGAGTTTCTCATGTGGTCCTTATGCAGCGTGAGGAAAATGTAAAAAGATTCTCTTCATACTTTTTTGGACCTCAAATACGAGCCAAAGAACATTTCTGTGAAAGTTTAAGGTTTCATTGAGCTCGAAGTTGTTTTTCTTTCAGGGGTTAAACGAATATTTTAGGACGTTTGTGCGGTCTTTAAGGTGCGTCTGCGGTACGAGAAAGGTTCGGTAATCGTGGGAAGGCATTCTGGGGGGTTATCAGGTAGCCCTTCAGTGGTCTGTGTTGTGGTTGAAAGAGTTCTTAGAGGGACTTTACTTCTTTTGGCTGATTGTCGTTCGTGACGGAGTTTCTCGTGTGTTCTTTACGCTGGATTCAGGAATATGTAAGAACCAACCTAAGAAAGACTCGAGGAGAGGCTGAGAAAGCTTGAGGATCCTTGAAGGAATGACATTTGATGAGTTTAAGTGTTTTTTTGAGGAGGTTAAAGTGAGGTTTGTGGAGGAGCTCAGGATCTTTAAAGAGTGTTTGTGGTTCAGTAACTGAGTGCATTCTGAGAGGTTAACAGGAAGTCCTCGAGGAGGATTTCAGTGGTCTGTGTTGTGGCTGGAAGAAGAGGTTCCATGGTGCGCTCCTTTTTCATGATTGTTATTTCATTCTTTGGTTTAAAGAGTGTTCCTGGCACTTAAACCACAGACTTTAGCTTTTCTAATATTTGGTTTATTTTGTACTGCATTTTTGGCTGTTTAGTTGTGGTAAATGAATTTAAAGCCCTGGATTAGACGCTGTATCTACAGTTTTAAGACTGTGGGTGTTTTAAATTGAAAACCAGTTGAAATGAGTGTTAAATCATTTGGATCAGAGGTTCCACCTCCTCTTCATCCTCCTCCTCTCAAACATTTTCCAGTTCCAGCTCATCATTTGTAAGGATTTGCTGTTTTTTCTTTTTTTATTCTTAGACAGTAAAACAGTAAAATTCAGAATTTTTTATTCTTACAAACTGCAAAAAAAAACTATTTAATGACATCACCTTAACATTTGGAAAAGTGGCTCATGTTTTCAAAGTTTTTTAGGATTTTAGAGAGAAAATGAAGACAATAAACAATAAAACTATATCAAAGGAGCACATCACACTCAGACCTGAAGTGAATCTGTTGAGAAAATGCTGATAACCACGAAGGAGGGAGAAGGAGGAGGTCTGATGTTGTTGCTGGTTTGTTAATCGGCCCTTTTAGTTTTCACTTATTTCGAACACGAGCTCCAAAAACATACGAGCTTTTAAAGTATTTAAATACTTTCAAAATGATTTAGTATAAAAGTATGTTTTTGTTTTGTCAGAGTTTAAAACCTACTTTATGATGTGTTGCAGAGATATCAGCTGATGTTAAAACAAGTCCAGGCTGTACTCTCATGCAACACCACTTTGAACCACAAGGTGGTGTTGCACGCCAGCGTAACAGCCAACATAAGACGTCCCAACATTATTCAAACTAGTTTTGACTCGTTTGTTCAGAGATCGTGTTCCTGTCACGCTTAGCTGGCTTATTTTGTTAGCTGCAGGAGCTCAGAATGAGCAGCTTTTTCTAACCCTCTAAATCCCAAAGGAACGTTCCAGATTCCTGCGAAATCCGAAAGAAACCGTCTATACACCTAAAGAATTCTTTAATGTGTCACTTATAAGTTAGATTTAATTTAAAGCTCACAAGTAGCTCTTAAGATTTGCACATTTCATCATCTAGTTCTCATTATCTGCTTCTCCTTCTCCTCCTCCTCCTCCTCCTCCTCCTCTTCATCTGCTTCCACCCTTATTTCTACCTCATCCTCTTTCTCCTCACCTCCAGCCTCATCCTCTGAGATCAGGGCTCTAACACATGAAAACATACATTATTTCCCCAATATTGTCACATTGTCAGCAGATTTTCAGGACAGATCCGCACAGCTGACAGGAGCCGGCTAAACAACAACAGCTGATTATAAGCTAACATTATGCCAGCTAATGTTAGGCTCAAGAGCCCTAAAAATCACTTTCCCCTGATAAATGGATTGATTACATTCTCACCTCGTATAAGTTTGTTTTCTCAGTGTTGAAGTTGATGACATTAGATCCACCTCGAAGAAAGTTTCAGTAACAGCGGCAAAAACAGCAGCGCTTACTGACAGAAACGTTCAGCATATCCTCGACAAACTCACCTCAGTGTCACCGTCATTGGCCAGACGTGAGCTTCACTGACTCATCGGCATGTATCTGACTCCCTCAGAGTAAATCACTGTGGATGCTCCACATCTGCATCATGAGCTGAACAGCAGACTGAAGTCTGCACTCACTGGACGCTGTCAGCGCGTTAGGGGGGACTCCAGGGTAAAAATGTAAAAAATTGCAAAATATTTAGTTGACGTGTTTTTTTTTTTAATTTCCTGATTTATAGCTAACTGTTGATATTATTAAAATATGTGAAAATATAGCATGTACAAAACGTTTTATACACAATACTGCACGGCAGTTCTGGTGTACAGCGGGTTAAACATACAAACATGAAACGCTCTGGTAAAATGCTGCCACCTTGTGGTTAAAAGTGTTAAATGCAGCTGGGGGGGGGGGCTTTAATGTGAGCTAATGAAACATTAAATCTACCCACAGCCCTGCTTTTGTGTGCACTTCATTTAACGTTCTCATCTTTGCATTTCAGAGGGAATTATGACAAATTCTGCACTTTTATTGCACAAGACTGATATGGCTGATATATATGACTGATATATGACTGATATATGACTGATATGTGTGTGCATGAGGCTTTCACATGTTTAGTTCTCTGCATACCCACCTCTGCTTGATTTTTTTTTACTTTCACAGTATTAGTTTCATTGAGCTATTTTCAGCTTTTACGCAGCATTTTAGTCAATGATTAATTATTGAGCTCTACTTCTTTACCCTATTATTTCATGTTGTTGTAAGCTGTGTTCAGTGTTTTTATTTTTTCCACCTTTTGCACAACTGAATTAAATTTGATCTTATTTTTAAACCCGAACCTCATGAAAACTTCATAAAATATGATGCTTTGTTAAAACTTCCTAGGCTTGGTCCTGACTTTACTGTCAACAAAATGAACTTTTCTGTATTTCTTGCAAGAATAACTAAATAAATAAAAAACATTTAAATTTATTGTGATAATTTCATGTTCATCATTTGGATAACAAAATCTTTAGATAAAGTTCAGATTCAGACTCTTTCTGAACAAAATTACCTGATACGATTTCTCCTTTTTAGACATTATACAAACAATAATGCGGCAGAATCAATAATCTAAAAATGATTCTATCTGATTGACTGAATAAATAAATAAAATAACAGAGTCTGAGTTCACTTTCAGAAACCATCTGTCCCTTTTTATTCCAGGAGGAGGAAGAGTCTCACAAAGTTCTGACTCAAACATTTGGAAAGTCTGATTTCAAAGCAGAACTCTTCACGCAGCTCCAGCCTGAATGTGTGATTATAAATATGAGCAGATAAACTGGAGATATGATCTGAATATAATAAACATACAAAGATCTTATAAAACATGTACATCTGTTCACTCTGAGAGGTCAGAGTGACTTTTTTTAAATCTTCCTGACAGTTTCTGGGTCCCATCAGTGCGCAACAACAGCTCCGGCTCGGCTCAGCTCGGCTCAGTTCGGACAGGAGCACTTGCACTCTGATATGACCGGGTACTGGAAGGGTATCCAGGAGCACTTGAGGACCCCCTTTTTCTGCAGGCAGTGAAACCGCAGGATGGTGAAGTGCGCCGGTTTGCCGGGTTTGCACAGCATCCCTTCAGGGACCGAGCAGGACCGCTTGTTGGAGCAGCTGCCCACCTTCAGATAGCGCGGCCAGAAGCGCGTGCCCAGGTCGCTCCACGCGTAAACCACCGGGCAGAAAGTGTAGGACCACAGCCACTGCTGTAGCCTCTTACGCAGTTTCTTACTGGGTTTCTGCTTCTTGGCGTGCAGGACCTCAAAGTCCAGGGCCCGGATCTCTTTGGGTATCGTTCCGGGAAGCTTCTGCCGCAGGTCCGCGTCCCCCGCGTCCTCCTGTCCCGCGTGCTTCTCCTCCGGCGGGGACACGGACATGAAATGCGGGTCGAACTGGCTGCCCAGAAAGCTCCTGAGCTCCGTCTCGTTCAAGTCCTTCTCTTTCGGGTCCAGCACCGGGTCCGGGATCTCCACCGGGACCTTTACGGGCAGACTGTCGCTGGGGATGGGGCGGAGGAGGTAGTCGTGTTGGCACATACCCTCCTCGATCCTGAAGCCCAGACAGAGGCCGAGCACAAACACAGCCAGGAGGTAACAGTTTTCCATGTCCTCTGAACGGCACCGGGTCGGCCCAGAATCTCAGGTAAGCCTCCCAGAACCGGCAGAAAGCTCCGGTACTCCCCCCTACAGATATCCAGCTGTGCGCGCAGCAGACGCGCCGGGGGAGGAACGCCGCGCAAAGGCGCTCTAAAAAAAAACTTCTCAGCAACTTTGAGGGCAAGCAGAGAGGAGAGGGAAGTCCACACAGTCCATGTCCCGGGTCCCGCAGGACTCAGCTGTCCAGCAAGTCCCGGCGAGACAGCTCCGCGGCCCTCAGGTCTCCGCTCTCAGTACGCATGTTGGCTGCTGCTTCGGGTCCTCCTGCAGCCGAAATGAAGGCGCCTCTGACTGCAGCCAAATATCCAGCAGGGCGCTGATGTCATCCCAGACCCGGAGCCCACCCCCTCCAGTCCCAAAAATACACCAAGTTTACGCACAAGCACGTGATCATGTTGTTGGTCATGACAATCAGGCTGCTATTAACTCCAGTTTAGACTTTTTCCACTACAGCTGCAGCGGGAGGAGGAGGAGGAGTGAAGGCAGCGTGAACTCAGTTATAAAAAGCACCAAAACTACTGACAAAAATCATCTGCGGAGCCCCAAAAGCCCCGCGAGGGGATTTTTTTTTCTCTCTTGCACACAAGTTATGATCATGTGCTCATAAACTCTGTCAGGTCAGAGTGTTGAAGTAAAAGTACGGCGTACTGTAAAGTACTAGTACAGCGGATAAGAAAATGGACAAGACCAGCAGTATTCAGTACTTTTACTGAGTACTTTTCTGAAGTACAGGTCTAATATACTGCTGTATGTTTTGTATGTAAATATTATATTTTATGTCCTTTATTTTAAAACTTCAGTTTCTTATTTTGCACATCAGTTGCATTATTATAGCTCATACCCAGCAATATATAAGTAATTAAAATCATCATAGATAGCACATGAAAGTGAATACCGAATACCGAATGTGAATATGACTATGATGAATGTAATAATTTTATTATTAAATGCTATTATGAATGTAATAATGAATATGATCCTGAAAAGTGAAAAATGTGAGCACGCTTGAGGAAATTCCTTTGCACGGGTTGTTCACGCGGTTTTTTTTTATTCTTTCGCAGAAGTTTGTCACGATGCAGCTGAAGGCTGCGGTTCCATGAAGCCGCTCTCCTGCACACTCTGCGGCTCATTCTGCTCGCAGAGATCCCGCAGGCCGCGCTGGCGGCGGTGGTGCTGATGGTGTTTGCAGCAGCAGACAAACAAACTGCCAGAGCAGTTTTTTACGAGCCGCTCTGGAGCCGGAGCCGTGTTTGCTTTAGACGCTCTCAGCGAGTGCGCGCTCCCGTCGCCTCCCATCAGACTCTGCTGGTTTATTAACGTTCAGCTGCAAATAGGATCCATTCAGGACTGCAGCTCGAAGACAAGGAGACAAACCACTACAGATACCTGAGCACAGACCCGCCTCAGCATGAAAACGGGCCCCAGGAGCCCGCAGAGCTCTGCTCTATTCCTGCAGCCTGAAAGCTCCACACTTTCTGAATGAAAACTGAGTCAAACTTGATCATTTTTTATTTTAGCAGTGATTAAGAAACTACTTTTAAAAATCTTGGTGCTCTTGGTGCTGCCAGCAGTGATGGGGAAGCAGCACAGAGCGACGGTCAGAGAGAGAGAATGAGCGGAGCAGCAGCGGCAGGAAACCGCAGGAATGTTTGCGCACGTTGTAAAGGCTGAATTATGAGCTCGATAAAAAGCGCGTCCTGTGTGCGAGGCTCACGCAGCGCAGGTAAAGGGCCGACTGTGCTCACGGGCCCTGCATGCGGAGCGCGGCTTCCTGCGGGAATCCCGCCGCTGACGGAGCTGCGGCCGCGGTGCGACCTGCGACCTGCGGCGTCCGCCACGCTGCCAGAGCAGTTAGTGACGCTTGAAACTGCGCAGCCAATGGCGCGCTGTGAGTCACGTGACAGGCCGCAGACGCGCGGCTGGCGCGCAGCAGGAGCATCAAAAATTCGGCTTAATTAGCTCATCAAAGTACTTTGTAAACTCTGCTTTCAAAGTTGCTTTATGAATTCATAAAGTTATTATATCAGATGATTCGTGTTATGAGCTGTTTGGAAAGCACACAGATTCATTTAAGTGTCCTTTCCTCATTTCCTGTCATGTCTCCTGTCACAGATGGAGCATTTTCATGTTAAACACCACCAAAGTTTCTAATAACGAGGCTCTGGAGCAATCTCCAACATTTTTTTCAAACTTTTACTGCCCCACAAAAAATAAAATATTTTAAATTCCTTCACATACAGCTGAATAACTTGATTTACTGCAATAAACTAAACAATAAACTGAATTTGCGCCGTAATCAATAATCTTTAGTTCATTTGAATTAGTTTAATGTTTGCAGCACAGAAACAACATCTCAAACAGTCACGACCTTCATCTGGGTGCTGTCACGTGTGCTGGTTAATGTCACCAAATTAATATTTTCCATTTTTAAAGGGAGAAAAAGTCCAGATTCGGAAGTGTTGGCGGTGGAAAAGCTTTGGCTGTTCAAGCCAGACACTAAATTTCTGACACGTCATCCAAGTTCCTCTAAAAAGTTTAGGTTTAGGCATTAAACGCACTTGGTAGGTTTAGATTATTAGACCATTTTTCTGTGACAACTGTCAGATTATACAAGTAAGGCAGGCAAGTTTTTCTAAACCTCAACCAAACTTCACAAAGTGACTTATTTTAATTAACGCATTTGTAAATGACTCAAATGATGCATGATCAGTGACGTGCACAACCTGAATTTGGGTCTCTGGCACGAATGGCCTTTAAAAGTTTATTCCACCAATCAGTGCGTATGAGAGTGGACTGATGAAAGGTCATGTTCAGGGGACATGAAAGTAATATTGAATCAAGAGATTAAAGGTACTGACTGAGGGGGAGTCACGTGACCAAGGTCCGGGATGGCTGCACAGTGAATAGCTCCTAAGACAGTGTTCAAAACTTCCTTTTA
>JAVDPK010000072.1:105477-128073 GCA_034780415.1 Cichlasoma orientale
AGCGACTAGTCGCTGTCGACTCGACTTTTATCATGTCGACTTCGACTTTAAAAAATCTGAAGTCGTGCAACCCCTAAAATACACTATAATTACATTTTAATTCTTTATAAACCAGCCCTGTATCTCAGTTTGTGTTACAAGGTAGTTACACTACTTTCCCGAACAGGCCATGCACTCTCAGAGTGGCCTTTCAGTTTTACTTCTGACGACTAAAAATAGACCAAAAATAAATATTCATCATTGGAAACAGAGTAAAACTCATTTTTAAAATGTTTCCTCCACACAGCAGATGCCAAACTAAAGTTGCAGCGAGCCGGGAGTTTGATGAAAAACTGCATGACGAGAACAATGCGTTTGTCTGCTCAGCCTTCAGAGGCTGGAAATGGCTCCTCTGTTTACTTCATTTGTGTCTCTGTAGACTTGACAGCAGCGAGCGGATATGGAAAACATTTTAATTCATTCTTTGTCACGCTGGAGCCGACAATTCATGTCGGCTTGAAGAATTATAGTGAAAATCCACAGCGGTGGCGGCGGCTCTGCCTTGCTTCCTTTCAGGTTTATCACAAAGTGTGTGACTAGAGAACAACACATCCTGCAGGGCTGGTTTGTGGCTGTTATCAGCGAGTGTGGCACCACACTGAGCTACAACTGCAAAGCCTTTAACGGAACACACAGCTGGGTGGTGTAGATGGAGCTACAGACTCTCTGAGACTACATGGACACTGCTTAAGTGTTTTAAAGCTGCTTTTCAAATAGTTTTAGACTGGATCGACTCTCAGATTTTAGGCCAGATTCAGCAGTAGTTTTGGACTGGTTTGACTGGTTCTTGGACTGTTTCTGTGGGACTTTCAGAGCAACTCTGAAACTTGCTACAGATTTCCACGTGAATAAGTCTTTTTGGATGTGTTTGGGTCCTGGACTTTGTTCGTGACTGTGCTGACTTGGTTTTTATACTCATTTGGGGATGATTCAGATTTGGATCTGAACTTCATTTTAGAGTTGATTTTTGGACAGCCTTCAGGCTGATACAGAAAACATCTCGGAGAAGTCCCCACAATTGGATGTTGGATAATGTTTTGAAATATTTTGAGGTTTTAGACTTCGTGTGGCTTTTAGACTTGGTTTTGGGGCTCCTTGGAGAACTCATTTCAGTTCTCTTAATGACGTTTTGACCTGTCTTTGATTGGACTTCACTGATTTAACTTCCTGCAGAGCTTTTCACAGTCAGTTTTTCAGTGAATTTAGTCTCAGCTTGATTTCAAGACTATTGGACTGAACTGAGATGACCTGATGTCAGTGGAGATCCACCAGTGACTGGTATGGACAGTTTTTGCTCTGGTTTTGGAGCATATTTGTGAATTTATTGTAGTTCGTCTGTGGAAACTGGACATTGTTTAGGACTACTTTCACTGGTCACTTGCCACAGTTTTTCAATAGATTCTTACTCCTACACTGACTCTGACTGAATCTTAGGAGTCAGTCAAGGTGTCTTCATGTAGCCCCAGAATGACTCCAAGTTGTTGAGATTAGGAGTTTGTGGGGTCCGGACCATCTGCTGGAGGGCTCCTTGTGAAGAACTGACTGGATTTTTGCACCTGTTCTGCTGCCAAACAAATCTGGACAATCTGATGGTGATATCAAGACGTAGATTCTAAACACTAAACATTCTGGACTGATTTAAGATGCATTTTCAGATCGTGGATTAGGACTTTGAAGCATTTTTGGCTAGTTAAAAACAAGTTTGTGCTGATGTAGGACTTTGTTTTGAAGCATCTAGGAGAATGTGGCACAGTTCCTCTGTGCACACTGGGGCACGTTTTGACCTGTTTGTGGTTGGGGTTTTGGATTTCATTTTAAAATCTTGGTTTTTGAACTGTTGGTGCTGTTTCAGAACGTGGGTCTATTAATTATTCTGAACTAGGTGCTTTGTAGGTACCAGAGACGGTTTTGAACTAGTCTGGAATCTTGATTTTTTTTTTTTCTGATTCTAGCTTGATTTACAGCTTGGATCTGAAACATCCTTGAGAACTTGTCACAGCTGTTCAGTGGATATTGAACCATGGTTTGGATGTTTCTTTGGACTCTGTTTTGGATTGGTTATTAATTTTTTTTTAGATTTAGCCTTCTCCCTCTGTCTCTTCAACCTCAGACTGACTCCATCTCAGACTGACTGTGGGCCATCTGCTGCAGGACTTGTTGTGAGTTTGGATCTCCTGCAGAATGAACCTGGGTGACCTTATGATGGTAGAGATTCAGATTCTGAACACTGAGTAAGCCTAAAACGTGAGCAGAGTTCTGCATATCGATTTGTACTCGCTGTACTCTGCGTCTTTTGTTTCCTCCCCTCCTCCCTCGTCTGCCTCTTTGTTTCATGTCTGCTGCTGTGGCTGGTTTGTAAATGTCAGCAGGCTGGCAGAGAGTGTTCTGGAAAGCTTTCCACACAGAGACACACACACACACGCATGTGCGACATGACCTGTAACACTTGTCACACATGATGAGTCGCAGTGACCAACTGTTTCGCAGGGCAGCAGGAAGGACGTGATGATGGCAGCAGACAGAGAGAGAAGAGACTGAGAAAAGATGGAGAGCTGCTACACAGTGAAACCAAAATCTCTCCAAAGATGTCGTCCACAAACCGCTCAGTGTCCTTGAGCAAGGCACTTAACTCTTCGTTTGCAGTTTACCAAAACCTGCAGCCGCGAGGTGATGGGCAGAAAGAGAGTCTGGCTTTATGATGTAAGCTGCAGGCAGCAGCTCAGAGATCTAATAAAAGATATGACAGTCGAGAGCCGAGGCTCTGACGACATCGGCGTTAACAGAATTAGTGAAGCACCAAACGAGATGTTTATTGATCCTTGTGTCAGAGACAAAAGCAGCTCAGCGGCGTGATGGGATTTCCCTCATCAGGCCAGCTGCACGCGGCAGTGCCGCTCATACAAAAAGCTGCATCACAGGAACACGTACAGAGTTTATTTGAGCTTCGCCGACGATGCAGCTGCACAAGATTTACAGGAGTTTATTCAGTTAGAAAATCTGCTGCACAAAACACTGTGGTCTTTAACTTAAGACTAGATCTGAGCCAATCCATTAACTGAGCAAATACCACAGACCAATTATTTAAGTGTTCACCATGCAGAAAATCAAAGAAATCTTCAGATCAGCTAACAAGACTCATACTGGCACATATATTGGTTCATGAATAAAATCCAATGATTGTGTAACTTTATTAATATTTCTTGGTATAACATCATCTTATTGTACTGTATGTTATTGTGTTTTTACTTCACCATATTTTTCAATGGGTCATTAGGATGCAGCCTGTTAAAGACCTCTGATAGGAACTAGTGGGAAAAATGGTTTTCCATAAATATCATTTGTCCAGTCTGATAGTAAAGGATATACACCTTTGTTTAAGATAAATTAACATATTTTCAGTGATAGTGTGGCAGGATTTTTTTCACTGTTTTTTGACATTTTAAAGTGTACACAATTAACGGATTAGAGGAGAAACTGATTTTCATACTAATCACAAAACTGAAAAGACTTCCAGCTCGGAGTGTTGAGAGAGACTGAATGAGTGTGTGCTAATCAGGGTACAAATTAAAGCTAGTGGCTGACTAATAGGACTCATTATGGCAAATGGATTTTTGAGCAATGAACTGTCACAGTAATATTACTGTCATCCGGCTCTTCTTTGTGCTCATATGCCGCAGGAGGATTCATATCCACCATCTGTGTTTAGCTTCAAACAAACCTTCCATAATGATTCAGTAAACCGATGCAGCGACCGAGGTGGCACTAAACTCACCGAGGCTTTACGGAGGCGATCCGTCTTGCCAAAGAAGTAGGCATCTTCGAAGGAGGAGGTGCTTCCTCGCAGCTTCTCTGACAGGTTCCTGTAGAGGCGTTTGGCGGCATTTGGGGAGGCCGGCCCACCGGGGCACTTCCTGGTCTGGGACAACTGCAGATTCTGCATCTGTTGCGTCATAACACCCGGGAGGCGTCTGCTGGGATGGAAAAGGAAGGAAGAACCGTTAGAGCACTGAGAGCGAGTGAGCTGTTGGGTTAACGTATAAAGTATTTCTGTGCAGAGCTTTAAATGTGATTAAATAATAAGTACAGAATGTAAATTCAGTTTGAGCTTTGACCCTGAAGTGAAGGCCGCTACAGGCTGCACATACTCGCAGAACTGGAGTTATGTTCAGTAACTACTATTGACTTTGACCAGCAACTGTAGTTAACTGTAGCCAAAGCTTATTGAGTAAATGTTAAGGGGCTCCTCCTCTTTCGGCTGCTCCCTTTAAGGTCGCCACAGTGGATCATCTGCCCATCTCACCCTATGCCGAGCATCCTCCTCTGCAGCACACCCTGCTGGTCACTGACGGCTGGTCCAACTCTGGCCCTGACCAATCTGGTATGGACGTTTTACTGATGATCCACATTTGAGTTGACCAAGATTTTATGCCAATTAGTTTCTCAAAAAACTAACATAAGCACAAATGTTAGCTAAAAATCACGAGGACCTGCCCATTTTCACACAGATGGCAAAAAATTATGTTAGTCAGAGAAGTTAACTGATGTTACATGAAAATGCTTTGAATCAATGTTAGCATCATGTTAGATGCTAAATATGCCTTCATGATCTAATGAGGCTCAGTATCTAAGCAAAGCCAAATGTTTCCTCCATTGCTACCCTTACCACAGGACCCGCCCAGTTTTACATCAACAGTACAAACTAGCACCACATTCAGTGTTAGCCAGCAAAGCTAAAATAGTTCACCTGAGCTCAGGTGAGAGCCGCGCTGGATGCCAACATCCCACAGGTTAAACAAAAGTGCGTCTCTGAGAGAAACCTTTATTAATATCAAGTTAATGTTGACAGACGAGTTTCTGAAGCAACTGCAATAACCACCAATCACAGCCTCTGAGGACCGTCACAGACAAACAGACACAGCATGAAAATCATCCACAGACTCATCCATTCTGTCTCCATGTCAGAGAAATAATTAGACTTTAACGTATTATTGCTTATCTGTGGGGGGTCACCACAGCAGATGGATCGGCATACTTGGTTTGGCACAGATCCTTCCTCCGGCTGCCCTCCTGGGGATCGGTGCCTCCTCCCGGTCTTGAAGCCGGGATCTTTCACGTATTAACCAGTACACCACGGAGATACTTTGTTTAAATGAACAAACAATTAAAATAACTGTCTGCTGAAGAACTACTGCTCTCGATGTTTACATCAGAATAGCTCCATCTTTGACTAGAAAACTGTAGGACAATATTTCTGTCTTTGCAAGAAGCCTACAAACTAAACCAGGAGGAGCTGAAGGGGATGCTTGAGTTTGAGGAATATCATGTCTGAGCTCCTTGTGGAGGCAGTCAGGAAGCACATAAAGAGTCAAACTAGACCGAAGACTGTGCTTATTATTATTCAGACTTTATAAAAGATTTCAGCATGTAAGAAGCGGCTTTATGACCCGTCACTGTTCCTCCTCCGCTTGAAGCCCCTTCAGCCGTCGCATTGTTGAAAACATTGCTTCAGTTTCTCATCTGGTGCCTAAATGACCCCCTGTCGCCTCCAGCCCTCGCTTGTTCTCTACATTATGCTGGGATAAGTTCAACATGTCAGTGAAACGACGAGACAGTCACACGGCCCCTGCAGGGGAACCGATGAAGGAAAGAATTGGTTCAAAAATCGGAGACTGCACTCGCTGTTCAGCCTCAGTAAAATAAGTGAAAGCCACAAAAGAGCTCTGACATCTTTATGAGGAACTCCAGGAGCTGGGAGAGCCAGAGAAACCTGCTCAGTCCTGTTAGTCTGCGGCGTTCAGCCTACAGGGTCGGAGCTCCATAGCTTTCAGAGATAAATGCACCCCTGACCCATGTGAGCCTCCGCTCGGTTCAGACTGTCGTGCAGGGCAGCAAAACGTGTGAAATCCTTTTGTTGTTTTGCGTCCCAACAGCAGCCTGACAGCTTTGATTCCTAGTTCACTCTTTGCTGGCTCTTACTACAAGCTGCTCAAGGACAAGTTCAGTTTCTGCAACTAGGTAAAATATCCTCCGTGTAAGCCAGGCTGCCTCGTATGACAGCGAATAATAATAAAGTCCAGTCCACAGTCCAGTGATCTGAGTAACGGCTGGATCGGATGTTTGTTTTTTTGTCACACTGATGTAAAAATGCTGTAAAGCTGCAGCAGCAGGGTGCCTCCTTTGTTTGAACACAGAAATCTGACCTGTGACATCAACAAAGGCATTTTCTCCCAGAGAGCTGCAGCTCACTGGATATTTTCTCTCTTTCGAACCCTCTGAAAACCCCGGAGACGACTGCGTTTCTGAAACTCTCAGACCAATCAGCTCAGAGAACCACGCCACATTCAAAGTCGCTTAAGTCGTCTTTTGTCTGAACTTCAGCAGGTCGTCTCAGCCACGTCTATCTAAATCCACTGACCTGCTGCCATGTGATTGGCTGATTAGACATGTATGTTAATAAAGGGGCTGGTGAGTGTACTCTGATTCAGGTACTAAAAACTTTTTGGCTTTAGATCGAAGTGCTGAAAAATGACAGGCTGGCAGTGACAGCTCCATCTCAGTCGTGCAATAGCCTGCTACAACATGCACCTCCACCCACGGGCACCCCACCTGCATAACCTGGACAAAACTGCATTATGTAACGACGCGGGAAAGAGGACGAACACCATCAGCAGCAGATAGATGCCAGCTTTAACTGCCTCCCATTCATTTTTCCCAGAGTTATCATCGTCTCAATTAAAGGTGCTGCTGTGTGCCGGCAGCACTGATCATAATTTCTGTATGTAATGACATCAGCATAAAGTAAATAATTCAGCGTGTACATCTGCCTCGCTCTGTCATGTTAATTTGCAGCGTCCGTATTCATTGTAAACGGATGCACTCAATGCATATTTAAATCCAGTGTTGTCTCATCACATCAGTGCAGAGACTGTTACAGGAGCCTTTCTCTCTTCACTGCATGTAGCTGTTATTCTTCATGGCTGCAGGAGCGCGCTGCCACTGGCAGGCATCTGATGGAAACTGCTGCTTCACCTGATTGTTGTGCCCTCAGTCCAACAGGACATCACAGAGCCGCCACGCTGCGGCTGATTGGCTCACTTACTCTGCGCTGCGTGTGTCACAATCCTCGCATCACAGAAAATGGGCTTTGATGGCTCTTTATCGAATCCGAAACCGGCGCTTAATTTGCTCGGAGGATGGTTGTTTAGAATAGCAGGTAATCAGTCCGCTAATGAATCTGCCATAAAAACCTGCTGTTGGCAAAGTGACTCGTGATTTAATCCTGCAGCCAAACACAAGAAGGGAGAGCAGATTAAAAAAATGTGCAAAGATTTGAAAATCTCTGAAACGAGAAGCGTTGCAGGCGAAAGCTAAATTCTGCGGTTTCGTCGCATTTCAGAGAGTTGTGGAGGAACGGATCAGTACTTTATTTGTATTCAGGGTAAACAGAGGACTGCATTTAGCGCGGGAATTTTCATCGGGACCTCGGAGGCACAGAAAACATCCAGGAACTGACGGGGAGTTTGAATTTCTGGCAGCTTCTAGGCCTAAATGAGACTTTCACATGGAGATAAAAACACATACAAGAGCAGCTCCATCAGTAACAGACCCAGTGTTAACATGTTCCCTTGTACAGATGAAAGATATGGGCCAGTATTCTTTTTCAGTCAGGTGGCAGCTTTACTTTGAACTTGAAAAAAATGACCAGTAACTGAACGACGCTGAAGCACAAAGCTGCAGTTCCTCTGCAGTCCAGCAGAGGCGCCACAGTGAGTCAGTCCCCACAGACTCCCATGTTAAAACTTTACAGCACAAATAAACAAAAAGAGCATTTTTAATACAATTATCTGACCAATAACAAGGCTGCTGTGCACTTCACTGGACAAACACACCGTCCAACAAGGCTGAGCTGCAGTTTGCTGAGTGAAGTTTTAATTGCATGTCGCTGATTAGCAGGTATCTCAGTCTGTGGATGCATGATCCTGAGCTGCTGGCCCGGTGGTTTGAGTTCCTTCTCTGAGGTTCTGTTTTGTTGTAGTTGTGTTTTCTTAGATTTCCTTACAGTTTAGAGCCTCAGTTTGTTGTTGTTTGGGTGTTCTGTTATTAGTATGTTATTCTGGTTTCCCTGTGTTCTTCCCCGTGTTTGTGTTCCTGTGTGTGTTTTGTCGCCGTGTCTTGGCCTTTCCTGGGTTTAGTTCCCTTCCAGTTGTTTCCTTTAGTTCTCTTAGTGTCCCTTCCGTGTGTTGTGGTGTCTCTTGTGTCTGTTTCCCCAGTGTGTACGTTATTCCTCGTGTGGTGTCTGCATTTGTATCTTGTTTGGTCACTTCCTGTTTTACTCTGACAGTCTCGTGTTCCCTGTGCTTTGTGTTTAGTGTTGCTTCCTCTGTGTTATTAGTTTGATTTGTTTCACCTGTTGCTGTTTCCACTCGTCCTGATTACCTACTGTGTGTATTTAAGCCTTCAGTTTCTCTGTTCTTTGTTGCCTTGTCGTCTGTGTTCCCTCCTTAGCTGTGTCTTTCCCCAGTTTAGTGTTCTGTCCCCATTGTTCTCCCAGGCTTGTTGCTGTTGTGTTTTTGTTCAGCTCTGGTTCAGATTCTGTTGTTGCTTTTTGTAACTTGCGAGCCTCCAGTGAATAAAGCTGAGTTTAGCTCTGTGTTTGCGTCCTGCACTTGGGTCCACCCCTGCTTGCCACACAGCCATGCATGACACATTTTTTTATATACAGCTGATGGTTGTGTGCTCGGGTTGGGTGTGCAGCATCATAGAGGCTGGGATTATTGATTTTTAAGGGCCTAACTGGTTCTCCCCCTCCTGACGTGACTCTGCTGCTGGCTATTAAAAATAATTGGATTTCCTTACTAATCTTGTGCATCTGCAACTTTGAAGAACCTGCAGAACAAACTAAAGTGTTTCATTTCTATCCACAAAACAATTAAAGTGATTAATTTCTTCTTATTTGACTTCCAGCTGCTCTATTCACTGACTTTCTCAAAATAAACAGTTTCTACATCTTTCGGTTCTCACACTGATTCAGCTGTGGATGATTTTTGTGATCATGTGACACATTTCTTTGTTTTCTCTCAGGTGTATTGTAAAAAAACTGTCAGTCCTTACGTGAGTAAAACCAAAGCATGAATGTGCTGGAGTCAGGAGGGGGTCCTTCGATATATTTCTGCCCTTTGAGGGGTCTGTGGCCTGAAGCTCGAGCTTATTGTTTTTTAATGTCATACTAATGGTTTGCCCAGCGTGCTGCAGAAACATCAACTCACAGCTGCTGAAGCAGCGCTCAAACATTTAAAGCGACAACAAAACAGCCAATTATGTTTCACCTATAGCTCAGAGAGAGGATGCGTGTGTGTGTGTGTGTGTGTGTGTGTGTGTTCAGCCTGCAAGCCCTCAGCCGTACCTTCCAATCAGATGGTTACTGATGAGAGAAAACTTTAAATTATTAAAGAGAAACAAATTGCTTTTGTAATTGCTGTGATGTTCAGTGTGACAGAAAGCACACACAGGAGGCCAAAGACACACAAACGCCGCGAGACCACATCAATTTCAATTTGTGAAAACACAAAACACCCTGAAATATTCATTCAGCAATTAAAACCCCTGCTAAATGTGTGGCGGCAGGTGAGTTCCCCCCTGCGGGCGCCTCACAGGTAGCAGGGCTGAAAGGACAGTTTAGCTTTATGACTTAACGCACTATCCTATGAGGAATCAGAGTTCAGTGTGCGGCCTGCAGCGCCACCATCAGGACAATCAGAGACCTCAGAGGGTCACACCGTTCGTCGTCCTCGGCCTCACAATGAAACGCGCCACCCGTCTGCAGGTTTGAATCCACTGCACAGTAACGGCACCACGAGGAAAGCAAAAGGTCCCCACAAGGACGCAAATAATAATTACTGTCGCTGTTAATTAATCTGAGGATTATTCGCTCCATTATTGATTAACTGTTCGGCCTGTAAACGATACAAATGAGGCTCGTTACAGTTCCAGCGCAGAGAGACGTCTTCAGAGGAGCTCGGGTCAGAAAATAACGCTGCCTGAATCAATCAGCCGATCAATAAAACAGTTACAGATCAGTTTCCTGTCAGCTGACCCAGTGACTGACGAAAAGGCACATTTCCACACAGATGGAGGTGTGCAGCAGCAAAGAGAGAAACGCAGGCATACACACACCCACTACACACTCAGCACTAAACTTGACCTGAAAAAGAGCTCAGGTTAAAGGTCACACAAAATCAGACCTCCGTGTGGTTTTATCTTGCAAGTAACCATGGCAACAGGGACTGCCCACAAACACATTGCTGTCCAAACGCTGACGTTCCTCCTTATATGTATAATGATTCATTTCGTTGTATGTATAATGACAATAAAGTTCTATTCTATTAAGGATCCTTTAGCTTTTATGACAGACTGCATGTTTCGATGCTGCCACCACACATCTACTCACAGGTCCGCTTGGAGCCAGAAGTGACCATATTTGGATCAGAGGGTGGAGTGCCAGCAAGCTCTACCTATATCTGCTAATCAGTGCTCAGTAACATCCAGTTGAAATCCTTGAATTTCACTCAGCAAACTGGAACTCAGCCTTCTTGGACAGTCAGTCCAGTGAAGCGCACTGCAGCCATATTATTGGTCAGATAATTGCATAAAAAAGCTCCAACAACACAAACACGGTCCAGAGGTCCAGTTCAGGGACTCCAGGTAGCTGAGTTGAAGCCATCCATCTGTCAGTCAAAGAGGCCACGCCCCCAATAAGGCAAACTTTAAGCCTTAATTTTGGCATCTAAAATGTAAATGTATCTGATGTGTGTGTGTGTGTGTGTGTGTGTGTGTGTGTTCTCACCTGTCCAGGCTGAGTGAGGATCGGGAGACTCCCGGGTAGAACAGGGGCTTCAGGTCTTTGATCAGAGCATCTCCTGCTGACCTCTGGTTGCACCTCTGGGCCAAGCGGGAGGTCTTACCATCCGACCTGACACACACACGCAGACACACACACACACACAGACAGAGTGGGTGGATGGCAACCTGAAGTAAATCTGCAGCTTCACAGGTGTTTGCATAAAGAAAGGAAACAGCTCAGGACGAATGAGAGGAGGAGGAGATCTGGTAAGTTCTACACATTCCATCGACCTTCCTCTTGGTCTCCAGAGACTACGCGGTGTTAGCAAAAGACACCAGGAACCAAAAAACTGTTGATGCAAACTGCTGATGTGTGAAAAGGCTTCATACAGTAACGCCTGCAGGAGAGACGCAGCTACACACGACTTCACACTTGGCTGCAGCAAAAATTCA
Source organism: Cichlasoma orientale (assembly GCA_034780415.1). Classification (NCBI taxonomy): domain Eukaryota; kingdom Metazoa; phylum Chordata; class Actinopteri; order Cichliformes; family Cichlidae; genus Cichlasoma; species Cichlasoma orientale. The sequence goes on from JAVDPK010000072.1 coordinate 116,809, forward strand.
ACAGAGAAAAGACGAGAACATCTTGAATCCACGTGGATTGGATCATGTAGACCGGAGGAAACACCTGTCGGATCAGCACTGACGCGTCAAAGTTGCTTCCAAGCTGACAAAGTCGAATGCAAGAGCTAAAGTTTGAATTCTGTGTCTGGTTGTTCAGCGAGGCGCTCTGATACTCACAGGAGGAGCTGCAGGTCAGGATCCTCCAGAGGAAGTCCAACAGGCTGCTCAGTAGCAGATCTCTCCCAGCGCAGAGGCTCCTTGGCTGGGTTAAATCTCTCTGACTGAAGCCTCCTGGCCGCCTATGGCTCTCTGCAGCATATCTGAGGGGGGAGAGCCTCCGGCCGCCCCCCTGCTACGATGCTCGGTCCGGGCGTACGAGCGAGCGAGCGTGTCTATCTGCTCCAGCTGAGATTCAACAGACACCTGTTCACCGGCGAGCGCATCGCAACGCACACACAAACGGGAGCGGACGCACACACTCGGCAGAGGGAGGGTGTAATGACACAGGGATGTTTGAGAGGAGCACACACACTCAGAGCAGCGAGTGTGTGATGGAGGAGGGGCGGCAGTGTTTGAAAAGCTTGGGAACAAAAAGGGGAGAGGAGGGGAGGCGGCAGTGTGAGGAGGTGAGAGACGAGATTCACTGAAGCTTGAAGGATTCAGCAGAAAAATAAAAACAGAATAAAACACCTGCAGGTTCAATTACCAAAAAAATACTCTGACTATTCCTCTGATTAATCGTTTGGTCTGCCAGAGTCAGAGCTGTCATTCCCAAGCGTCTCCAACTGTCCAGATTCTTACATTTACACTCACGATGAAGAAAAACAAGAAAACCTCACATTTCACAGCCTTGAAGCAACAAATGGTTTAAAACTCAGGTAGTAAAATATTTCAGAGCATTAAGAGGCAATAAAACTCCACTACATTTAAATCAAACAATGTAGTCAAAAAATTGAGAAAATATTTTTAACAAAAAATGCAGATGATCCGGAGGTCCTTTAGTGCCTTTATTATGCAGTCAGCTAAAGAGACTGCATGTAAAACAGAATCATCAGAAATGTGAATATGCAGCTTCGTTTGCTGCTCAGTGGAATCTCGCGGAGCTTTTGCACCTGTCCACCGTGCTTCAGTCAATCAGCATCAAATGTGAATGACGATGTGAATGATTACATGGTTACTGCGTGAGTGCAGCCTTTTTTCACCACATGACATATCGCCACGAGCCGTCACCGACTCTGAGAAGCGAAGGTGTAAAGACTTAAATCAGCCACAAAAACTCGTGAGTGCTCATTGGCTGGTTTTTGGATGGCTGACGATGCAATCAAACTGCCACGCAGGTACAGTACATGTGGTAAACAAACAAGTGTTAAACCAGAATGTGTTTTATATTTTAGATTCTTCAGAGTAGGCGCCTCTTGCTTAGATGACGGCTTTGCACATCTTGGCGTTTTCTCAGTCAGCTTTGTGAGGCAGTCACCTGGAATGGCTTTCAGTTAACAGCCGTGACTCGTCAAGAGCTGATTTCTTGAGGTTCTTGACCTCTTAATGTGTTTGAGACCATCAGTTGTGAAGAGTTGGTATACAGTAAATAGCCCTATTTGAGGAATCGAATCCTCATTATAGCAAGAACTACTCAACTAAGTAAAGAAAAATGACAGTCCATCATTAGCAGGGTTCTAGCCAGCGGTTGATCGCCCGGCGCTGCGCCGTGCTGAGGTCGCCTTGTGCCGGGCTGAGAATTTCACCGGTTCGCTATTGGAACTATCACGGCAATTAGCAAGCGGGCGCACACCCCACACACTCCAACCCGTCGCTGATACCAGACCAGATTTTTTTTCTCTGGCTAGATCACTGCACTATAGTATTATTTCACTGCAATTTGCAATCTACCATCAGGCACGGCCAGTTTCGCTCACAGTGTGCATACGCAATCTTGCAACGGTCCTGTTCATGCTTGATTTTGCAGGACAAAATGGCGACCAGCGTGAAACTACGCGGGAAGCAGAGGAAAAACGGAGCTCAAAGGATAATTTTGGGTTTCCTATTAAACATAAGATCCCAGGAGCTTGTCTTGTTTCTTGTCTTCGTAGACTCACAAGGATAACACACTGACATGTTGCTTAAGGAAAGTTTAAGGAAAGCATTAGCAAGCAAATGCTAATTAGCCCCCACCAGCCCCAAACCCCCCAACACACTAGCGGGTTAAATTTTTTTCTGGCTAGAACACTGATTAGTCATCAGTCAATCCGAAAAATTTCAAGAACTTTGAAAGTATCCTCAAGTGCATTTGCAAAGACCATCAAACGTTACGATGAAACTGTCTCTCATCAGGACCGCCCCAGGAAAGGAAGACCAAGTTACCTCTGTTGCACTGGATAAGTTCATCAGTTACCAGCCTCAGAAACAGCAAGTTAACAGCACCCCAAAAATGCTTCATAGAGTTCAAGTAGCACAAACATCTCACCATCAACTGCTCAGAGAAGACTGCACGAATCTGGACTTTATGGTTGAATTGCTGCAAAGAAGCCACTTTTAACGAAGACAAACAAGAGGAAGGGAACGTTTTGGGCCAAGAAACACGAGGAATGGACATTAGACCAGTGGAAATCTGTCCTTTAGTCTGATGAGTCCAAATTTGAGATTTTTGGTTCCAAATGTCATGTCTTTGCAAGAAGCAGAAAAGGTGAGCGGATGGTTCCTACATGGCTCACAGTTCAAAATAATCCTTCTTAATCTCACACTGAGCCTCGGTGCAGCCCTCCACTCATTCACTGTCTGAAACAACCCATTTTACTTCCCGCCATCTGAGCTGCCCGTCTTCTGATTGGTTGCTCCTCCCATCAGCTGCCTATGACATCATAAAGACCTAAGAGTGTAAAAAAACTTCCTGAAACTGAACATTTGGAGTAGTCTGCACAAGTGCTACTGTACATACACTGAGAAACATGTTTAATATGAACCGTGGCAACAGGAGACATACCTCACACTGGTGCAGCTTGGACTGTATTTGGCACCACATTAATGCCTGTTCACGGGAATTTGGATACCTCACAGGAACAGTCAGGTTATTCGCACATCAGCCAGGTCAACCTCAAACTCACACAAACATCCCACTGAAGCTTTAACTGAACTCTGAGAAACACACCACACCACGATGATGGTTCTTTCTGTTTTTATTTTAACTCCGCCCACAACTTTTGCATCAAAGCAAGGCAGGTAAGCAAGTCAAATCCTGCAGCCCGGTTTTCCTTGTTCTGATCATAAAAAAGTAAAAATAAAAACCTTTTTATGGGTTTATTGTAAATGACAAACATTTGTATGAAGATCATAAACTGAGTGAAAATGTTTTGGATCGTGTTTTATCGGCTTATTTCAAGATTTGAAAAACTTTTTGTTTTTAAAGTTTTAAACATCTTCGTCTCGACTTCATGAAGAAGCTGCAGAGGCTGAAATCTCAGAATTTTCATGCTTTTATGAAAACTTCTTTAGCAGATTTTACTTCAGGATCCTCTGAGACAAAGAGCGGATGATCGCATTGACACATTTCTGCTCAGCGAGGGTTTGAAGGAGCACATCGCGTGTCGCAAGGTCACGTGTTGGATTTGAACCTGGGACGTTGGTCTCCCAGGTATCTCTGAGCAACTGTTTGTTTCCACCTGCCGAGTCTCGGCTTTACAGCCGAGCATGGAAAATTACAGACCTCCCTGACCCCGCAGGCACATAAAAGGACGAGTTTACACAAAACACCACACTGGCGTTGCAATGGGCTGAGGGTTAAAGAGTGAAATCAGAGGCAGTTTTCTATTAAAAAACACAAAACACCCAGTCTGCACTCGGCTGACTGCAATCTCTTCTCTGTTAGTTGAGAGGGAAAAATGCTCGAGCATGTCGGGGCGTCAGCCTGTTTTAAGAGCTTTATGAGGTTAAATCACAGGTGATAATTAGCAGTGTTTGTTGTCAATGTGGAGATTTTTATATATAAATTATTATTTTCTCCTGACCTGAAGTTTGGGGTCCTGAGCAGACCAGTAATTAGCACTCATGGAAGTTCAGTCAGATAAACAGAAAATTAAAGCTGATTTAATATTATTCTGCACACGCGTCACTCACAGTTCAAATTCTCATCAGTGTGAGCCCAGCAGACCCGGGCGTGCGATACGCACTGTAAAGGGGGATATTTAAAGCCAAAAATCAACCAGTGAGAAGAAAGGTAAAACACAAAGGTGCCTCCTGGCTAATTAACATTCATATGAAAAAAATTGTCATGAATCTGAAATATGTAGATTAAACTTATTTAATATGCTACAGTAATGAGCTGCCTATGTTTAGTTATAATATTTAGGCTAGCAGGCAGAGTGCAGTCAGTGCAAAAATGAAGAGTTTTTAAAGACAGTTCTACTTTTACTGCACCGAGATTGAAATCTCTTTTTTGAAATCTGTTTTTATTCTCTTTTCTCTGCAGGCCTGAAGGTCACTGGTTTCTCTGAGGACATAAATGAAAACAGATTTTAAAAAGACTGAAGTAACTGAGGGGCAGATCAATCCATGCTCGGTGCTCAAGCTGAGCTCCTGTGGGCCAAGGTCAAAGTAACGCGCAGCGCGTTTGTGTATGGAGATGAAGGTGCGCAGTTTTTCAGTCAATGATGAATGCGATCCAGAGGAATGAGATATATAAGACATGTTACTGGGATGTTTTCTGCGCAGGTTTGGATGCGCAGCAACATTTGTGGATGATCTCTGCATGAGTCCACAGCCTGCAGCAGCCAGGAGGAAAAAAACCATCCAGCATGAAAGACAGCCAACAAACAATCCTGTTTTGACATCATAAACACAGAAAACAATTAATGTGCCATCCTCTGCCGCGGAGACGAGTCCTGGCTGCCGCTCATTGGCTCAGAGCTGCCTCAGGAGCGCACTGTTTCCATGGTTCCCATTGAAGCGCAACAGGTGAAGAAGAGATGAAGAGAGAAACAATGGAGGCTCCCGCAGGTTCAGTTTACACCACGCAGGCATTCAGCTCTCCTCATCTGAATATTTACACACAATTTCTCGCTTTTGTTTCTGGAGTTTCTTCAAAGCGGCGAACATCATCATCATCACCGCTTCAGGCAGGAATCCGCGTCGCTTCGCCGGTGAGCAGCGTCAACAGGAGGACGTTCGTGTCTGTGAAATTATGTTAAAATAATTTAAAACAGCAAAGCCTGAAAGATCAGTGACCCCAAAAGCTGGAAGAAGACGTTTAGTGGCACAAACTTTGAAACTCTGTGCTCTCTGTGCTCATGTTTCAGACTGTGACCGGGTCAGAGTGACGGGCCGGTTTCACAAAGACAGACTCCGATAAACTCAACAGACTTCAGTTAATTCTGCGTAAAGAAGAAAACTGTATGACAAAGTGCTCAGCTCGGTTTAATCCGGCAGAAAAAGTCTGAGTTTTGGAAATATTCAACACTTACAGGGACACGGAAAATTTAGCAGGCTAAAAATAATAATAAAAAAAAATTACATGGATTAAAATGTGAAGTAAGTCAGCAGGTTGGCGAGGTTTTAACCTTAAGTATGCAATTTTTGTTTTTTTTCTCCCATCTTTGCAATCAGGGAACAAAGAAAATCATCACTCTGACTGAAACACTGAAAAACTCCATTTTCCCCCCACAAAAAGTCAGTTTTGCCTTTCCCAAAATAGCAAAGTTTGTGTTAGTCACAAAGTGGTGGACCAACCAACCAATTCATGCATCCATTTTCTACTCTTTATCTGGGTCTGAATGTCTGAGATCTTCACCACCAGGACCTTATTCGTTCAGTCACTTCCCACAGCTCATAGGTCACGGGTCTGCCACAAAAGACCAGAACAGCATCCACATCACTGCAGGAGCTGCACCATTCTGTCTGTCAATCTTAACAAACCAGACCCTCCTCCAGTTGGGGCAGCTACTCCTTTCCAACCTGGAGTAAAGAGTCCACCACGTCCTGTCTGAGAGCCGTGGCCTCAGACTTAGACGTGCTAAATCTCATCCCAGCTGTACACCATCTGCTCCTTGGCTGGGCTTCGATTTCTGCCCATAAAAGCTATGATCAGCCTACAGAGGACTAAAAAAACACTTTCAACCAATCCAATAATCAGATTAATCTCACCATGACTTCCAGCAGGAGCATTTCTACTGCGCTCAGCAGCAGAAGAAAATAGTGAAAAACATCCTGCGCACACTCTCACAAACACCAGCCATCAGTTAACGCCTCCAAAAGTTTGACTAGTTCAATATGACAAAAAAAAAAAAAAGCTTTCAAAGTACTTTTGTGTGTGTGTGTATGAAGAAAATGAACATCCTGTTCTCTGGAAAATAACTGCAGCAACATCAGGGACAAATTCAGGCTGTGAAGGCAGACAGCAGCCAGGTTTCACACCTCCACATCACAACACCTAAAAACATCTCAGCATGAGGGATCATTTTCTGAACATCCTCTTTTTGGAGACGTTTGAGGAAGAAACAGGCAAACAATCCTCTCTGTGCTGCTTATTGGTGGAAGGAAAACGATGCTGGAACGTGCTGAAGTATGTTTGCTTAAAGCCTCTGTTACACAGCATGAAGGCAAACAGGTCCTGTGACAGAAAACGCTGCTTTAGTCATTGTAAATCACATGTAGGCTCTTTGGCACCAACTTCATTGTGCCCTCTGCAAATAAATATGTTAAGTGCAATAAGTTATTCTGACCAATCACATCAGAGCAGGCCTCTTCATGCAGGTAAACAGCTGATTTGGAGAGCATTCGCTCAAATCCAATCTGGGAAGCATCAGCTATTGTGGAAATATTTAGGTTTTTCATTTTTCCACAAAGACAAGTGGAAGGAACAGGAAGTCTAAGTTCATTCTTGTTACTGTTGCCCTCGCAGCACTTCATTAAGGTGGCTTTTTGAATAGCTGAAACAGTCATAGCCACACATTCCTTATTCGTTGGTTGTTGTTGTTGTTGTTTTGGATGCCATTTGTAGTTGTTGTGCTGTCTTTGTACTGCCTCGGTTGTTGTTGCTGGTGGTAGGGTTTGTCGGTGGTTGGTTGTCGTTTGTGGTCGTTGTTGTCATGATTGGTTATTTTAGGTGTTGGGTGCTGTTATCGTGGTTGTTGGTTGTATTTGGTAGTTGCTGAGCATGTTTTTGGTTGTTTTTTCCCCCTGTTGCTGATGGTTGTTGTGATTTGGGATATTCCTGGTGACTAATTTCTTAGTTGACTAAATGAGGGGAAAAAAAAAAAATCAGACTCACCGATTAATCTATAACTAAGAAACATTCAGATATCAAGTTAAATTTGAAGACTGTTTGATAAACATTGTAAAAAACTAAACGAAGGTATTTGAAACCATTAATCACAGTCAACAAAGAAGAAGAAAACACTTAAACTGATTTTAAATATTATATGAAAAACGTTTTACTACAAAAGATGTTCACGTATTATTAAAATATGGCAAATTAACGTCCGAAAAAACGAATAAACTGAGACTGAAACGTGAGCCCCTCTCGCCAGCACTCTTCGGAGGAAGCTCACTTCCGCCGCTTGAATCCACGAACTTATTCTTCAAAATAACCAACAATAAAAGGTCTAATAAAAATTAAGGCGTTTTTCAACAATGACGTCAGACTGCAGCGCCATCTGGTGGAAGATAGTTGCATAACGTTTGGGACAACAACTGACTGGCACTGGATTAGAAGGACTAGCATGTCTTGTGTGACAATAGCGATATCATCTTGTTGACTAGTCGCACACATCCGTAGTTGTTGGTCATTCTAGGTGTTGGGTGTTATTTGTCATGGCTGTTGTTGGTTGTGTTTGTATCAGATTGTGGTAGCTTGGTATGGCTGCTGTGGGTACTGGTTGCGGTTTGTGGCTGTTAGCTGTATTGGTTGGTTGCTGAGTGTTTTGTTGGCCGTTGTTTCCTTGTTGCTGTCGACTGTTTGAGGTGTTAATCGTTGTGCTTTTTGGCCGTTGCTGTTTGCCCGCGTTGCTGCATTGCTCGTTTAAGTAAATGTGATAAATTACCAAAACAAAGTGTTGCTCTCCTCCTCTGCACTTCTAACAGCCTGAACTAAAGCAGCATTAAAAGCCTCTGAGCCGTGCTCCCCGCTCACAGGTCATTACTGTCTAACAGCTCTCTGCAGCACAAACAATGACTTAGAGAAACACTGTTCTTCACTGGAAAAATCAGTCAAGGTGTGAGGCAAACGTTGCAGAACAAACCCTCGTGTCTGTTTGCGTGATTGGTCGAGACCTTAATGTTGCCTCGCTGCTCGTAATGACTTGTCACTGACAAGATGTCAAGTCACGATTCTGCAGTATAGCACAAGGAGACATAACTTTAATGGACTGTATACTGTGCGTGTGTGTTTGTGTGTCACGGCAGGGTTTATGAGTGTGTGGGAGTTCTCCTCGGAGTGTGTGTCAGTGAGGAAATGACTCGCATCAATCACAGAAATAGTGCGTTAGTGGCTTCCCGGGTGTCACACAGCGACTGTTATCCCGCGCTGACAGACGGCCTCGGCTCGCAGCAGCAGCTCACGGTGCCGTCATGCCGCGGCGTTCACACGTTGATTCGGTTTGAGCCACCACGGGGTCTGCTTCGATTTTACCGCTGCAGCAAAAGTTCAATCAGTTTAAGTTTGACCTCGTTTGTCGGTGACCTTTAAATCCACCGTCAGCTGGTGTGAGCTGAAAGCAACCAAAGAAGCACCTCCTGCCTGCTGTGGTTGCTTCACTCTCCTTTACGGACTCTTCTTCTCTTCTCTCTGTTGGAGGAGGTGTGACCCCAGCTCCAGAGTTTACAACTCTGGCTGTTCTAATTCATTATGAGCATCTTGTTACGTTGGCACCAGTCGGGGTTACATCAGACATTAAGAGAAGCATCAGTAGTTGAAGTTGATGTTGGAAACGAGACAATGGGCAGCATGAGGATGTGATGGTAGGTGGCCGGGTCAGATCAGGTGTAGAGGGATGCAGTGATTAGAAACAGCGGTCACATGTTCCTTTGCATCACATGGACGACTAAGTGGACTTAAGTGTTTGAGTCAAAGACAGCTGGGCTTCTTTTATTAGGTTCTTGAATCTGTTCCACCTCTCATCTGAAAACCTTCTCAATTTATAAAAGCTGCTGAAGAGTCCCAGATATTTAACCTCCAGTGGAAGTGATCCTGAGAGTCACTGACCCACTCTGTCATCATTTTAGTCATTAGGGTCACATGAGCCAAAGTGTGTGTGGTGGCTGAATCACCTGAGAAGGGATCTCAAGACAGCATAATAGGTGGCTGATAGTGTCACGGGCCACCACCTCTGCTCAATCATTGCTGTTCCAGATGGTGTCAGATGGCCTTCTTTACTCCTCTCTCAACCCAGCTGCATTCAGCTTAAAGACTACCTTGACCTGGATGACTGAGAACCTGCACATATATCAACCAAGCGATCATTTATCTGGGGAAGAGATGGCAGCAGGATGCACTGGGGCCAGTGGAGGCAGTGCGGTGCTCTGGGTGATGTTCTGCTGCAGACGAGTTTAAAAAGCTTCATCATTTGCACACAAACACCCCTTCACGTCGGCGGTTTCCCCTGCTGGCCTCCTTTACCTCGAGGATGCTCTCAGCCACACTGCGGACACTGTTCGGAAACAGCTTGAGGAGCACGACGAAGGCTTCAGGGTGTCGATTCCTGCTTCCAAATTCGTGCCTCTTTGGGATGTGCTTCAAAGTGTGCCTAGGTCAACATTAGGCAGTTGGTTTTAATGTTGTGGCTGATTGATGCAATTAGTCACCCAGCACAGCTCTCAGGACACGATCCTCTCCAGGCGCTTTGTTTTTTTATTTTTTATTTTTTTAGATTTAGCTTGTGTGCACCTTAAAAAAGGAAAACTGTGCCTGCCATTTGTGGCTGTGAGCCGATACTTTGTTCTTTTAAACACCATATTATTCAAACGATCGCTAAAAAAAGGTCTGTATGTAAAACCTGTACCTGAAACGACACAGGACGAACAAATGAAGCAACACAGAAGCTTCCAGGGTAGAAAAATGGAGTGAATCGGAAAGTGCGTGCTGTGAACTAGCTGCAGAGCTGCAGGACGAAGCTTCTCAGCTCCAGTACCTGCTGGACTCAAAGCTCTGTCCCTGTTAACGTGTCCCATCAAAGTGTCAGTAAATCACCAAGTGAACCACGACAGGATTTGTCAGCGCTCTTCACTTCGATGTGACTGCCAGAGAAATGACTCAAAGAAGTGCAAAGCAGGAAATTAACAGTGAGTAATGTTTGCTGGAGCCACTCAGAGAGCTGCGCGTTGTGTTCAAGGACACTGTAAATGTTACGCAAAAAAAGGACAATATGTGCTTCAGGCTTTTCAGGTTTTATTATTTTGTATTTTGTCATGTTTTGATCTAAATTTCAGGTGAATAAAGAACTTCCTACCAGCCTCTCATATCAAACAATCACACCAACAGACACATCACTGCTATTAACCCCTCTGAGTCAGATGTAGGTTTCAGAGAGGACACGTCCATCTGAATATTTAGGACTAATACATTTGTGATGGAGAAGCCAGAGGAAGAGAAGAGGCGGTCTGATATGAGAACATATTATCCCAAAAAGGCCTGAAGTTTTGTAAGTTTGAGCCTCTCTGAGCGTGTTGCTACTGAGTTTCTGAGAATAACGCCCTTCTGGACGACCCTGGATGGATGGATAAAGTTCACAGAACTCCCCTGTAAAGCAGGAAGGTTTTTAAGTTTAATAAAGACACACTGTGAAATTATCAAGTCTAAATTAGTGCGTGGTGGGTGTCTGAGCGGGTCTTTATGCGTGCATTCTGTTCAGTTTTATGTCTCAGTGGAGAAAATTGAGGCGTCCTTACGAACGATCCACTCCACAGGTTAGTACAGCTTCAGAGTGAAGAGCAGCGCCGCAAACAGAGAGATCCTGTAACAAGCCGATGACTCAGAAAACTTCCAGTCACGACTGATTCTACTCAGGACTCAGTCATCCTCTCAGCTGTGTGTGTGAGCGTGTGTGTGTGTGTGTGTGAGCGTGTGTGTGTGTGTGTAGAGTCGTAGAGGTTGTTTCAGGTTGTCTCTAAATGTCCTGTTCTGTTCGTACTGATTTCACCTTGAACAGGAGTAAAGACGCCTCCTCATCTCACATCCAGCACAAAGTAAGCCTTCACACAAAACACACACACAGATATATATCTGTGTGTGTGTGTGAGAACCTGTTTCAGTCATGCTGTGGGGACGTCAGCCTCTTCATT
>JAVDPK010000072.1:128092-151037 GCA_034780415.1 Cichlasoma orientale
CGACGTCCTTTTAGTGAAACAGAGCCCCCCCCCCCCCCCGCGTCTTTATGCATTTGGCTCTTAATTCAATGTTAAATTGCAGTCATGCTCTTGTTCTAAGAGTTGAGGTGAGGATTATCCTCGACGTGCTCATTGGCTAACAGCTTGTCAATGACACGTCTCGCTCATTACGTCCAGCTTCAAAACACCATAACGGTGAAAGCTGAACTGGACCTCCGGACCGTGTTTGTGCTGTTGGAGCTATTTGAAGCATTTTTAATGCAATTATCTGACCAATAACATGGCTGCTGTTTGGTTCATTGGACTAACAGACTGTCCACGAAGGCTGTCCAAAAAATATGGTCGCCTCTGGGTCCAAAGAACATGCTGAGCAACAACGGTGAAACTTCAAAATGTGCAGTCACCAGTGAGCGCCTGCGGCTGCTCCCATTTGATAAAAACTGGCCCTGATTTAGAAGCACAGGAATCATATAAACTGGTTCCAGCAGCTCGAAGGGCTCTGTCAGCTTTCAGTTTTAGTGAGCGTGGGACACTAAAGAGATTTGTTGTCAGATCAAAGAGAGGGAAGCCGAGTACCGGTGAATGAGGTGTGTGATATAAGAGGAAGCCTGGTCATTAAGAGCCTTAAAAGCAATCAGCGAGGTCTTGAATTGAATTCTCAAATGCACAGGAGCCAGCGAGGCGAGGAGAAAGTGAACTGAAGGATTATGAGCTGAAGCAATTAGCCTCTCACCCTGAAGATTTTCTGCCATCGCAACACTTTAAAGTCGCAGTGGGATGTCTGAATAAAATTAAAAATATGAATGTGCGGTGCCTCTTTGACCTTTTTTAATCGTAATCAGTTCAGAGAAATCCGTATTTAACAGCTGATTATAACAGAGACCACAAGAACGTCCTCAGGAGAGGGACGTACAGCTTCTCCATCGCTCATCAGCTCCACTAAACCTGCCTTTGCTACTCTTTCCCTTTGCCATGGCAACCGGTAGCCAGAGGCCATTATTCTAAATGGCTACCTTGGGCCCATAATTGTGTGTCTGTGTGTGTTGTAGTGCAGTTTCTTTAAACTACACACACTGAGAGCAAAGCCCACCAGGTTGAGCTCTGTTCTATCAGTGGAACGAGTTGTTCTGCAGACAGCGTTCTCTCTGCATGCATGCAGATACGACGAGCAGAATTAAAGACGTCACAAAGGGTTCTGATTCTTGAATGCGTCGCCTGGAAATGACAGCGTCCATATGACTCGCTGACTTCACTCACAACACGATGCTTCAGGATGTTCTTATTCCCATTAGCGTCTGGTCAAAGCTGCTGATGGCTCATACGCACGGGCGTTAGGCTGGCAGCGATACGTGATGTAACGGGTTACAGCATTAGTGAAAGAGGACCGTCACGCCCGACTTGTCATCTTTCAAAAGATTTCTGGGTATGAAGGGGCACATGTGAGCGCACAGCCAAAGGGTTTTTCCAAAGGTGTAACAGGGTAGGAGGGGCCCGGATGCAGTATACATTTTCTTACATTTAATTTTAGTTCTGCAAATATTAAGTCAATTATTTCACACTCCACTGATTAAAATAGCTTTTCTGAAAAATTCTGATGTGAGAGGAATGCTGGGAAATATTTTACTGGTATCATTTGTGGATGATAGGTCCACTCCTGTTTGCAACAATTTATTTTTTGTCTTCTAGAGTAGTTAGCTGGCCCGCTGGAGTTGTAAATTATGTTTAGCAAGCAAAGCAAAAAAAAAAAAAAAAGAGAGAGAAAAAAAGTGGTGCTGAAAAGAGGAAGGAGAGCAGGATGGGTACACCAGGACTTTGAGCCCTGAAAGATGAAGTTCTGCTGGGTGAGTCGTTTGTCCTTGTGTTTTTATAGAAGACTGAAACATTGTGACCACTTATACACTATATTGCCAAAAGTATTAACTCACTCCAAATAATTGAATTCAGGTGTGAAATTATTTCCATGGCCACAGGTGCATAAACAAAGCACCTCGGCACGCAGACTGCTTCTACAAACATTTGTGAAAGACTGAGTCGCTCTCAGGAGCTCAGTGAATTCCAGCGTGGTACCGTGATAGGATGATACCTGTGCAACAAGTCCAGTCATAAAATTTACATGAAAATAACAGAGAGCTTCATGGAATGGGTTTCCATGGCTGAGCAGCTGCATGCAAGCCTTACATCACCAATGCAAAGCCTCGGATGCAGTGGTGTAAAGCACGGATGTCCACCACTGTCCACCCTCCTATCATGGACTGTTCAAGTCTCTAAAAAGGAAACAGTCACCTGACTCATTATATTACATCCGAGAACGAATGTTTCAGAGAGGGAAACGGGTGTGACAGGAACAAAACAACTTCATCCCATTCAGATGCTGGCGGAGAGTCAGTGAAATTCAGCGACATCAGCAAAATAAAACAAATGTTAGCAATGTAAAATGAACAGGTAGTGAGATTATTCTCAGATTTTAGATTAGCGATCGAAGCGACTAACGATGGGAGAGAAAGAAAATCAGAGAAACCAGAGTCTGATTTGTCCTCTCAGCCGTCAGGCGGTGCCCATCACATTGATCAGGTCTGCCTTTAGCAGCATTTTTAAGGTGTGTGATAGAATATCACACCCGGCGTACACACACCTGAAAAGCAGGTAAATTCAGTCCGGATGGATGGATGGATGGATGGATGGATGGATGGATGGATGGATGGATGGATGGATGGATGGGGTCCTCACACCACATATTTACAGCATTATTTACAGCGTTTTACTTTTAGTAAAACCTCTGTGCTGTATTTCAGTTTTATTTCTAGAAGATAAGGTCGCCACACTGACTTCATTTTTCGTTTACACCTCTCTTTCTCCTCCTCGTATCCCTCCCACGCCTTCGCCTATCTGTCCGTCCTTGTTCCGGCTCCTCTGGATGATTATTTTCACGTCAGCTTGGCTTCAGCATTTGAAAAACCTCAGCGACTCCTATTTTACACACAAGGAAAGTATGTTTAAGACCGCATGGCTGCAGGAGTGCGAGGACACACACACACACACACAGTGTGAGGATCTCTGGAGTGTGATAATGTGTCCGACTGGTTCACTGAGCAGTTTGTGTAGTTCAACGGGGTGAACTGAGGGAGCACAGAGCACGCTCAGATCCATGTTTCACAGCTGATGAGACCCACGGTTTGCAAGCTGCACACAGAAAACATGAACTGACAGCTGCAGAGAACAGTCATATCCATCCGTCACCTCTCTGAACACCCAGCAAACTTATTAATATAAATAAAGCCCGACAACTTCCTCCTCATCCAGGTGGCGCGCTGCACACACAGGTCTCGTCTTTTCCTTGTGCCTGTTCGTTTCCACAGTTACTCCGGATGTTCCCGTGACAGAGGGTTGCTGAGGAAAACAAAAGCACTACCACATTCCCATTTTGGTTGTGAACCAGCCTTCATTTTTCCAGGAGGTTTCGTACCTGTTGTGGACTGAGTGTCACTCTGTAGCCAACTTACTGTGCAGCAGATTTCCTTCAGTGAGGTAAAGAGGCTTGCTCCTGGAGCTTTTGGGCTGAACCAAGAGGTGACGGCCACTGTGCTGCTGACGTCAACTATCAGGAGCAGCAATGTTTAGGCTCATAGAGGTTCCAAAATGTTAAATATCTTACACAGTTTTTTCCTGTAAAGGTGATTCTTGTGGGCAGTTGGAAATACACCGATTCCAGCGTTTCAGCTTTTGCAAAAAAACATAATGAAATGTAACTTTTCTTACTTCGTTTTACGATTTATGGCATTGTGTGTGTGCTGCACTTCTAGCCCTGACGGTTCCGTGTACACAGAGGTTCAGGACTTTACGCTGCAGTGAAAAACGAGCGCACATTCAGTAAAAATCGTGACGGGAGCAAAGAAACACCAATAAAACGTCCCCGTCGCCTTTCCAGTTAAAAACCCACCGAAAGGTTTGACCGAGCGTGACCGCTGATGTTGGTGTGTGCTGGTATCATTATTGTTGAGGAGGAAAAAGACATTTAGACTCAGATGCAACTATCAGAGTGAAAGTTTTGCACAGAGAGAAAGCTTTACGTAGTCCCACTGCAGGAGATTAGCAAGTTCAGGAGACAGAGGCGGCGTATAAAAATATAAACTACTACAATAGCATTTTTTGTTTGATGAAAGGTCCTTTTAGCCTTTCAGTCATAATGACCCCACTCTGCTGCGGCGCGCATGGCCATGAAAATTCCATTACTGCCATCTCAAAACATAACTCGACTCATCAAATGGCAAAAAAATTTGAAAAAGAGAGCTCTTAGAAATCCGCCACAACAATAAAAGAGAAAGTTCAGGTGAAAAAATAAATATTCTCCTCACAGTTCTGCAAGGAAATTTTGTGTCGTGGCATTCGGGACACCTCCACCTCCACAGGTGGAAGGCCAAGCAGTCCCAGAGTCCAGTCTGATTGACCGTTTGTGGGATGAGCTGGATCTAGGGCCCAAAGGGTCCATGCCCTTACACAGGTGGATCTAATGTTTTGTCTTACCTGTGGAGGAGGCAGCATTCAGTCTGATTGGTTCAACAAGGTGCAGTCAAAAAGTTCTCTGAATCCACCACATGAACCACACCAATTTAACTTTGGCTCACCTCCGCCTTCAAGGTGGTCTTCCTGCGCTCCTCTGGACTGAAATGTTATGTCTGATGTGCTGTCACAACGGTTGTCAGGCAGATGTCCCCCAGACTCAGACTCCTCCGGATGCTGAACTCTTTAACAGTCTGAGCGAGGAGCTCGTGGCCTGTGACACCTTATACGCCTGAAGTCATGCTCCACTTTCAGGCTGAAATACAGATGGATGTTCTGTAACAGGCCCAGCGGAGTCATCAATTTTTTCATCCATCCATCTTCTTCATTTTTATTTGGGCCTTGGCACCAATCTAAGCAGAGATACCCAGATTTCCCCGTCTCCAGGCTCCTCCTCCAGCTCTTCTGGGGAGATGTTTTCAAGCCAGCTGACAGATATAATCTCATCAGGCTGTTGCGGGTCTGCCCCGGGGGCCTCCTCCTGAATGCAGATATCTGAGGCATATAGGAGGCATCTCAAGTCAGACGCTTCAAAGGACGCTCGTCTGCACTGCTTGAATCTGCAATCGTTTTCTTGCACTCACTGCCCACAGCTCATGGTCACAGGTGAGGGTCGTGAATGTCAATTAACCAGCTCGTTAACTGAGCCTGAGACTGTTGCTCAATAAACAAGACACATCATCTGCAAAAAGCAGAGAGAAAGTTCAGAGACCACCGAACCGGAAACCATCCATGTCCATAAAAACGATGAAGGGACGCGCCGGTGAAGTCCTGCACCATCCAGGAAGGACCTGTTTCATCTAAAGAGGTCCTGACAGAACACGCTCACTTTTATTTTACCTCTTTAACTGCAGAGTTTGAAATCCTGCCTGAAGCAATTATTTCAACCAACAGAAGCCTGGGAGAATATTTGATATTAATCCCAAAGTTATTCCAAACCCCGCGAGCTTGCTCCGAATTCAATACCGACAACGTTTGAGCTAAAAATATCTCTTCCATTAACTTTCAGCGAGTTAGAATGGAAAGCAATAAGCACAGTTACATAATCAGGTTTCTCAGCTCGTTCCCTCAGATAGATTCAGGAGAAGTCACACCTCCTGTTTTATTAAATCAAGACTTATTACACAGGACTCCGGGAAATATTGCAGGTCAGCGGTAAAGAGAAAGAAGGCAGGATATCGAGAAGCGTGAACAGAGAGCGAGAGGAGGCGGGACTCACTTTTTCCTGGTGTCGTATCTCCCCGTGGTTCCCAGGCTCTGCGGAGGACACGGAGGAGAAAATGATCAATTTCTATGCAGGATCATGCAGAGCAGCGAAAAGTATTAAACCGCCTCGATTCCACTTCACAGCCACGTTTCTGCGGAGGAAACCGCATTAACCCAACACCGCAAATACATTTCATTCTGCAGAGACAGCAGCAGCTGTCATCTGTGTTTTTAAAAGGAGAAAATCAGAGCTCGCACACAGGCAGCTGCAGCACTCGTCCATTCACAGGCCAGTTATTCTTTTTATTCCGCTTTCATTTATCATTTATCCCAGCGTGCTGACGCCATTTAGGAGATTTCAGGTGTCAGGGCTTCCTGCAGTAAGCTGAAGTGAGGTGGTTAAAAATATCTGACAAGAAAACACCCAGAGCTCAGAGGGGGCCTCTCCAAATAAAAAACTATTTCCCCCCTTCCTGATTTCTTCTATTGTTGCACATTTGTCACACCTTATCTGACAAGGGTTTGTGATAACTGGCAGTGAGGCTTTCACATCGCTGTGGACGAATTTTAGCGGAATATTGGAGGGTTTTCCAGCATGAACGGCCCGTTTAAGGTCACGCCAAAGCATCTCAATCTGATTTACGTCTGGACTTTGACTAGGCTTCACTCAGTTTGAGCCATCAGAGGTGGACCTGCTGCTGTGTTTCTGAAGTGAGCTTCAGATTATTTGATCTGACCCCTTGTGACTGCTATGCGGGTCCACAGAGAAGATGATCATGTTTTTCTGTTATGCGGTGTACATTTATCTCTCCTGGGTAATCGGCAGTGCAGGATGCGTCTCCTGGCAAACCAACAGCTTTGTATGAAAGGATCAACACTGTGAAAGTGTGCAGGAAACCAGAGGTTGTGTGGCGGTAACAACAAAAGGATCTGCAGGAAAAGGAGACAAAAGCCTGCTGAACAACTACAGGCACCAAGAACAAAAAGATACACTACAATTAAAAAGTTCAGTCAAACAACGCGCATCCCCACTGAGGGGCGCAAATGAGCACTGTGGCACTGACCATCTGCTTAAATACTCCCAGCGCTGTCACGTCACTGCACAAACACACACACACACACACACACACACACACACACACCTGTCAGGAAGCTCCATTTTCATGGTTAAAGGGGGAAAAGGCAGCCAGTTTACCCAACTCTTAGGCAACAACACCAGTGCACGTTTCTACACAACCATTGGAGGTTGCTTAATTATACAGGGTAGCTGCAGGTCGTTAACCATAAACCATGAAGATGATCACAGTCACAGTGATGTCACCTCATGGGGTTTCTAGACATTCTGAAGACTCACTTTCTGGAGCCAGAAGTGACCGTATTTGGATGAGAGGTCATCAAGCTGCATCACACAGACACAGGCACCCGCTCAGTAACATCCAAACAAAATTCACTGACACGGCCTGGAAGGTCCAGTTCAATTAGCTGAGGTGTAGCCTAGCAGACAGCTACCAGCTACAGCCACCTGTGTCGCCATCCAGTCAAAGAGGCCACACCCCTAATAATGCAAACTTTAATCCAGGTGAGTTATAGAAACATCCTCCCTCCATACAGCTGTTATGAAATTAGCTCTAGAGACCAAAGCAGTTTCTGTGTCAGGCTGCAAACGCGTTTATTTCTGCTGTAAAGTTTTAACATGGGAGTCTATGGGGACCGACTCACTGCTGCCACCTCTGCTGGACAGCACAGGAACTGCGAGCTTTGCACTGCAGGTTGATGCAACCTCATATTTTTAATGCTGTAAATCCTCTTTTAAATAACCTATCAGGTCTCTGACAGACGGGATTGTGTGTCAGACACAAAACAAAATACCTGGTTAAAAACTGAAGGGTTTGGGCTGCTGTTGAGTTTTTGAGTTGCTGTGTAGTTACCTGGTGTTCCTAATAAACTTGTTTAAACATTAGCAGCCTCTACCTGCTGCCCTGCGGGGGAAATAAAGTGTGTTTGCTCAGTCTTTCCATGCGTGAAGGATGCTGGATGCAGGAGGAGGAGGAGGAGGAGAAGGAGGAGGGGGGGGGGGTCGGCTTGATTCAGGGTGAGAATATTCAGTCGCCTTGACGACCGCAGAGGACGCTGCGAGGGAAAATTGCTATCTGTACACAATGTTTCGGCTCTCTGAGGTCTCCTCCCCCCTCTTCATCGCCTCAGAGATGCTGGAAGGTCTGAAGACACTCCAGCGACGCTGCGCCCAGCGGGGCTCCTCCTCCAACATGCTGAGAAGATGACCTGCGTCTCCGGAGTCG
The DNA here is from genome assembly GCA_034780415.1 of Cichlasoma orientale. NCBI lineage: Eukaryota > Metazoa > Chordata > Actinopteri > Cichliformes > Cichlidae > Cichlasoma > Cichlasoma orientale. The sequence continues at coordinate 136,156 of JAVDPK010000072.1, forward strand.
TATTTTTCTCCTCTGCTGCCATGTCAGCACAGAGAAGGTCCCATCTCTGCTCTCAGCTCGCTGTACCACCGCTCAGTCCTCAGAACTAAATAATACAGCGGTGCAGGCTATTACCTGGAACTCTGAGACTGTTAGAGAGGGGAGGCTCTGGGCTTTTAAAACAGATTCCTACATTTATGCAGTAGCAACATAAACCATGACCGTCCCTCTAAACCTAACTGGTAAAAATGAGAAAATACATGTTAAAATAAAAAGAAAAATTGAAACTAAACTGTTTTGTCACGTGTTTGTCAGATTTGGGATATGGTACCGATAACTTCAGTCTCACAGGGCTCGTATCAAACTGACAGCTCTACTTCAGCCTGATGGCTCGATAATCAAACCAGCATCCGCTCTGTGTTTTTCTTTTAGATGTTTCGATGCAGAAACGCCTCGTGCGAAACCTTTAAGTAACAGCTCGAGGCGCTTCTGAGAAAGACAAACATCTGAAGCCACTTCGGGCATTTCCTGCCAGCTGCTCACCTCCTCGCTACAAAATTGCACCTGCACGCGGAACAACAGCAGCGTGACAGGTTAATGGGCACAACTCAGCCTTCATTAGTCCATCTCATTTGAAATATGTGCACTCCATCGGGCTTTAGTGCTCCTCGGCAGGACGGAGGAGTTCTCTGAAACGTCCATCACTGTCTGATTCAGATTCAGATTTCTCAGCATGCTCCGTTATTCCAGGAAGCCGGGTTTCTGCGCCCGCAGACAGGAGAAAGGTGCTTATTACCGAAAATGTTCTCACTTCTCCCTCCGACGCGCTCTGCTGCTCGCTGGCCCGCAGCAGCAGGAAGTTCTGGAGGTTTTGTTCTCGTCGCCCCCCGACGCTGACCATAAGACGAGGTCATCGCTGGAAACCACTGGCAGAAATCAGCTGCCAGCGAGTAGCAACGCACACACAGAAAAAGGCAACTTAGTGAGTGTTTCCTGTGTAATTACAGGCCTTTGTAAAGACAGATCAAAACGAATCAATAAAAGAAACCTGAGGTCTGTTCTTGTTGTGCAGTGAGCCACATTTTACTGATGATCCGGCTGGCTGTTCAGAGTCAAATGAAGGACTTACATAACGCAGTACAGGGACTGTACTGTACACAGATTCACAAAGATTTATTCTTCTGACTTCCTCTGCCTGCCGTCATCGCTGTCTGTCAAAGGCTCACTTTAATCAGTCACCTTTACCTCCCTTTCTTCTGAATCAGTCCAAAGAACATTTCAATTTCCTGCGAGGAGCTTCCTCTCAAAGGACGGCCTTCTCTGAGGCGATACAAACCCACACAGCTGCTCTGTGACGAGCACGTCCTCCTAAAGGCTGCAGAAGCCTGTCAGCCTGTAAAATCAATAATCATCAATGATCTGACTCACGTGACCACGACCCCAACATGAATGGTTTAACAGAGACTTCCTTTTAGAGAACATGAACCAGGATAGATGAGGACTTTTAATACCCAAACAAAGAAAAAAATAAACCAAATCTAGAAATATAATCCAAAAGCTGCAGTTCCTCTGCTGTCCAGCAGAGGCGCCACAGTGAGTCAGTCCCCATAGACTCCCATGTTAAAACTTTACAGCAGAAATAAACGTGTTTACAGCCTGATAATTTCTGCCTTCATAGCTGCACGGGGAGAGGATGTTTCTATGACTCACCCGTTTAAAGTTTAAATTAAGGGGCGTGGCCTCTTTGACTGACAGGTGGAGCATTATCACAGGGTCGTGGCTAGAAGACGAGCCTGGTATCAGATGTAGCAAACCTGGAACCTGATTTTAAATGGAATGACCCAGCAGTACACTGAGTACACAGCATTAGGACCGGTCCCAGTTATAAGCATCAAAATTTATAATCTCACAACCAAAAATTAGACAATCCGACTCAATTTGATTCTTTAACAGAACTTTTCCAGGCTCAGCATATACTCGTGGAGAAACCTTTACTTTTCTTTTAGGTGTACCGTCTCTACCTGCTCTGCATCGATTGCAGGGCGGGTTTGCATTTCTGTGTCCAGGTGTGTGACTGTGAAACCTTTCAGATCATCGTGGACTCGCTCTGAGAACAAAGACACGGAGGGTCTCAGACCTTCATCCTGCCGTCGGCTCACTTCCTCCGTCGGCCTGCTGGTATTTCTTTGAATGTCAACACGCCCAGCCAGCTCGTCTTTGTTCACGCTTTAATGTCAGAGGAAGTCGTCTTCGCCGGAATATGTGGGGGTGATGGAAGCAGCCCAGACTTTACTTTCAATTAATACCGCCGGGCTAGACCGCGACCACTGACCTTTTTGCTTTTGCTCAGCGGTAATTTTACCTCCTTTTGTTTTTGTTTTTTTTACCCGTCTGTTAAAGCTTCCTGTAAACTCGCTTTCTAAAGGCACTAAAAAGTGAAGTTCTCTGTTGAGCTCAGTGTGTAAGAAACTGCACTAATGACTAATTACATATCAAGCTTTATGTAGGCAGTGACTGCGTCACCCAGCACAGGCTGCTGGGATTTGTGGGTTAATAAATTCAAGAAGTATTCACTAGTCTGCCTTCACATACATATGCAGTGGCATCCCATTCTTAATCCATAGGGTTTCATATGATCCCGGCCCACCGTCTGCAGCTATAACAGCTTCAGCTCTTCTGGGAATGCTTTCGACAAGGTCACAGTGGCCATTTTTTATTTACAGTCTATGCTTTACATGTTTTTATGAAACATGGTGTTGAAAAGGCTGATAATGTCAGTTTTTATTAGCTGACTGCTTCTTTAAGAGTTTAGCTTTGCTGTAAAATCAGCAGATGACAAGAACAGACCCTCATATTTGAGTCACTGATGAACTTCACTTTTTTTTTCTTTTTTTTTTACAGCACATCATTTTATCTTTTTGCAGCCACGCTGCCAATCAAGTCAGTCTTATCACACATTTAACTCACAGCTCACTCTTCTTATTTGGGTCTCAGCAGCGGAGGGGAGCTCTGATTGTTTCTCAGTCAAACCTTTTATCTGTACCGATAACCGGCTCAGTCCGCCGTGATTTGACCTGATGTGACCTCACTGAGTCACGTTAATGTGAACCATCGCTGCACACAGTCGGGCTGCCTGTCAAGCTTCACCGCTGCGCCGCTAATTTGAACTAATATAACCTCCTCCTCTCCTGTACATTCACCACACGCCGGGCCGATCGCTCTGACCGCAGACAGCTGAGCCCCCCCTGCTTCTCACTTCACCTCTCTAATTTGAACAAGGCTTTATTCTGAGGTTTGTCAGAGGCCGCTCTGTAGCCGGCTTGTTGGTCTCTCCTTGGGTTAATTAGCCCTCCAATGCCAGCATTCATGGCCGGGCGGGGAGCCCGCAGACGGGGGAGGCTGAGCCGTCCCTCCTGGCAGCGGCCGCCGGCTCTGGCACCTCAGAGCGCCGGCTGGCGGGTTCGCCCACTGGGTGACTGACAAGCTGACTGGCGTGGGCAGGGATGGGATGCAGCACGCCGGGCCGGGAGGAGAGGAATGATAGAGGCACCTTTGAATGTTTAGCGTTAGACGTGTCTGCGGAGCCGCGCGTATGTTCGATATCTCACAGATTAGAGGCAAAGCATCGTTGTGAGCCTCATTCTTCCTGTGTGCGTCCACACTCACGCTTTTTACTGGACATCCACCCACAGAGAGGATGCTCCATCAGATCAGACATTAAATTTGAACCGGTTCCTCAGCACAAAGTTCAAGAGAAGTTAGTGAGTGTTTGTCACCAAAGCATCTGGACTATCTCCTGCTGTGCGCTGCACGCGAGAAAGTTCAGCTTTCTCGTGGATTCCCAGATAAAATGTGAGGAACGTGCGTCAGGGCGTCCATGATTCCTTTAATTTTCTGGCATCTTCTGTCCGATATGAGGCTGCCGCGGCGACTGCCAGATTAAACTTGGAGTTAAACCAGAGACTGGACGGCCCATCATCGATCCGTGCCGAGCCAATCACTTTATAAGCCTGTCGGGACCAACTTTAGCCGCTTCCAGCCTGCGCACGGTGGATGTCCTGCGACTAATGATGAAATCATTTCATTCTACAAGCTAGCTTTAAAATTACTGGACCAGAGGCCAGCAAAATGAAACGAGTGCAAATTAACCTGCTGAATTTGTTAAGCTTAAAAAGCTCTATTATGTTTTTCCTTCATCATCTTCTTCTCTCAGCTGCTCCCTTCATGGGTCACCACAGCGGATCATCTGCCTCCATCTCACCCTGTCCCAGCATCCTCCTCTGTCACACCGACCCTCTGCGTGCCGAAAGTGACATTATGAGCCCGAGCGGCTGATCAGTGGTGAGCAGAAAGCGACTGATGCTTTTTTGCGGCGCTGTGAAAGTGTTGCGCGGTGTCAGGTCGTCTGAAGTCAGCGAGTCGTTTCAGTGACTGATTTCGAACATCGCTGAGAGTCCTCAGCATCTGCTCTCAGCTCTCTGATCGACTTATGGTTTTAATGTTTAGCGCAGGAAGGCCACGTGTAGCCCCTGCAGAACATTTTACCCCCCGCACATCCCTGCAGCTCTTCCAGCTCTAAAATATTCTGGCTTATATGAGCAAAGAAGCGACTTGTGTTGGGAACTGGTGACTTTACATTTGATTACTAAGAGTTAACCTAAGTGAGTGAGCTGAAGCTCCTTCACTGTGAGGGCCTGTAGTGTGTGTGTGTGCTGCAGCAGGAGCCGCAGCGTGCAGCGGTAAGCCCTCCACATTTGTTTATGCAGTACTCTCATATCATGCAGACACACACGCCTGAGGTGGAGGCACCAATCATGCGCTCCACACCGTGTTTTTTTAAGGGATTAGTCTTAATAAGATGGCAGGCTGAATTTATGGAGCTAATATTTCATGGTGGGTGATTCATGGAGGATTTGGAGCGGCGAAGCAGCTTAATGGATGTTCAGAAAGAGTTAGCTGACTCGTGCCCTGATATGATTAGTCCCGCGGGAGCACGGCAGCTTAATACACCACTGTGTAAGTGTTTGTGTACAAAGACGGCGAGCGGGCTGGAGAAAAATGTAAGAGTAAACAGGACGCGTGCACAGATCCCTCTTGTGCTGGACTCCATGTGTGGAACGTGTCACTTCAGCCCACATCACCCCATCGGTGTGATAAACTGCTCATCTGTCCACGCCCTCATCAATCAGGCCACAAGCAGACTGCAGCAGGAGAAGCAGAGACAGCTTAAACCTGGCGGTGCTCTTAATTCTGACTGAAACTGTGACAGCGAGCTGCAGAAATAAAAGTCCTGCATCAGCATCAGCAAAGACATTAATGAAGCTTTTGTTCCATAATAGCTCCTCACAGTTTTACTGTGTGGCAACTCTCTGGCTGTTTAAAAATCAAAGTCCACGCAAATCAATCGGCTAAATCAATTTGATGTGGAAAATCGATTTCTGAAGGGCCTTTCAGTGGCCATCCGTCCTGGACTTTTAAATGTTTGCGCCACTCGGCATCATTTTTCTCTCTGCTCATGCACCACCTGCTGCGTGGAGGTCTGAGGGAACTCGCACAAAACAAACTCAGTCAGATTTTCAGGAACCAACCAAAGCAGTAGTTATTAAACTGATTAAAACGGTACGATTCAGTCCATCTTCGCCCCAAAACATCCATCCGCCCGTTTTCTGTCATTTATTCACTTTTACAAGCATTTTCTGGTTTTCATGATGAAGGATGATGCAGGATCACAAAGCAACGCTGCGGCGAACTGAGGAGGTTATTCGGTAAGCTTACAAGGCCAGTTCACTTTGATATGTTCAGGTTCATTAATTAATGTCCGCCTTAAATATTATTTAACTGGGAAATTAATAAAAAAAATTAAGTTGAGACGCAGACTGCCTAAAAACAATGGAAGTGCCTCAAACCTGCGTTCCCTCTAACGTCCAGCAGGGGGCGACTCCTCTGTGGGAAAATGGGCCTCCTGCTCAGCTGATCTGAGCTCAGCGAACTCTCTCCTGATGAGTTTATGGTCTCAGTTTGTGTTTTCAGGTTGAATAAATCGTGACACTCATGGTGGAGCTAACGGAGCAGGAAGCAGGGTTTAGGGCGGCCTCGCCATCAGGAACTGGTCTGAGGGTCGTTCTGACCTATATGAACTTGATGGCCGATATTTTGGCAAACACTTTGCGTGGATATCTCCTGTACTATGGCTCAGAAATGCTGGTAAAAATAAGTAAAAAGCACCAAATTTCAGCCCACCCTGTGTACTGAAAATACTCACAATACACAGAAGGAAGTAAACTGTGCTGAAGTTACTGCACAGAAGGAGTGGGTCAAGTGGCAGATTTTACCTGCAGGAGCCCTGAAACTGCTCCTCTGCTCCTGTTTGAGATACAGAAGAAAGGGTCACGCTGTGGTGATTGTCGGGTGGTTTGAAGGCCTCCACGAAAGGCTGAAACAGAAGACTCAGGTCACGATGTCTATTTAAAACGATGAAGGGCGACAAACGCCTCTTCAGCTCGGAAGAGCCAGACGCAGCGGGTGAAGCTCTGAAGTCTTCACCTCTGCTCAGATGAATCATCAGTTTCTGCAGGAAGCTGATGGCTTCAGTCAGACTGACGTAAACAGATACAGATACACTGAAAACTCCACTCAGGCCTGCAGATGCCACTCATCCACCCACTGGACCAGAGGAGGAGGAGGCGCCCCCTGCTGGTGCCCACGAGGACAGGTTCATCATACTACTCATCAAATTTTATTCTGTGAAGTTTCATAAATACACAAACTGAATTCAACTCAACTCACAGAGCCAAAAACATTGCCCTGTATGGAAGCTCATTTCTGCCAATAATGATAAAATAAAAATTATACATTTTCTTATTGATGTTAAAAGAACAATTAAATAAGTTATTAAATTAAAAGTCAAACTTAATTTACAGAGAGTCAGCTTTCATAAGTCAAATTATTATTTCAAACTTAACCTTCTGTTTTGGATTTTTTATTAATATTTTAGGTTTTGAATTCAATTTAACTTTAAATTTTTTGAGTTCTTGAATCTTATCTTTTTCAATTTATAACTTGATTTTTCTTTTAAAAATTAACTTAATATCAATAATTGAAAAATAATTATTTAAATTTTTTATTTGAAAATTTGACTCATAATCACATTGGGTTTTTATTATTATTTCAATTCTTGCTTGTTTTTTTAATTTTCATGCTTTCTCATATGATAATTTTATCTTGTATTTGAAAATAAATTAATTTTAAAATGTTGGGCTTTTTATTTGCACAGAAAAGAAAAATTATAATTTCATTTATTACTTAAAACTATGGCTCTTTAAATATTAGTTTCTCTGTGAATCTGACAGTTTATTTAAAATGTTTAACTCTTTACCTCTGAATGTGACTTATTTCCTCATAATTAAAAATCCAGAACTTCTTCAGCTTCCATCCATCATTTCATTTTCTTCCGCTTATCCAGGGCCGGGTCACGGAGGCAGTAGCCTAAGCAGAGATGCCCAGACCTGCCTCTTCCCAGCCACCTCCTCCAGCTCATGCAGGGGGACCCCAAGGCATTCCCAGGCCAGCTGAGACATATAATCTCGCCACTGTGTCCTGGGTCTGCCCCGGGGCCTCCTCACCCAAGAGGCACCCAAGAGGCATCCTAGTCAAGATGCCCGAACCACCTCAACTGGCTCCATTTGATGTGGAGGAGCAGCGGCTCTACTTTGAGCCCCTCCTGAATGCCTGCACTCCTCACCCTATCTCTAAGGGAGAGGCCAGCCACCCTTCAGAGGAAGATCATTTCTGCCGCATTTGTGCCAAAGACCCTGTGGAAGAGTCATCAAGGGGACTGATTACCCTGCCCGGAATAGGGTTACTGGGGCCCCACCCTGTAGCCAGCCTGCGGACGGAGCTCAAGCATCTGGTGGCTGGGCATTAGCCCGTGGTGCCCAGCCGGGAGAGGTGACATGGGCCCACCCTCCTGTAGGCCCACCACCCGCAGGATGCATCGTAGGGGTCGGGTGCATTGTGTGTCGGGCGGTGGCCAATCCGATAGCTGACCGATCCCCGGCTATCAAGACTGGCTTTTGGGAACTTCTTCAGCTTGATTTTGCTGTGTTACCTCATAATTTACCCAAAATTCAGATTTTTATCTCAGAATCATTTATTGCCTGAAAATATTTTACTCTGATTTTGTATTCTTGGTATTTTCAGCTGGAAATGAAAGCAGTGGGCGCCGTAGCTGTGGTTCCTCATCAGTGGCGTGAGATCGGCGTGCGATGTTCCTGAAAAACCTGCTGAGCCTTTCAGAACATAAAGAAAACAAACAGACTTCATTCAGAGCGTCCGATTATCGGGTCAATAGTTCCCAGAAAACCCATCGCTGCAGTTTAACAGCTGAACGCAGGCACAGGATGCATTTATGGAGCAGGTGGAGGTGAGGAGGCCGTGCTGCTGTGCCCCCTCCGCCCTGTACACAAACACAGACGCCGATTCCTCGGGTTTATGACGGCAGCGCCGCTGAGTCACTGGGATGTTTCTGCACCGTCACACGGCCGCCCGCGTTCCCTGGAAATCTTTTGTTTACAGAGACGACGGAGCAGAAGGAGAAAGAAACCATCCAGCTGCTCCCGCTCTGTGTCTGATCCTCACAGCGAGGAATCGCAACATTAATCTGCAGATTCATCAAGTTATCATTAATTTCTGCTTCTGTCTGCATGATTTATAGGCTCCAGATGATTGGACGAAAACAGGTAACAATTTGTTTGTTCAGGAAAAAAAAAGAATGTGTCAGGAAACTCAACTTTATTTTCAGGGCTTAATATTTCTGTTTTAGAAAATCGCCCACTCTTCTATTATTAAATTTATGAACATAAATACTAAATTTAATGTGCTGTTTCCATTGGACAAAAAGAACTAAAGTCGCACCTCTCGTTCAAAAGGCTCAAATTGAAATTAGAGAAGAGGTGACTGTCTGTCACTTTGGTCAGCGTTGTAATGGCAGGGTTGACCCGCTGGGGGGCGCTAACCTGTTCAAAGAGCAGCTTTCTGTAAATAGAAAATGGAGCCAGAGTGGAGTTTATGAATTATTTCCACATAGGACAGAGTTTCAGAGAGAGCAACGGCTCTCGTTAACCTCATTTACATAAAACGAGCATTCATTGCCGTGCAGTAATTAATAAACATCAGCTGAACATCTGAAGGTCCAACAGGAAGAAGTCCCAGTCTGGATCTTTTATCATTTTAAGGCTGCTTTAAATCCAAACTTACAGCCAACAGTCTGATCATTAAGCTGCTGTCCTTGCACACAAAACATCTCAACACACAAACAATGTTTTTTATCTGTGGCTGTAATGAACAAACATTATTTTTAATTTAAGCAGGAGAACATCGTCAGTGTTGAGATGAAAGAAAAGCTGAGGACACATCAGGATGAGTTTCAGAGCACCTGAAGAGCAGCTCCCTGAGTCCAAATTCAGTGTGAGACAGAGAACTACCTCCCTTACATTGTAAGGCCTCAGCATGGGCCTGCGGTACTTTAACAATCTGGTTTTTATTGTAGATTATATAAATTTTTGTTTCTGGAACACAGTCACAAACACTTCGATCGATGTGTGATTTTAAAATGATGGAGTGATTGTTGCCTCACTGTTAAAGTGGACATTCAGTTCGTAATATATCAGGACGCTTTTCCACCGGCGTGATGGAGCCGACCTCCCACCTCACCCCATCTCACAGAGCTGGTCTGGATGCTGATGCTGATGAAGCTGAAGGCGGATCGATCAGTAAATCACAGGTTTTGCCTTGAGGCTGTGAAGAGCATCGATCCGCTGAGTCTCTGATCCTCTGCACCCTCACAGTTTCAGCTCCTGTTACCTGGAGCACAGAGTTCAGTTCAGCTCATCATGTTTCTGTTCAGTGAGCCTCCGGGAAAAACTTCAAGCCAACCAACGAGCTCCAGAGTAAAAACATGCAGTTCTCTGAACGTCCAGCAGAGGCTCCAGCAGTGAGTCAGTCCCTTTTATTATAGCTCACCTGTTTAAATTGGATTAAGGTTTAAAGTTTGCATTATTAGGGGCGTGGCCTCTCTGACTGACAGGTGGAAGGTGGCACAGGTGGATGTAGCTGATAGCTGTCTGCTAGGCTTCACCTCAGCTAACTGGAGTCCCTGAACTGGACCTCTGGACTGTGTTTGTGCTGAAGCAGCTGCCGGAGCACAAAGTGAACATTAGCATCGATCTGTTACTGAATACTGAAACCTGATTAATCAGTGATCAATTACAGGTGTTAAAGTTTTTCATCCATCAGCCAGGATGAAGGGCCTCGCTGCAGCTTCAGTGAGTCTGAAAAGCAGCTCCTCACACCTCTAAAACTGCTCAGGCAGAGCTGCACATCATCATCTTTAGCAATTATTCAAACACAACAATGACCAGCTGCCTCACAGATGACACGACATTTGAGGAGACACAGTCATCTCCTCTAAAACCCACTCAGTCCTTTAAAAAGCAACCAAACCGTCATCCTGTTTCCTGTGACATCACATAAGTGCTGCCTCATCGCTCCCTGAGGAATCATCGAAAAGCAAAAAAGCAGAGAGGATCTGCTCACTCCCACCCTCTGCAGAGCCAATCGCTGAAGCTGCCGGGTCATTCTGTCGGGCTGCACGTCCTCACACGGCCACGTTTTAAAGTTTTCCACAAGCGCAGCGTGGGGGTCTGCAGGGGGTTGCAAACCTTTACCATCAAAATATCAAACATCAAAATCTGCCACAAAACATTTAAGACTTAATAAAACAACATTAGAAACAGGTGGAAATAATTAATCTTTTACCACATGTGACCGCTCTGCTGTCCTCGAGGAGTTTCAAGTGTTTTCGCAGTAAGCTACTTGTAATCTGATTACTCAAGTGCAAATGCAGGTAGGCCTCAAAGTGGCCATTAAAGGACTATATTTATACAAGAACCAGAAGCCACAAAACACAAAACTGGAGACAACAATTAAAACCGATCAAAATAAAAATCTAAATAAAAGCAAGCCTGCACAGGTGGGTCCTCAGGTATCAGCAGAGTCTGATGGAAGTGATTTCAACAACTGAGGAGTCACAACCTCAAAAGCACCGCCTCCTTCTGTCTTTAGCCTGGATCGAGGTACTGCCATCAAGCACTGATCAGCTTCCTGATCACGTCCTCCCTGTCGCAGCTGTTCTGTTTGGATGTTAAAAATAAATGCAAAAATTATAGTAAAGAGTTGCTGATTAAAGTACACGGCAGTTTCTACACCTGATGGGCCGGCTGATATTTAACAGGCCGCGTTCCCTTCATTATGAGGCTCATATATCACTCACCTATTCGAATCACTGAATTCATGTGTTCCGATCACTTCCATGGCCACAGCTGTATCGAACCAAGCACCTAGGCATGCTGTCGTGGTCCTGGGTCTGTGACCCACTGTTATGGACTCGGATTCTTGGTTGCTTTATGATTGTATTGTTTTCTTGTATATTTTCCTTCTTAGTATATCTACTCCTGTTCTTATTTTTATTTACTGTTTATATGGTTTCATGTGTTTTCTCTTTGGTGTCCATAGATTTCCTAGTTCCATTACTTTAGAGTTCATTTCTAATGGTGCTCTGTGGTGCATTTTGTTGGGATGAGTCACAGACTCAGAAGATCCTGAGCATAGCCCGGCAGATGTTGAGGGACCTCAAGCACCTCAAAAACTAGAGATGACTTTGGCCATTTCTGTATAGGGCATCAGTGTACTTAACCCAGTCCAGTTTACTGTCAGTGTGCACTCTAGATGCTTCCGCTCGCACCACGCAACAAAGTCCTTCACCGTCGCCCTGTACTCACCCTCAACACCCCTGCTCATACATCCAACTATTGTAGAGTCATTGGACAACTTCTGACGATGGCAGGTCTCTGTGCAGTAGCTACAGTCTGTGGTGTAGAGGGTGAAGGGGAAGGGAGAGAGCACAGTTACCTGTGGGGCTCCAGTGTTGCTAACTACTCTGCCAGACACACAGCGCTGCAGGCGTGGTCTGCCAGTCGGGTAGTCAACAATCCAGGACATGGCTGGACCATGGGCCGGAGTTGATCCAGGACGAGCCTCTCCATGGTCTTCATTACATGGGACTGTCCCCTGTATTTAGGACATGGCTGTGTCTTCCCCATTTAGTTATGACTTCCTGTTTTATTTTCCTGGTCTGTTGTGTTCAGTTTAGCTTCCCCTTGCCTTCTTGCCTTGTTAGTGTCTTTCTGTTCACCTGTTCTCCCAGCTGTCTCCACTTCCCTCACTATCCCTTGTGTATTTATTGTCTCTGGTTTTTCTGTTCTATGTTGCATCATCGTCTTATGCGTGCATGCATGCATTTTTTTTGTTTCCCCTGGTTTCCTGTTTATGTCATGGTCTGCCGCCTGCTAGTCTCCCTGTCACTCTGGGCCAGGAGGTTTGAGTGGATCTCCACCCTTCTGGGCGGAGCCTGGATTCTGCACCTGTACCCCATCAAGCCTTGTCAGCTGCAGTATTTCAGGACCAGCTCAACCATTCAGTCTCTGCCAGATCATCTACTGCCTTAGAGTGGTAACTTGGCTCAGTTTTGCATTCCTTCCCATGCAACCTGTACTAGTGTGCTAACGTCCTTCCTCTTTGTCCTGGACTGCCTGCTCACCCTCCTTCAGCACCTCTTTCCAGCTCAAGGATTGGCTAGTTAATCTGGACCTCAGACTCCCCCGGACCTCTCGTCTCTGAACCCAAGTGAGCGGAAGAATGATCAAGAATTCCCTTAAACACTCCTAAACCTTGTGGGAAGCCTTCCCATAAGAGTTGAAACTGTTATAGCTGCAAAGGGTGGGCCGACGACATATTAAACCCCACGGATTAAGAATGGGATGCCACTCAAGGTGTGTGTGTGTGTGTGTAGGCAGACGAGTGAATACTTTTGTGAATGTTTTGGGGCTTCATACAGATTTGATTGTAAAGGTTGTGACCCTGGATCTCGAGGCTACCGATGTCCCAGGTTCATGACCCCTGACCCACACCAAGATTTACTTGGGGGTCAGCAGTAGGTCACCATTTGTTATCTGAACAAGCTCAGCTTTCAAGCTCAAGTTAAATGAAACCCGGTTTAGCTCGAGGAGCTCCAGGTCAGAGCAGCTCGCTGTCGGCACATTTTCCCACTGTGTGAAGTTGTGAATTTGGTAAAAGCTTCTAATTTGAGGCTTTTCTCGGCCCACCTGTAGTGCAGCACGACAGGCTGAGAGCTGGCTGGCTGTCAGCCGATGATTCACCACAACATGAGCGTAACTGGAGAGGTTCAACGAGGCCGCGCCGGAGCTCTCCAAGCAGAAAACAAACAAACCAACAATCAGAGTTCAAGAGTTTCACCACCGGGGAACAGGGAACAAAAACAGAAGAAACACACACAAACAGTACAAACTACTGAGCACGAGCAGAGGGACAAACTACAAACGCTCAAATAAAAGCTGCTCAATACAAAAAGGGCTCCAGAGAACACTGACCAATCAGAGCTGAGTCATCCTCAGACTGTCCTGCTCTGCCATGTTGCTCTGACGTATGTTCTGTAGGTCACGTATGTTGTCCAACAGCTGAGAGTGCAGCAGATACCATTCTATATATTTCTATGCTAACGTTAGCTGCTGGGAGCAGCACTGAGGCGCATCCTTTAGATTTTAGTGGAAAAATCGAGTCCTTCACGTGGAAATCAGGCTGCAGGCAGTCAGATGACCTCAGAGTTTCCTCCTGCAGTAAAAAGCGATGAATCGTGGATGGAGCCGACTGATACTGGAGTAAAAAACTCCAGTCAAAATCGACTTCGCTGTATTTAACCTACTTAAACTCTTCACTCATGTAAAATTCATCACCTCAAAAACTTTCATTTCACCAGTTTTTGCCAACTTTTTGGACTTTACAGGGCAGTTTTTCATGGTATTAAATTTAAGACTTTTTTTAGGGCATTTTGATTCACTTTTAAGACCTCATGTTAACAAATGTTTTATGTAACATGGCTTCATCCGTGCTACTGGAATAGATGCAGTGTGTGGTTGAGCATCGTCCTGCTGAAATATGAAGGCCTTCCCTGAAGAAGACAGCCTCTGGATGGGAGCACATGTTGCTCTAAAACCTGTATATACCACCATCACAGATGAAATGTGGCAGCTATATTTCCCACAAAGTTTGCATCAAAGGACTGAGCAGGTTGTCCTCAGGTAACATCACCCCAGAACAGGTGTGAAACAGTTTCCTGTCCTCACAAAGCCTTCTGACGATGAAAAATGGGACGAGGTGAGAAGAAATCAGATAAAAAAAATCCAGACTCACGTGGATGTTGCGGAGTTTCTTCCTGCCTCTCTCGAGCCGGCTCAGCAGCCTCAGGTGCCTCTGCTCACCGCCCACTGGCTGCAGCAGACGGTCGTCAACCGAAATCGTTTTCCTCAGGACTGCCCGGTCTGTGGCCCACGGTGGGGAAACTCCACCCACCTCTGCCAGGGGGAGGCTCCTTGCACCTGCACCACCTCCACCTCCTCCTGCACTCCTCCTCGACCCAGGGGACAGATCAGGTGACCAGAAGTCGCGCTGAACAGAGCCTGGAGGAGAGAAACAAGAGAGTCCTGCTGCGTCAGGTGGGCCGGTTTCATGTTCCCATTCACTCACTGTGTGTGTGTGTGTGTGTGTGTGTGTGTGTGAGAGAGTGTGTGTGGGGGGGTCAGGTGTCAGACTGACTACCTGAGCTGCTGCATTAAAACTGCATGAGGAGGCTGAGAGATTAAACAGTGGAGGCTCTCTGAGGGCGTTTGCAACATGTGGCTTATATTAAACTGCTCAGAACGAGTCTGCCATTAAAGGCTTAACTTCTACTACTTTAACATATTTAACCAACAATGCAATCATTCATATCC